>LR778272.1:249499-368228 GCA_902810595.1 Coregonus sp. 'balchen' | reverse complement strand
GTCCTAGTGATAAACGTCCTTCCTGTGAAGGAGTTCCCCACACCGTCCCTAGTGGATAAACCAGTCCTTCCCTGTGAAGGAGTTCCCCACACCGTCCCTAGTGGATAAACCAGTCCTTCCCTGTGAAGGAGTTCCCCACACCGTCCCTAGTGGATAAACCAGTCCTTCCCTGTGAAGGAGTTCCCCACACCGTCCCTAGTGGATAACCAGTCCTTCCTTCCCTGTTGAAGGATTCCCACAACACACCGTCCCTAGTGGATAAACATCCTTCCCTGTGCAGGAGTTCCCCACACCGTCCCTAGTGATAACGCAGTCTTTTCCTGTGAAGGAGTTCCCCACAGGACCGTCCCTAGTGGATTTTTAACCCCCCCAGGTCCTTCCCTG
Organism: Coregonus sp. 'balchen'; assembly: GCA_902810595.1. Classification (NCBI taxonomy): domain Eukaryota; kingdom Metazoa; phylum Chordata; class Actinopteri; order Salmoniformes; family Salmonidae; genus Coregonus; species Coregonus sp. 'balchen'. The sequence continues at coordinate 367,844 of LR778272.1, read as the reverse complement.
TGAAGGAGTTCCCCCACACACCGTCCCTAGTGGATAACCAGTCCTTCCTGTGAAGGAGTTCCCCACACCGTCCCTAGTGGATAAACCAGTCCTTCCCTGTGAAGGTGTTCCCCACACCGTCCCTAGTGGATAACTTCCGCACCGCAGCTGAGGAGTTTCCTGTTGAATTTCCCTGCTTTAGAGGGACAGGAACTCCCTCAACTCGACTCGCTGCGAGAGCATCGGACAGGGACGAAGATTCCCCCCGACTAAAAACTGGGCTATCTATGCCTTTTCACCGCCATTGCTTTCCAGCGGCGTCCAGATTGTTAATATTAGTGTTGAATGGATTTCTAATTCGTTAAAGTGGACCAAATTCCCAGGAAAACAACTCCGGGTGAGTATCTAATCAGCTTGGGAAATTTTAGCTGTGTAACCAACGCCTACGAAAACTTTCTGTGATGTTTCTCTTGGCTGGGTGTTGTCTTTTGTGGCTTCGCGTTGTTTTACTCGTTATGGGTTTTGTATACAAGAGAATTACAGTTTTTATCGAATTTAGACGACAAAAATAAATAGTTATGCGTTTATTGGTTTGATTAATGAATGAAAAGGAAAGTCGATAAACTGCATATTTTTCTTGGACGCCCCAGGCCCGATACAAACACACTAATCAGACGAGCTAGGATCTTAACACGCAACAGTCTGCTCTCTACAGCAGGAATCTCACATCGATCCGCCCGTCGACAGTAAATCTTATACAGGCGAGTCAGACAGGTTGCAGGAATCATTTTCAAACCAATCATGGTGGTTGTTGACTGACAAATCAATGAGAAAATACTAAAAGTGCTCCAAATAATCGACTGTTGGGGAAGCTACTCTGAAATCTAGCCCTTGATCATGACTCCATTCCATTACACATACAGTGCATTCGGAAAGTGCACCTAAAGGACTCTGACCATGAGAAACCAGATTCTCTGGTCTGATGAAACCAAGATTTAACTCTTTGGCCTGAATACCAAGCGTCACGTCTGGAGGAAACCTGGAACAATCCCTACTGTGAAGCATGGTGGTGGCAGCATCATGCTGTGGGGATGTTTTTCAGCGGCAGGGACTGGGAGACTAGTCAGGATCGAGGGAAAGATGAACGGAGCAAAGTACAGAAACATCCTTGATGAAAACCTGCTCCAGAGCGCTCAGGACCTCAGACTGGGGCAAGGGTTCACCTTCCAACAGGACAACGACCCAAGACAACGCAGGAGTGTCTTCGGGACAAGTCTCTGAATGTCCTTGAGTGGACCAAAAATAGCTGTGCAGCGACGCTCCCCATCCAACCTGACAGAGCTTGAGAGGATCTGCAGAGAAGAATGGCAGAAACTCCCCAAATACAGGTGTGCCAAGCTTGTAGCATCATACCCAAGAAGAATTGAGACTGTAATCGCTGGCGAAGGTGCTTCAACAAAGTACTGAGTAAAAGGTCTGAATACTTATGTGAATGTGATATTTCTGTTTTTTTAAATGTTTAATACATTTGCTAAAATGTTATTATGGGATATTGTGTGTAGGTTTATGAGGGGGGGGAAAAACAATTTTATCAATTTTAGAATAAAAATGTATGTCTAAAAACCTGTTTTTGCTTTGTCAGTATGGGGTATTGTGTGGGTATTGAGGAATATGTATTTTTTTTTTTTTTGAAAAAGGCTGTAACGTAACAAAATGTGGAAAAAGCCAAGGGGTCTGAATACTTTCCGAATGCACTGTAAGTCATTGGACGAAAACGTCTTCTGTAGTGGGGAGTTTTGTTAAGATCCTTCTGAACATTAACATCATCATCGCTGTATAACGGCTAGGGGCCGGCCAGGCAGAGACAGCAAGGGCGGTTCGTCGCTCCAGTGCCTTTCCGTTCACCTTCACACCCCTGGGCGAGACTACACTCAATCACAGCACCTACTGAAGAGACGAGTCTTCAGTAAAGACTTAAAGGTCGAGACCGAGTCTGCATCTCTCACATGGACAGGCAGACCATTCCATAAAAATGGAGCTCTATAGGAGAAAGCCCTGCCTCCAGCTGTTTGCTTAGAAATTCTAGGGCCCATAAGGAGGCCTGCGTACTGCGTCTTGTGACCGTAGCGTACGTGTAGGTATGTACGGCAGGACCAAATCGGAGAGGTTGGAGCAAGCCCATGGAATGCTTTGTAGTCACTGAGATCTTCAGTAAGACCATTCTACTGCCAATGTTTGTCTATGGAGATTGCATGGCTGTGTGCTAGATTTTATACACCTGTTAGCAGTAAGTGAACTAGCAAAATCAACTAATTTGAAGGTGTGTCCACATACTTTTGGCCATGTAGTGTACTTTGAAAAAGTAGTTAACTACATCTAAGCTACTTCGGGGAGAAGTGATCATATCTTAATCTGAAATGTCATAGACTGCAAATTGCAAGAACAGATCACTCTAGAGTCAGATGTGAAGATGTGTAATTAGCCATAAACACAAAATATGTTTCAAGTGAGAATTAGGCACTCTTTTGCCAAACAGTAGTGTGTATTTCCAGTAGTTACTACACCGCTACATGGAAACAGTAAGTGTGTATTCCGGTATTATCTACAACCGCTCAAGTCAAACATAATGGTAGTTCCGAAGTATTACTACAACCGCTCAATGGTGAAACAGATGTGTAGTTCAAGTTAGCTGCAACCGCTACATGGAAAAAAGTATGTTGTTCCAGTAGTTAGCACCCTTCCAAGTAAAACAGTAGTGTGTAGTTCCAGTAGTTAGCTACACCGCTACATGGTAAAACAGTAGTGTGTAGTTCCAGTAGTTAGCTACACCGCTACATGGTAAAACAGTAGCGTGTAGTTCCGGTAGTTAGCTACACCCGCTACAATGGTAAAACAGTAGTGTGTAGTTCCAGTAGTTAGCTACACCGCTACAGGTAAAACAGTAGTGTGTAGTTCCAGTAGTTAGCTACACCGCTACATGGTAAAAACAGTAGTGTGTAGTTCCAGTAGTTAGCTACACCGCTACATGGTAAAACAGTAGTGTGTAGTTCCGGTAGTTAGCTACACCGCTACATGGTAAAACAGTAGTGTGTAGTTCCAGTAGTTAGCTACACCGCTACTGGTAAAACATAGTGTGTAGTTCCAGTAGTTAGCTACACCGCTACATGGTAAAACAGTAGTGTGTAGTTCCAGTAGTTAGCTACACCGCTACATGGTTAAACAGTAGTGTGTAGTTCCGGTAGGTAGCTACACCGCTACATGGTAAAACAGTAGTGTGTAGTTCCAGTAGTTAGCTACACCGCTACATGGTTAAACAGTAGTGTGTAGTTTCCGGTAGGTAGCTACAACCGCTACATGGTAAAAACAGTAGTGTGTAGTTCCAGTAGTTAGCTACACCGTACATGGTTAAACAGTAGTGTGTAGTTCCAGTAGTTAGCTACACCGCTACATGGTAAAACAGTAGTGTGTAGTTCCGGTAGGTAGCTACACCGCTACATGGTTAAAACAGTAGTGTGTAGTTCCAGTAGTTAGCTACACCGCTACATGGTTAAACAGTAGTGTGTAGTTCCGGTAGGTAGCTACACCGCTACATGGTAAAACAGTAATCAACTACTGAAAACACTACCTAGATTTTGAATTTATACTGAACAAAAATAGAAACGCATCATGCAACAATTTCAAAGATTTAACAGAGTTACAGTTCATATAAGGAAATAATTTAATTAGGCCCTAATCTATGGATTTCACATGACTGGGCAGGGGTGCAGCCATGGGTGGGTCTGGGAGGGCATAGGCCCACCCACTGGGGAGCCAGGCCCAGCCAATCAGAATGAGTCCCACCCCCCCAGACGAAATTTGAGAGAAATAAGCTTTTTGTAGGTATGGAACATTTCTGTGATTTTTTTATTTCAGCTCATGAAACATGGGACCAACACTTTACATGTTGCGTTTTATATTTTTGTTCAGTGTAGTTCAACTACCATCAAGCTACTGCAAAATGTATAGTAGTTTAATTACTAGTTGAACTACATGTAGGTCACTGCTGTTGGGTTGTTATTGAGGAACAGATTTCAAAGTCAACATTTCAGAAGTATTTTTGAACTGAAGTCATATCCCATTGCTCTGCAAAAATTCAGTTTCAAATTATATTTGGTGTGAGTGCATATGAACCAGATCTCTGTAGTGACTTGTATTATTGTGTTAATTAGAGATTGGTTTCTATGGACTCGTATCATATCTGTTGTGTGTGGGTTTGTTGGAATGGCCCAGGTAATGTAACCATTCATCGGTTGGTTGGATCCTTTCTTGGTAATACACCCACTATGCTGGATCCATTCTGCCACCACTAACCAAATCTGCAATTAGATCTAGAGAAGTTTCTCTTAAAGCTCAACACTTCTATATTGAGACCAGATAGGCCAAGATCCAGTCTAGTAAAACCCTCCAGCGGTCTGGTAAAAGCCCTCCAGCGGTCTGGTAAAAGCCCTCCAGCGGTCTAATAAAGCCCCCCCAGCGGTCTAATAAAAGCCCTCCAGCGGTCTAATAAAAGCCCTCCAGCGGTCTAATAAAAGCCCTCCAGCGGTCTAATAAAGGCCCTCCAGCGGTCTAATAAAAGCCCTCCAGCGGTCTAATAAAGGCCCTCCAGCGGTCTAATAAAAGCCCTCCAGCGGTCTAATAAAAGCCCTCCAGCGGTCTAATAAAGGCCCTCCAGCGGTCTAATAAAAGCCCTCCAGCGGTCTAATAAAGCCCCTCCAACGGTCTAATAAAAGCCCTTGTGTGTTTTTGTTTGCTCAGTGTCTTCCTTCCTTGTGTGATCAGGTGAAGCACAGTAGAGGGGGTGGTGCTGAGGTTTAGGAGAAGTGAGAGTTGCTGCTGAGGTTTAGGAGAAGTGAAAGAGAGCAGCTGTAGATGTGGGAGGGTGACAACTGGACCCTGGTATCACAGGTTTCGTTTGTGGTGGGGCGGTTCATATATCTTTACAGGGTTTCTACCTCAGTTGTTGTTCTGGGGTAAAGTGAGGCTTCGAGCAAAGTGGTTTCCTTGGAAGCTGAAGTTTTAATGTGATTTCACACCTCTTGTATATTTCCGATGTGGGGGTTTCCTCCACTGATCACTTGTTGCAACTGCACAGCTACAGTGCGTGTGACTCTGTCAGTCTGTTGGAGGTGTGACTCTGTCAGTCCCCTGTTTAGACTGGTTTACACACATCGACAGAGGCTTGCCAAAGTATTCACCCCCCTTGCCATTTTTCCTATTTTGTTGCCTTACAACCTGGAATTAAAATGGATTTTTGGAGGGTTTGTATTATTTGATTTACACAATATGCCTACCACTTTGAAGATGCAAAATATTTTTGTGTGTGAAACAAACAAGAAATAAGACAAAAAAGCAGAGAACTTGAGCGTGCGTAACTATTCACATCAATTTGCAGTTATTTTAATGGGCAAGCAATTTTTCTTTCGAAAACAGGGACATTTCTAAGTGACCCCAAACTTTTGAACGGTAGAGTATATTAGTATTTTCGCCCTTCATATCCAAATCTATAAGTAACATCATTGAGCTACAACATGTTTAGATACTTTATGATGATTTGGATATGAATCGTGAAAATGCTAATATAGGTACCATTGACTTGCATTGGAGCCAGCAAAATTGATAAAATGGTGTGGCAGGCATCTAGTGGGTAAAACCTTGTACTTTCACACTAATTTATGGGGGAAACGCAAGCGACTGCAATGGCTAATATCTCTGAACACGGGAAAAAACAACACCAAATTCACTGTATAGTATGAATAAACAATGCTCCAAGCTTCAGCTTCATAATACACTGAACAAAAATATAAACGCAACATGCAACAATTTCAAAGATTTTACTGAGTTACAGTTCATATACGGAAATCAGTCAATTGAAACAACTTCATTAGGCCCTAATCTATGAATTTCACATGACTGGGAATACAGATATGCATCTGTTGGTCACAGATACCTTAAAAAAAAAAGTACTAAAAAAATAACAATATCTGGTGTGACCACCATTTGCCTCGTGCAGCGCAACATCTCCTTCACATAGAGTTGATCAGGCTGTTGATTGTGGCCTGTGGAATGTTGGTCCACTTCAATGGCTGTGCGAAGTTGATGGATATTGGCGAGAACTGGAACACGCTGTCGTACACGTCGATCGAGAGCATCCCAAACATGCTCAATGGATGACATGTCTGAGTATGCAGGCCATGGAAGAACTGGGACATTTTCAGCTTCCAGGAATTGTGTACAGATCCTTGCGACATGGGGCCGTGCATTATCATGCTGAAACATGAGGTGATGGCAGCTGATGAATGACACAACAACGGTCCTCAGGATCTCGTCATGGTATCTCTGTGCATTCCAATTGCCATCGATAAAATACAGTTGTGTTCGTTGTCCGTAGCTTATGCCCATACCATAACCCCACCGCCACCAACGTTGACATCAGCAAACCGCTTGCCCACACGACGCCATAAATGCGGTCTTCCATCTGCCCGGTACGGTTGAAACCGGGATTCATCTGTAAAGGGCACACTTCTCCAGCGTGCTAGTGGCCATCGAAGGTGAGCATTTGCCTACTGAAGTAGGTTACGACGCCGAACTGCAGTCAGGTCAAGACCCTGGTGAGGACGACAAGCTCGCAGATGAGCTTCCCTGTTTCTGACAGTGTGTGCTGAAATGCTTTGGTTGTGCAAATCCACAGTTTCATCAGCTGTCCGGGTGGCTGGTCTCAGACGAACCCGCAGGTGAAGAAGCTGGATGTGGAAGTCCTGGGCTGGCGTGGTTACACGTGGTCTGCGGTTGTGAGGCTGGTTGGACGTACTGCCAAATTCTCTAAAACGACATTGAAGGAGGCTTATGGTTGAGAAATGAACATTCAATACTCCGGCAACAGCTCTGGTGGACATTCCTGCAGTCAGCATGCCAATTGCACGCTCCCTCAACACTTGAGACGTGGTGTTGTGTGACAACTGCACAATTTAGTGGCCTTGTATTGTCCCCAGCACAAGGTGCAGCTGTGTAATGATCATGCTGTTTAATCAGCTTCTTGATATGCCACACCTGTCAGGTGGATGGATTAACAGGGCTGTAAACAAATTTGTGCACAAAATCTGAGAGAAATACGCTTTTTGTGCATATAACATTTCTGTGATATTTTATTTCAGTTCATGAAACATGGGACCAACACTTTACATGTTGTGTTTATATTTTTGTTCAGTGTACTGGTCAAACAGAGAACTGATACTGTATACTGGCCGTTGGGTTGGGCTACTGGCCGTTGGGTTGGGCTACTGGCCGTTGGGTTGGGCTACTGGCCGTTGGGTTGGGCTACTGGCCGTTGGGTTGGGCTACTGGCCGTTGGGTTGGGCTACTGGCCGTTGGGTTGGGGGGGTCCGTGGGTGGCGCTTGGTGTGGAGTTTTGGGGGGGTCCGTTCCGTGGGTGGCGATTGGTGTGGGGTTTTGGGGGGTCCGTTCCGTGGGTGGCGCTTGGTGTGGGGTTTGGGGGGGTCCGTGGGTGGCGCTTGACCATTTATTTTGATACCTCACATCTTAATCATTGTTAAGAAGTGGTTTGGACGAAATCGTGTTTTGGGTATTAAATTAATATGATATGAATCCTATAAATTGAAATGACCTATTTGGGTGCAATCGATTAGCTTAATTTCTCAGAGTTCAAATTGTCTTTCAACAAAATAATGTTGCAGGAATGCTTATCTGTCACGAGAATTTCTATCTCTAATTAATCAAACTTAATGCTTTGAATAATTCCCAGAGGGTTGTAAGGCTCTGGTTTAATCATGAATTAAACGAAGGTCCACAACCGGCAAGAATGATCTGTATGTGTAATCATGGAGAGCTCTGCCGCCAAAACACACATATACAGATTTATACCCCTTGACACACAAAGGCACTTTGCTCCGCCCACCTTTAGGAGGCTTTTAAAACAGTTTCTCAGTCCCCTTCTGGAATGTTTTCTCAGCAGTTTCTAACTCCCTGTCTGTCTCAGTTAGCTGTGGTTAGGCCTACCTGTAATGTTCCCTCTGAGCCTGTCTGTCTCAGTTAGCTGTGGTTAGGCCTACCTGTAATGTTCCCTCTGAGCCTGTCTGTCTCAGTTAGCTGTGGTTAGGCCTACCTGTAATGTTCCCTCTGAGCCTGTCTGTCTCAGTTAGCTGTGGTTAGGCCTACCTGTAATGTTCCCTCTGAGCCTGTCTGTCTCAGTTAGCTGTGGTTAGGCCTACCTGTAATGTTCCCTCTGAGCCTGTCTGTCTCAGTTAGCTGTGGTTAGGCCTACCTGTAATGTTCCCTCTGAGCCTGTCTGTCTCAGTTAGCTGTGGTTAGGCCTACCTGTAATGTTTCCTCTGAGCCTGTCTGTCTCAGTTAGCTGTGGTTAGGCCTACCTGTAATGTTCCCTCTGAGCCTGTCTGTCTCAGTTAGCTGTGGTTAGGCCTACCTGTAATGTTCCCTCTGAGCCTGTCTGTCTCAGTTAGCTGTGGTTAGGCCTACCTGTAATGTTTCCCTCTGAGCCTGTCTGTCTCAGTTAGCTGTGGTTAGGCCTACCTGTAATGTTCCCCTCTGAGCCTGTCTGTCTCAGTTAGCTGTGGTTAGGCCTACCTGTAATGTTTCCTCTGAGCCTGTCTGTCTCAGTTAGCTGTGGGTTAGGCCTACCTGTAATGTTCCCTCTGAGCCTGTCTGTCTCAGTTAGCTGTGGTTAGGCCTACCTGTAATGTTCCCTCTGAGCCAGTCTGTCTCAGTTTAGCTGTGGTTAGGCCTACCTGTAATGTCTCCTCTGAGCCTGTCTGTCTCAGTTAGCTGTGGGTTAGGCCTACCTGTAATGTTCCCTCTGAGCCTGTCTGTCTCAGTTAGCTGTGGTTTAGGCCTACCTGTAATGTTCCCTCTGAGCCTGTCTGTCTCAGTTAGCTGTGGTTAGGCCTACCTGTAATGTTCCCTCTGAGCCTGTCTGTCTCAGTTAGCTGTGGTTAGGCCTACCTGTAATGTTCCCTCTGAGCCTGTCTGTCTCAGTTAGCTGTGGTTAGGCCTACCTGTAATGTTCCCTCTGAGCCTGTCTGTCTCAGTTAGCTGTGGTTAGGCCTACCTGTAATGTTTCCTCTGAGCCTGTCTGTCTCAGTTAGCTGTGGTTAGGCCTACCTGTAATGTTTCCTCTGAGCCTGTCTGTCTCAGTTAGCTGTGGTTAGGCCTACCTGTAATGTTCCCTCTGAGCCTGTCTGTCTCAGTTAGCTGTGGTTAGGCCTACCTGTAATGTTCCCTCTGAGCCAGTCTGTCTCAGCTGTGGTTAGGCCTACCTGTAATGTCTCCTCTGAGCCTGTCTGTCTCAGTTAGCTGTGGTTAGGCCTACCTGTAATGTTCCCTCTGAGCCTGTCTGTCTCAGTTAGCTGTGGTTAGGCCTACCTGTAATGTTCCCTCTGAGCCTGTCTGTCTCAGTTAGCTGTGGTTAGGCCTACCTGTAATGTTCCCTCTGAGCCTGTCTGTCTCAGTTAGCTGTGGTTAGGCCTACCTGTAATGTTCCCTCTGAGCCTGTCTGTCTCAGTTAGCTGTGGTTAGGCCTACCTGTAATGTTCCCTCTGAGCCTGTCTGTCTCAGTTAGCTGTGGTTAGGCCTACCTGTAATGTTTCCTCTGAGCCTGTCTGTCTCAGTTAGCTGTGGTTAGGCCTACCTGTAATGTTCCCTCTGAGCCTGTCTGTCTCAGTTAGCTGTGGTTAGGCCTACCTGTAATGTTCCCTCTGAGCCAGTCTGTCTCAGTTAGCTGTGGTTAGGCCTACCTGTAATGTCTCCTCTGAGCCTGTCTGTCTCAGTTAGCTGTGGTTAGGCCTACCTGTAATGTTCCCTCTGAGCCTGTCTGTCTCAGTTAGCTGTGGTTAGGCCTACCTGTAATGTTCCCTCTGAGCCTGTCTGTCTCAGTTAGCTGTGGTTAGGCCTACCTGTAATGTTCCCTCTGAGCCTGTCTGTCTCAGTTAGCTGTGGTTAGGCCTACCTGTAATGTTCCCTCTGAGCCTGTCTGTCTCAGTTAGCTGTGGTTAGGCCTACCTGTAATGTTCCCTCTGAGCCTGTCTGTCTCAGTTAGCTGTGGTTAGGCCTACCTGTAATGTTCCCTCTGAGCCTGTCTGTCTCAGTTAGCTGTGGTTAGGCCTACCTGTAATGTTCCCTCTGAGCCTGTCTGTCTCAGTTAGCTGTGGTTAGGCCTACCTGTAATGTTCCCTCTGAGCCTGTCTGTCTCAGTTAGCTGTGGTTAGGCCTACCTGTAATGTTCCCTCTGAGCCTGTCTGTCTCAGTTAGCTGTGGTTAGGCCTACCTGTAATGTTTCCTCTGAGCCTGTCTGTCTCAGTTAGCTGTGGTTAGGCCTACCTGTAATGTTCCCTCTGAGCCTGTCTGTCTCAGTTAGCTGTGGTTAGGCCTACCTGTAATGTTCCCTCTGAGCCTGTCTGTCTCAGTTAGCTGTGGTTAGGCCTACCTGTAATGTTCCCTCTGAGCCTGTCTGTCTCAGTTAGCTGTGGTTAGGCCTACCTGTAATGTTCCCTCTGAGCCAGTCTGTCTCAGTTAGCTGTGGTTAGGCCTACCTGTAATGTTCCCTCTGAGCCTGTCTGTCTCAGTTAGCTGTGGTTAGGCCTACCTGTAATGTTCCCTCTGAGCCTGTCTGTCTCAGTTAGCTGTGGTTAGGCCTACCTGTAATGTTCCCTCTGAGCCTGTCTGTCTCAGTTAGCTGTGGTTAGGCCTACCTGTAATGTTCCCTCTGAGCCTGTCTGTCTCAGTTAGCTGTGGTTAGGCCTACCTGTAATGTTCCCTCTGAGCCTGTCTGTCTCAGTTAGCTGTGGTTAGGCCTACCTGTAATGTCTCCTCTGAGCCTGTCTGTCTCAGTTAGCTGTGGTTAGGCCTACCTGTAATGTCTCCTCTGAGCCTGTCTGTCTCAGTTAGCTGTGGTTAGGCCTACCTGTAATGTCTCCTCTGAGCCTGTCTGTCTCAGTTAGCTGTGGTTAGGCCTACCTGTAATGTCTCCTCTGAGCCTGTCTGTCTCAGTTAGCTGTGGTTAGGCCTACCTGTAATGTCTCCTCTGAGCCTGTCTGTCTCAGTTAGCTGTGGTTAGGCCTACCTGTAATGTTCCCTCTGAGCCTGTCTGTCTCAGTTAGCTGTGGTTAGGCCTACCTGTAATGTTCCCTCTGAGCCTGTCTGTCTCAGTTAGCTGTGGTTAGGCCTACCTGTAATGTTCCCTCTGAGCCTGTCTGTCTCAGTTAGCTGTGGTTAGGCCTACCTGTAATGTTCCCTCTGAGCCAGTCTGTCTCAGTTAGCTGTGGTTAGGCCTACCTGTAATGTCTCCTCTGAGCCTGTCTGTCTCAGTTAGCTGTGGTTAGGCCTACCTGTAATGTTCCCTCTGAGCCTGTCTGTCTCAGTTAGCTGTGGTTAGGCCTACCTGTAATGTTCCCTCTGAGCCTGTCTGTCTCAGTTAGCTGTGGTTAGGCCTACCTGTAATGTTCCCTCTGAGCCTGTCTGTCTCAGTTAGCTGTGGTTAGGCCTACCTGTAATGTTCCCTCTGAGCCTGTCTGTCTCAGTTAGCTGTGGTTAGGCCTACCTGTAATGTTCCCTCTGAGCCTGTCTGTCTCAGTTAGCTGTGGTTAGGCCTACCTGTAATGTTCCCTCTGAGCCTGTCTGTCTCAGTTAGCTGTGGTTAGGCCTACCTGTAATGTTCCCTCTGAGCCTGTCTGTCTCAGTTAGCTGTGGTTAGGCCTACCTGTAATGTTCCCTCTGAGCCTGTCTGTCTCAGTTAGCTGTGGTTAGGCCTACCTGTAATGTTTCCTCTGAGCCTGTCTGTCTCAGTTAGCTGTGGTTAGGCCTACCTGTAATGTTCCCTCTGAGCCTGTCTGTCTCAGTTAGCTGTGGTTAGGCCTACCTGTAATGTTCCCTCTGAGCCTGTCTGTCTCAGTTAGCTGTGGTTAGGCCTACCTGTAATGTTCCCTCTGAGCCTGTCTGTCTCAGTTAGCTGTGGTTAGGCCTACCTGTAATGTTCCTCTGAGCCTGTCTGTCTCAGTTAGCTGTGGTTAGGCCTACCTGTAATGTTCCCTCTGAGCCTGTCTGTCTCAGTTAGCTGTGGTTAGGCCTACCTGTAATGTTCCCTCTGAGCCTGTCTGTCTCAGTTAGCTGTGGGTTAGGCCTACCTGTAATGTTCCCTCTGAGCCTGTCTGTCTCAGTTAGCTGTGGTTAGGCCTACCTGTAATGTTCCCTCTGAGCCTGTCTGTCTCAGTTAGCTGTGGTTAGGCCTACCTGTAATGTTTCCCTCTGAGCCTGTCTGTCTCAGTTAGCTGTGGTTAGGCCTACCTGTAATGTTCCCTCTGAGCCTGTCTGTCTCAGTTAGCTGTGGTTAGGCCTACCTGTAATGTTCCCTCTGAGCCTGTCTGTCTCAGTTAGCTGTGGTTAGGCCTACCTGTAATGTTCCCTCTGAGCCTGTCTGTCTCAGTTAGCTGTGGTTAGGCCTACCTGTAATGTTCCCTCTGAGCCTGTCTGTCTCAGTTAGCTGTGGTTAGGCCTACCTGTAATGTTCCCTCTGAGCCTGTCTGTCTCAGTTAGCTGTGGTTAGGCCTACCTGTAATGTTTCCTCTGAGCCTGTCTGTCTCAGTTAGCTGTGGTTAGGCCTACCTGTAATGTTTCCTCTGAGCCTGTCTGTCTCAGTTAGCTGTGGTTAGGCCTACCTGTAATGTTCCCTCTGAGCCTGTCTGTCTCAGTTAGCTGTGGTTAGGCCTACCTGTAATGTTTCCTCTGAGCCTGTCTGTCTCAGTTAGCTGTGGTTAGGCCTACCTGTAATGTTTCCTCTGAGCCTGTCTGTCTCAGTTAGCTGTGGTTAGGCCTACCTGTAATGTTCCCTCTGAGCCTGTCTGTCTCAGTTAGCTGTGGTTAGGCCTACCTGTAATGTTCCCTCTGAGCCTGTCTGTCTCAGTTAGCTGTGGTTAGGCCTACCTGTAATGTTCCCTCTGAGCCTGTCTGTCTCAGTTAGCTGTGGTTAGGCCTACCTGTAATGTTCCCTCTGAGCCTGTCTGTCTCAGTTAGCTGTGGTTAGGCCTACCTGTAATGTTCCCTCTGAGCCAGTCTGTCTCAGTTAGCTGTGGTTAGGCCTACCTGTAATGTTCCCTCTGAGCCTGTCTGTCTCAGTTAGCTGTGGTTAGGCCTACCTGTAATGTTCCCTCTGAGCCTGTCTGTCTCAGTTAGCTGTGGTTAGGCCTACCTGTAATGTTCCCTCTGAGCCTGTCTGTCTCAGTTAGCTGTGGTTAGGCCTACCTGTAATGTTCCCTCTGAGCCTGTCTGTCTCAGTTAGCTGTGGTTAGGCCTACCTGTAATGTTTCCTCTGAGCCTGTCTGTCTCAGTTAGCTGTGGTTAGGCCTACCTGTAATGTTCCCTCTGAGCCTGTCTGTCTCAGTTAGCTGTGGTTAGGCCTACCTGTAATGTTCCCTCTGAGCCAGTCTGTCTCAGTTAGCTGTGGTTAGGCCTACCTGTAATGTTCCCTCTGAGCCTGTCTGTCTCAGTTAGCTGTGGTTAGGCCTACCTGTAATGTTCCCTCTGAGCCTGTCTGTCTCAGTTAGCTGTGGTTAGGCCTACCTGTAATGTTCCCTGTGAGCCTGTCTGTCTCAGTTAGCTGTGGTTAGGCCTACCTGTAATGTCTCCTCTGAGCCTGTCTGTCTCAGTTAGCTGTGGTTAGGCCTACCTGTAATGTTCCCTCTGAGCCTGTCTGTCTCAGTTAGCTGTGGGTTAGGCCTACCTGTAATGTTCCCTCTGAGCCTGTCTGTCTCAGTTAGCTGTGGTTAGGCCTACCTGTAATGTTCCCTCTGAGCCTGTCTGTCTCAGTTAGCTGTGGTTAGGCCTACCTGTAATGTTCCCTCTGAGCCTGTCTGTCTCAGTTAGCTGTGGTTAGGCCTACCTGTAATGTTCCCTCTGAGCCTGTCTGTCTCAGTTAGCTGTGGTTAGGCCTACCTGTAATGTTTCCTCTGAGCCTGTCTGTCTCAGTTAGCTGTGGTTAGGCCTACCTGTAATGTTTCCTCTGAGCCTGTCTGTCTCAGTTAGCTGTGGTTAGGCCTACCTGTAATGTTTCCTCTGAGCCTGTCTGTCTCAGTTAGCTGTGGTTAGGCCTACCTGTAATGTCTCCTCTGAGCCTGTCTGTCTCAGTTAGCTGTGGTTAGGCCTACCTGTAATGTTCCCTCTGAGCCTGTCTGTCTCAGTTAGCTGTGGTTAGGCCTACCTGTAATGTTCCCTCTGAGCCTGTCTGTCTCAGTTAGCTGTGGTTAGGCCTACCTGTAATGTTCCCTCTGAGCCTGTCTGTCTCAGTTAGCTGTGGTTAGGCCTACCTGTAATGTTCCCTCTGAGCCTGTCTGTCTCAGTTAGCTGTGGTTAGGCCTACCTGTAATGTTCCCTCTGAGCCTGTCTGTCTCAGTTAGCTGTGGTTAGGCCTACCTGTAATGTTCCCTCTGAGCCTGTCTGTCTCAGTTAGCTGTGGTTAGGCCCTACCTGTAATGTTCCCTCTGAGCCTGTCTGTCTCAGTTAGCTGTGGTTAGGCCTACCTGTAATGTTCCCTCTGAGCCTGTCTGTCTCAGTTAGCTGTGGTTAGGCCTACCTGTAATGTTCCCTCTGAGCCTGTATGTCTCAGTTAGCTGTGGTTAGGCCTACCTGTAATGTTTCCTCTGAGCCTGTCTGTCTCAGTTAGCTGTGGTTAGGCCTACCTGTAATGTTTCCTCTGAGCCTGTCTGTCTCAGTTAGCTGTGGTTAGGCCTACCTGTAATGTTTCCTCTGAGCCTGTCTGTCTCAGTTAGCTGTGGTTAGGCCTACCTGTAATGTTCCCTCTGAGCCTGTCTGTCTCAGTTAGATGTGGTTAGGCCTACCTGTAAATGTTCCTCTGAGCCTGTCTGTCTCAGTTAGCTGTGGTTAGGCCTACCTGTAATGTTCCCTCTGAGCTGTCTGTCTCAGTTAGCTGTGGTTAGGCCTACCTGTAATGTTCCCTCTGAGCCTGTCTGTCTCAGTTAGCTGTGGTTAGGCCTACCTGTAATGTTTCCTCTGAGCCTGTCTGTCTCAGTTAGCTGTGGTTAGGCCTACCTGTAATGTTTCCTCTGAGCCTGTCTGTCTCAGTTAGCTGTGGTTAGGCCTACCTGTAATGTTCCCTCTGAGCCTGTCTGTCTCAGTTAGCTGTGGTTAGGCCTACCTGTAATGTTCCCTCTGAGCCTGTCTGTCTCAGTTAGCTGTGGTTAGGCCTACCTGTAATGTTCCCTCTGAGCCTGTCTGTCTCAGTTAGCTGTGGTTAGGCCTACCTGTAATGTTCCCTCTGAGCCTGTCTGTCTCAGTTAGCTGTGGTTAGGCCTACCTGTCTCTGTACCCTGCTGCTGCCCTCCACCTCCGAGGGCCTAGACCTAATCCTGGGACAAGGCATTTAACCCTCTTTATAAGGGAAGGAGAAGACAACTGGAGACTTTGCAGCTTCAAGAGGAACTGTAAACTGAACCAAAAGTCACTGAGGCTTCCTGCTTTGCTAGAATGAAAGTAAACCTATCCTATTTATATCCTGGTTAGACTGTAAACTCTCCTTCCAGACTCACATTAAGAATCTCCAATCCAAAGTTAAATCTAGAATCGGTTTCCTATTTCGCAACAAAGCCTCCTTCACTCATGCTGCCAAACATGCCCTCGTAAAACTGACTATCCTACCGATCCTTAACTTCGGCGATGTCATTTACAAAATAGCCTCCAACACTCTACTCAGCAAATTGGATGTAGTCTATCACAGTGCCATCCGTTTTGTCTCCAAAGCCCCATATAATACCCACCACTGTGACCTGTACGCTCTTGTTGGCTGGTCCTCACTACATATTCGTTGCCAAACCCACTGGCTCCAGGCCATCTATAAATCACTGCTAGGCAAATCCCCGCCTTATCTTAGCTCATTGGTCACCATAGCAACACCCACCCGTAGTATGCGTTCCAGCAGGTATATCTCACTGGTCATCCCCAAAGCCAACACCTCCTTTGGCCGCCATTCCTTCCAGTTCTCTGCTGCCAATGACTGGAACAAATTGCAAAAATCTCTGAAGCTGGAGACTCTTATCTCCCTCACTAACTTTAAGCATCAGTTGTCAGAGCACCTTACCGATCACTGCACCTGTACACAGCCCATCTGAAATTAGCCCGCCCAACTACCTCATCCCTATATTGTTATTTATTTTGCTCATTTGTACCCCAGTATCTCTATTTGCACATCATCTCTTGCACATCTATCATTCCAGTGTTAATACTAATTGTAATTATTTTGCACTATAGCCTATTTTATTGCCTTACCTCCATAACTTGCTAAATTTGCACACACTGTATATATATGTATTTCTGTTGTATTTTTGACTTTATGTTTTGTTTTAACCCATATGTAACTCTGTGTTGTTGTTTTTATCGCACTGCTTTGCTTTATCTTGGCCAGGTCGCAGTTGTAAATGAGAACTTGTTCTCAACTGGTTTACCTGGTTAAATAAAGGTGAAATAAAATAAATAAAATAAAATAAAATAAAAATTTAGCTACTGGCTTTGCTGCTGCTCTTTACAGACATTTGGGGATAATGGTCTTTGGGCACATTCTGTGACGTTATGACATTCTGTGACGTTATGACATTCTGTGACGTTATGACATTCTGTGATGTTATGACATTCTGTGACGTTATGACATTCTGTGACGTTATGACATTCTGTGACGTTATGACTGTCTGTGACGTTATGACGTTATGACATTCTGTGACGTTATGACATTCTGTGACGTTATGACATTCTGTGACGTTATGACATTCTGTGACGTTATGACATTCTGTGACGTTATGACATTCTGTGATGTTATGACATTCTGTGACGTTATGACATTCTGTGATGTTATGACATTCTGTGACGTTATGACATTCTGTGCTTGGTCAGAGGCAGCACCAAAATACAGGGGAGACATGCAGAGAAATGTCTGATTAATGGGAAATATTCTAGTCCAAAAGACCACTCCCACCTCAGCTCTTCTCCTCTGATTCATACTTCCTTGTTCTTTTTGCAGCAGATGCAGATGTGTGGCCAGTTCCCTAGCTAGCTACTTGACGGGAGAGGAAGTGCAGTTGTTAAATCTATTACGTCAGATTTCTCTGAAATATTAATTACTTATAATAAGAGTGAAATAGTTTTCCTTCCAAAAAATTGTAATGAAGTACTCTATGTTAAAAAGCAGCTTTTCTGTGTTGGAATGGTGTGTGTGTGGGGGGGGGGGGGGGGTACCCCAATAACAGAATGGTGTGGGGGGGGAAACAGCAGCGTTTTTTAGATGGGTCTGTTTGAGATCGAAGTTTGAGGTGGGGTTTCTGAAGTGTTTTTTTCTCTCCAATTGATGCTTTGGCCACATATGAGTATAGGAAGAGGCAACAACATGGTTTGGAAATGAGTTAATAGAATATTAACTTTTAAATGTGAGATTTTCACTGGGCAGTTACTTTAACTTTGCCAAAGTAAAGAAGTTCCTTTTAAAGCTGCATGTTGTAACTTTTTGGGTGACCTGACCATATTTACAAAGAAGTGTTTGTTATAGATCTGTCATTCTCATTGAAAGCAAGTCTAATAATCTGTAGATCTGTTCTATCTGAGCTATTTCTATGCTTCCCCGTTCTTAAGTTTAGTTTTTGCGTCTTTTACTTTCGGTTTTGTCCACCAGCTTCAAACAGCTGAAAATACAGTATTTTTGCTCATGGAAAATATATGTCACAGTGGTTTAGACAGTACAGGGATTCTCTACACTGTACTTGCTTGTTTTGTCACACAAACTGAAATTAGGTCAACTATTAGAAATTTAGCATCCAGGAAATGGCGGGGTGATTTCTGAATAGTGCATCTTTTAAGTCATTGTAGAAACGTAACCATAAAATACCATCTGTAGTTCTCTCCAGTTGCTTCATCTCTCTGCTCTGTCAGACTGTATTTCACAACTCTGCCAGCCAGTCACTGTTGATGAAGAGCTCCACAACAATAACTAAGTGTACGTATAAAGCCCACTTCCATCTTTTGTATTGAATGTTTCAACCAGTAAATGTGGTTGTTGTATCCATACCAGGTTTTTATTCTAAGTCAGTCAGATGTTTGAACGGTTATGTGTAAGTTCCTACTAGGGGTGTGCAGACATGGTCATGCTCATAATCATATCCGTAAATTGACAGTTGATAGTCGGATCAGATGATACTTGTGATCAGAAAAAAAGGAAGTGTTTTTAATATGCCTAAAATAAATGTTGTTGGCGAAATACTTCACTGCTAAAAAGCTGCAGATTAGGAGCAGCACACGGAGGGGTGGCTGTGTGATCAAGTTGCTGCAGGCAGCCAAGGTCCTCTGTAGCTCAGCTGGTAGAGCACGGTGCTTGTAACGCCAGGGTAGTGGGTTCGATCCCCGGGACCACCCATACGTAAAAATGTATGCGCACATGACTAAGTCGCTTCGGATAAAAGCGTCTGCTAAATGGCTTATTATTATTATTATTAAGTTTGCTGTCACTCCGTCAGAATGTGCATTAGTTTCATATTTTTCCCCTACCCTCGCCCCGCTTGTTAGATATTATGCACATTGATAGCTTGATAGCAAACGTCCTCACCATGTGATTTATCATAGTAGCAGGAGCATTAAACGTCCTCACCATGTGATTTATCATAGTAGCAGGAGCATTAAACGTCCTCACCATGTGATTTATCATAGTAGCAGGAGCATTAAACGTCCTCACCATGTGATTTATCATAGTAGCAGGAGCATTAAACGTCCTCACCATGTGATTTATCATAGTAGCAGGAGCATTAAACGTCCTCACCATGTGATTTATCATAGTAGCAGGAGCATTAAACGTCCTCACCATGTGATTTATCATAGTAGCAGGAGCATTAAACGTCCTCGCCATGTGATTTATCATAGTAGCAGGAGCATTAAACGTCCTCACCATGTGATTTATCATAGTAGCAGGCAGCAGCAATCCAAATGATCTGACCGAAAACATGCGAGGAAAAGTGATCGGGTGAAATTATGAAGAGCGTGCACGGAGAAATACAGCTTCACTCTATCCAATCAGAACAGCAGGACAAACAGTTGAGTTATATAGATTTTTTTGTACCTTCTCAGATAAGTAATCATGCTTCGTGTAAAATTAGGAGATGAATGTGTTGATATATGCACACGATAGAATACTACATGGGTATTAATGACTATTTCTTGCCATTTGAAAATGTGTTTTTGATGCTATCAGTCGTACTACAAGTCAGTTACACAGTAGCAACATAACTTGGTGGACTACAACGATACAGCAGCCCTCCACCTCCCATGTAATGCGTTATGTCGTATTCTACTGGTAAATCAACCTTGCATTGTTATATAGAGGTGCCGTTTTAAATGGCACCGTATCACAAAGTAAATGGAAATAAATAAATATTGTTCAATATGATTAATACTAACTTTGCATTACATTGTAGTCTATTAGGGCTACATGATATGGCTAAATAATGTAATTGTAGTCTATTAGGGCTACATTATATTTTTTTGACCAAATATTGCCATCGCGATTTTAATTTCGATTTTTAGATCAAAACACTTGGGTGAACTGTTGGAATCTATAGTCTGTATTTGTTTTGCATTTCAGCAATCAGCTTTCAAAATGCAGGTAGCTTAGTGGTTAAGAGCGTTGTGCCAGTAACCGAAAGGTCGCTGGTTCTAATCCCCGAGCCAACTAGGTGAAAAATCTGTCAATGTGCCCTTAAGCAAGGCACTTAACCCTAATTGCTCATGTAAGTCGCTCTGGATAAGAGCGTCTGCTAAATTACTAAAATGTAAATGTAATGATCCATTTTGCATCTTGTAATTCTGCATCATGACTATCAACAATGGACTAAAGAAACAAATATCAAAAAATAGTTTAGAGGTGGAATCTTCCTTTTAATAGGTACTCTTACCGCACCTCTTCCTGCTCCACATGCAGTTGGAGTCAAAACATTATGACATTTTTACCACAAATGTATTGAGCATTGACAATGCAGCTGCTCTGTGGGGCTGGACTTAAACAAACAGCTGTGTGTCGTGTCTGTGTGTTTCACATAAGGCAGCTCTGTCCACTGATCATCTAAAACCTGTTTCACGTAAGGCAGCTCTGTCCACCGATCATCTAAAACCTGTTTCACGTAAGGCAGCTCTGTCCACCGATCATCTAAAACCTGTTTCACGTAAGGCAGCTCTGTCCACCGGTCATCTAAAACCTGTTTCACGTAAGGCAGCTCTGTCCACTGATCATCTAAAACCTGTTTCACATAAGGCAGCTCTGTCCACCGATCATCTAAAACCTGTTTCACGTAAGGCAGCTCTGTCCACCGGTCATCTAAAACCTGTTTCACGTAAGGCAGCTCTGTCCACCGATCATCTAAAACCTGTTTCACGTAAGGCAGCTCTGTCCACCGATCATCTAAAACCTGTTTCACGTAAGGCAGCTCTGTCCACCGATCATCTAAAACCTGTTTCACGTAAGGCAGCTCTGTCCACCGGTCATCTAAACCTGTTTCACGTAAGGCAGCTCTGTCCACCGATCATCTAAAACCTGTTTCACGTAAGGCAGCTCTGTCCACCGATCATCTAAAACCTGTTTCACGTAAGGCAGCTCTGTCCACCGATCATCTAAAACCTGTTTCACGTAAGGCAGCTCTGTCCACTGATCATCTAAAACCTGTTTCACGTAAGGCAGCTCTGTCCACTGATCATCTAAAACCTGTTTCACATAAGGCAGCTCTGTCCACTGATCATCTAAAACCTGTTTCACATAAGGCAGCTCTGTCCACTGATCATCTAAAACCCGTTTCACATAAGGCAGCTCTGTCCACTGATCATCTAAAACCCATTTCACATAAGGCAGCTCTGTCCACTGATCATCTAAAACCCGTTTCACATAAGGCAGCTGTGTCCACCGGTCATCTAAAACCTGTTTCACGTAAGGCAGCTCTGTCCACTGATCATCTAAAACCTGTTTCACATAAGGCAGCTCTGTCCACTGATCATCTAAAACCCGTTTCACATAAGGCAGCTCTGTCCACTGATCATCTAAAACCCGTTTCACATAAGGCAGCTCTGTCCACTGATCATCTAAAACCCGTTTCACATAAGGCAGCTCTGTCCACTGATCATCTAAAACCCATTTCACATAAGGCAGCTCTGTCCACTGATCATCTAAAACCTGTTTCACATAAGGCAGCTCTGTCCACTGATCATCTAAAACCCGTTTCACATAAGGCAGCTCTGTCCACTGATCATCTAAAACCCGTTTCACATAAGGCAGCTCTGTCCATTGATCATCTAAACCTGTTTCACATAAGGCAGCTCTGTCCACTGATCATCTAAAACCCGTTTCACATAAGGCAGCTCTGTCCACTGATCATCTAAAACCCGTTTCACATAAGGCAGCTCTGTCCACTGATCATCTAAAACCCGTTTCACATAAGGCAGCTCTGTCCACTGATCATCTAAAACCCGTTTCACATAAGGCAGCTCTGTCCACTGATCATCTTAAACCTGTTTCACATAAGGCAGCTCTGTCCACTGATCATCTAAAACCCGTTTCACATAAGGCAGCTCTGTCCACTGATCATCTAAAACCCGTTTCACATAAGGCAGCTCTGTCCACTGATCATCTAAAACCCGTTTCACATAAGGCAGCTCTGTCCACTGATCATCTAAAACCCATTTCACATAAGGCAGCTCTGTCCACTGATCATCTAAAACCCGTTTCACATAAGGCAGCTCTGTCCACTGATCATCTAAAACCCGTTTCACATAAGGCAGCTCTGTCCATTGATCATCTAAACCTGTTTCACATAAGGCAGCTCTGTCCACTGATCATCTTAAACCTGTTTCACATAAGGCAGCTCTGTCCACTGATCATCTAAAACCTGTTTCACATAAGGCAGCTCTGTCCACTGATCATCTAAAACCCGTTTCACATAAGGCAGCTCTGTCCACTGATCATCTAAAACCCGTTTCACATAAGGCAGTTTGAAGTGACTCAAATCATTTATATCTGCTGTATTTGTATCATCATCTGCTGGCCTGTCTGATGACTGTCTGGCCTGTCTGATGACTGTCTGGCCTGTGCTGTCTGTCTGGCCTGTCTGCTATCTGTATTGGTTTGGCTGAGGCTTCGTCCCTCTCTGACCCTGCCAATGGGTGTGTGTGTGTGTGTGTGTCCCCACAGTCCTTTGTATTACCGATCTGACGGTCTGTTTTGATTGCAGTGAGTTTTTGTAATTGTTCCATGGCAATGAAGCTCCATCAGCAGTTGAGAGAAAGAGAAGAGAAGCATGTGACTGTATTGTCAGGACTGCAACGAAGCTAATTAGAATGTATTTAACCTGCAGCAGGAGGTGTTTAATCATTATTTAACCTACAGCAGGAGGTGTTTAATCATTATTTAACCTACAGCACGAGGTGTTTAATCATTATTTAACCTACAGCACGAGGTGATTAATCATTATTTAACCTACAGCACGAGGTGTTTAATCATTATTTAACCTACAGCACGAGGTGATTAATCATTATTTAACCTACAGCACGAGGTGTTTAATCATTATTTAACCTACAGCACGAGGTGTTTAATCATTATTTAACCTACAGCAGGAGGTGTTTAATCATTATTTAACCTACAGCACGAGGTGTTTAATCATTATTTAACCTACAGCACGAGGTGATTAATCATTATTTAACCTACAGCACGAGGTGTTTAATCATTATTTAACCTACAGCACGAGGTGATTAATCATTATTTAACCTACAGCACGAGGTGTTTAATCATTATTTAACCTACAGCACGAGGTGTTTAATCATTATTTAACCTACAGCACGAGGTGATTAATCATTATTTAACCTACAGCACGAGGTGTTTAATCATTATTTAACCTACAGCACGAGGTGTTTAATCATTATTTAACCTACAGCAGGAGGTGTTTAATCATTATTTAACCTACAGCACGAGGTGTTTAATCATTATTTAACCTACAGCACGAGGTGATTAATCATTATTTAACCTACAGCACGAGGTGTTTAATCATTATTTAACCTACAGCACGAGGTGATTAATCATTATTTTAACCTACAGCACGAGGTGTTTAATCATTATTTAACCTACAGCACGAGGTGTTTAATCATTATTTAACCTACAGCAGGAGGTGTTTAATCATTATTTAACCTACAGCACGAGGTGTTTAATCATTATTTAACCTACAGCAGGAGGTGTTTAATCATTATTTAACCTACAGCACGAGGTGTTTAATCATTATTTAACCTACAGCAGGAGGTGTTTAATCATTATTTAACCTGCAGCACGAGGTGTTTAATCATTATTTAACCTGCAGCAGGAGGTGTTTAATCATTATTTAACCTACAGCACGAGGTATTTATTACCTGGGTTTGGCGGATGCCAGGAGAACGCTACCTGCCCCAATGCATAGTGCCAACTGTAAAGTTTGGTGGTGGAGGAGGAATAATGGTCTGGGGCTGTTTTTCATGGTTCGGGCTAGGCCCCTTAGTTCCAATGAAGGGAAATCTTAACGCTACATCATACAATTGCATTCTAGACAATTCTGTGCTTCCAACTTTGTGGCAACAGTTTGGGGAAGGCCCTTTCCTGTTTCAGCATTACAATGCCCTCATGCACAAAGCGAGGTTTATACAGAAATGGGTTGTCTAGATCAGTGTGGAAGAACTTGACTGGTCTTCACAGAGTCCTGACCTCAACCCCATCGAATACCTTTGGGATGAATTGGAACGCCGACTGCGAGCCAGTCCTAATCGCCCAACATCAGTGGCCAACCTCACTAATGCTCTTGTGGCTGAATGGAAGCAAGTCCCCTCAGCAATGTTCCAACATCTAGTGGAAAGCCTTCCCAGAAGAGTGGAGGCTGTTATAGCAGCAAAGGGGGGACCAACTCCATATTAATGCCCATGATGTTGGAATGAGATGTTTGACGAGCATAATTTTGGCCGTGTTGTTCCAGCAGCATCTTGTCTCTAACTCCTATATCCGTGTGTTGTTCCAGCAGCATCTTGTCTCTACCTCCTATATCCGTGTTGTTCCAGCAGCATCATATCTCTACCTCCTATATCTGTGTTGTTCCAGCAGCATCTTGTCTCTAACTCCTATATCTGTGTTGTTCCAGCAGCATCTTGTCTCTACCTCCTATATCCGTGTTGTTCCAGCAGCATCTTGTCTCTAACTCCTATATCCGTGTTGTTCCAGCAGCATCTTGTCTCTAACTCCTATATCCGTGTTGTTCCAGCAGCATCTTGTCTCTAACTCCTATATCCGTGTTGTTCCAGCAGCATCTTGTCTCTAACTCCTATATCCGTGTTGTTCCAGCAGCATCTTGTCTCTAACTCCTATATCTGTGTTGTTCCAGCAGCATCTTGTCTCTACCTCCTATATCCGTGTTGTTCCAGCAGCATCTTGTCTCTAACTCCTATATCTGTGTTGTTCCAGCAGCATCTTGTCTCTACCTCCTATATCCGTGTTGTTCCAGCAGCATCTTGTCTCTAACTCCTATATCCGTGTTGTTCCAGCAGCATCTTGTCTCTACCTCCTATATCCGTGTTGTTCCAGCAGCATCTTGTCTCTAACTCCTATATCCGTGTTGTTCCAGCAGCAGCATCATGGCGTCCACGGTGACCCTGGAGGATGCTCTGTCCAATGTTGACCTTCTGGAGGAGCTGCCTCTCCCAGACCAGCAGCCCTGCATCGAGCCCCTACCCTCCTCCCTGATGTACCAGGTAAGAACTGTTCTCAGACCAGCAGCCCTGCATCGAGCCCCTACCCTCCTCCCTGATGTACCAGGTAAGAACTGTTCCCAGACCAGCTAGAGCCCCTACCTTCCTCCCTGATGTACCAGGTAAGAACTGTTCTCAGACCAGCAGCCCTGCATCGAGCCCCTACCTTCCTCCCTGATGTACCAGGTAAGAACTGTTCCCAGACCAGCTAGAGCCCCTACCTTCCTCCCTGATGTACCAGGTAAGAACTGTTCTCAGACCAGCAGCCCTGCATCGAGCCCCTGCCCTCCTCCCTCATGTACCAGGTAAGAACTGTTCCCAGACCAGCTAGAGCCCCTACCTTCCTCCCTGATGTACCAGGTAAGAACTGTTCTCAGACCAGCAGCCCTGCATCGAGCCCCTACCTTCCTCCCTGATGTACAAGGTAAGTTCTGTTCTCAGACCAGCTAGAGCCCCTACCTTCCTCCCTGATGTACCAGGTAAGAACTGTTCTCAGACCAGCAGCCCTGCATCGAAGCCCCTGCCCTCCTCCCTCATGTACCAGGTAAGAACTGTTCTCAGATCTGCTGTCAAGTTAAGCAGGAAACACCTGAATGTAGATTTCATTTGATTATAACATCCTATCTCTCTCCAAAGCCCAACTTCAACACCAACTTTGAGGACCGTAATGCCTTTGTGACGGGGATCGCCAGATACATCGAGCAGGCCACCGTCCACTCTAGCATGGTAATTACCAGTTTCCAGTTGCAATGTGTAGCCTAATGAACACATAGAAAATGGTGGTCATCAGAGCTCTAGCAATAAAACACCATAGCGTACATCAGCCTTTGGAAATAATGAAATCATTAACTTCCTATAGATTCTCCAGTCTGATATTTAATGTTCGATGTGGGAACCTTAGTCCCCAGAACCGGGACAGAGGGGTTAGGGTTAGAGAGAGGGCTGGTGGGAGGGTTTATATGGGTGAATAGGGGTTTATATGGGTGAATAGTGGTTTAATATGGGTGAATAGTGGTTTAATATGGGTGAATAGTGGTTTAATATGGGTGAATAGGGGTTTATATGGGTGAATAGGGGTTTATATGGGTGAATAGGGGTTTATATGGGTGAATAGGGGTTTAATATGGGTGAATAGGGGTTTATATGGATGAATAGGGGTTTAATATGGGTGAATAGGGGTTTATATGGGTGAATAGGGGTTTATATGGGTGAATGTGGTGGCTTCCTTACTATTTGAACATAGCCACTAAATGCATGCTTTTCAATCGAACGCTGCTGGCACCCGCCCACCCGACTAGAATCACCACTCTCGACGGGTCTGACCTAGAGTTTGTGGACAACTACAAATACCTAGGTGTCTGGTTAGACTGTAAACTCTCCTTCCAGACTCACATTAAGAATCTCCAATCCAAAGTTAAATCTAGAATCGGCTTCCTATTTCGCAACAAAGCCTCCTTCACTCATGCTGCCAAACATGCCTTCGTAAAACTGACTATCCTACCGATCCTTGACTTCGGCGATGTCATTTACAAAATAGCCTCCAACACTCTACTCAGCAAATTGGATGTAGTCTATCACAGTGCCATCCGTTTTGTCTCCAAAGCCCCATATAATACCCACCAATGTGACCTGTACGCTCTTGTTGGCTGATCCTCACTACATGTTCGTCGCCAAACCCACTGGCTCCAGGTCATCTATAAATCCTTTCTAGGCAAATCCCCGCCTTATCTTAGCTCACTGGTCACCATTGCAACACCCACCCGTAGTCTGCGCTCCAGCAGGTATATCTCACTGGTCATCCCCAAAGCCAACACCTCCTTTGGCCGCCATTCCTTCCAGTTCTCTGCTGCCAATGACTGGAACGAACTGCAAAAATCTCTGAAACTGGAGACTCTTATCTCCCTCACTAACTTTAAGCATCAGTTGTCAGAGCAGCTTACCGATCACTGCACCTGTACACAGCCCATCTGTAATTAGCCCACCCAACTACCTCATTCCCATATTATTTATTTTGCTAATTTACACCCCAGTATCTCTATTTGCACATCTGTCATTCCAGTGTTAATTACGAAATTGTAACTATTTTTGCACTATGGCCTATTTATTGCCTTACCTCCATAACTTACTACATTTGCACACACTGTATATATATTTTCTATTGTGTTATTGACTTTATGTTTTGTTTTACCCCATATGTAACTCTGTGTTGTTGTTTTTATCGCACTGCTTTGCTTTATCTTGGCCAGGTCACAGTTGTAAATGAGAACTTGTTCTCAACTGGCTTACCTGGTTAAATAAAGGTGAAATAAATAAATAAAAATTAAAGCATAGATAACTGGACAGGGAAATACACTACTGTTCAAAAGTTTGGGGTCACTTAGAAATGTCCTTGTTTTTGAAAGAAAAGCAATTTTTTTGTCCATTTTTAAAATAACATCAAATGGATCAGAAATACAGTGTAGACATTGTTAATGTTGTAAATGGCTATTGTAGCTGGAAACGGCTGATTTTTAATGGAATATCTACATAGGCGTACAGAGGCCCATTATCAGCAACCATCAGTCCTGTGTTCCAATGGCACGTTGTGTTTGCTAATCCAAGTTTATCATTTTAAAAGGCTAATTAATCATTAGAAAAACCTTTTGCAATTATGTTAGCACAGCTGAAAACTGTTGTGCTGATTAAAGACGCAATAAAACTGGCCTTCTTGAGACTAGTTGAGTATCTGGAGCATCAGCAATTGTGGGTTCGATTACAGAATCAAAATGGCCAGAAACAAATAACTTTCTTCTGAAAGTTGTCAGTCTATTCTTGTTCTGAGAAATGAAGGCTATTCCATGCGAGAAACTGACAAGAAACTAAAGATCTCGTACAACGCTGTGTACTACTCCCTTCACAGAACAGCGCAAACTGGCTCTAACCAGAATAGAAAGAGGAGTGGGAGGCCCCGATGCACAACTGAGCAAGAGGACAAATACATTAGAGTGTCTAGTTTGAGAAGCAGACGCCTCACAGGTCCTCAACTGGCAGCTTCATTAAATAGTACCCACAAAACACCAGTCTCAACGTCAACAGTGAAGAGGCGACTCCGGGATGCTGACCTTCTAGGCAGAGTTGCAAAGAAAAAGCCATATCTCAGACTGGCCAATAAAAAGAAAATATTAAGCTGGGCAAAAGAACACAGACACTGGACAGAGGAAGATTGGAAAAAAGTGTTATGGACAGACGAATCGAAGTTTGAGGTGTTTGGATCACAAAGAAGGACATTTGTGAGACACAGACCAAATGAAAAGATGCTGGAGGAGTGCTTGATGCCATCTGTCAAGCATGGTGGAGGCAATGTGATGGTCTGGGGGTGCTTTGGTGGTGGTAAAGTGGGAGATTTGTACAGGGTAAAAGGGATCTTGAAGAAGGAAGGCTATCACTCCATTTTGCAGAGCCACGCCATACCCTGTGGATGGCGCTTGATTGGAGCCAATTTCCTCCTACAACAGGACAATGACCCAAAGCACAGCTCCAAACTATGCAATAACTATTTAGGGAAGAAGCAGTCAGCTGGTATTCTGTCTATAATGGAGTGGCCAGCACAGTCACCGGATCTCAACCCTATTGAGCTCTCAAAGTTTGAAGGACACAATTAGTATTTATATTAAAAATCATTATTTCTAACCTTGTCAATGACTACATTTCCTATGCATTTTGCTATATTTCCTATTCAAACTAATTTAATGTATGTTTTCATGGAAAACAAGGACATTTCTATGTGACCCCAAACTTTTGAACGGTAGTGGTCACTAGTGGGGGTCACTTCCCCCCACTGAAGGCCCAACTTCCTGCCTTTTTATATCCACTTCCTCTCTTGCCACAGTACAAAGAATTGGCCACTAATAACAGAGGAATATCAAATCAGGTATTAATATCATAAGGGAACAACATTTCGTCTAATATACATGGTGCTCTGTATGTTTTATCCAATGTCTAACCGGCTCCAACAGTGAATAAGGGTTTATAAGGCTGGAACAGGAACGAGGACCCAGGCCAACCACTCCAGAGACCTGGCTGTTCCCCAGGAACAGGAACGAGGAACCAGGCCAACCACTCCAGAGACCTGGCTGTTCCCCAGGAACGAGGACCCAGGCCAACCACTCCAGAGACCTGGCTGTTCCCCTGGATTAGGAACGAGGACCCAGGCCAACCACTCCAGAGACCTGGCTGTTCCCCTGGATTAGGAACGAGGACCCAGGCCAACCACTCCAGAGACCTGGCTGTTCCCCAGGAACAGGAACGAGGACCCAGGCCAACCACTCCAGAGACCTGGCTGTTCCCCAGGAACAGGAACGAGGACCCAGGCCAACCACTCCAGAGACCTGGCTGTTCCCCTGGATTAGGAATGAGGACCCAGGCCAACCACTCCAGAGACCTGGCTGTTCCCCAGGAACAGGAACGAGGACCCAGGCCAACCACTCCAGAGACCTGGCTGTTCCCCAGGAACAGGAACGAGGACCCAGGCCAACCACTCCAGAGACCTGGCTGTTCCCCAGGAACAGGAACGAGGACCCAGGCCAACCACTCCAGAGACCTGGCTGTTCCCCTGGATTAGGAACGAGGACCCAGGCCAACCACTCCAGAGACCTGGCTGTTCCCCTGGATTAGGAACGAGGACCCAGGCCAACCACTCCAGAGACCTGGCTGTTCCCCAGGAACAGGAACGAGGACCCAGGCCAACCACTCCAGAGACCTGGCTGTTCCCCAGGAACAGGAACGAGGACCCAGGCCAACCACTCCAGAGACCTGGCTGTTCCCCTGGATTAGGAACGAGGAACCAGGCCAACCACTCCAGAGACCTGGCTGTTCCCAGGAACGAGGACCCAGGCCAACCACTCCAGAGACCTGGCTGTTCCCCTGGATTAGGAAACGAGGACCCAGGCCAACCACTCCAGAGACCTGGCTGTTCCCCTGGATTAGGAACGAGGACCAGGCCAACCACTCCAGAGACCTGGCTGTTTCCCAGGAACAGGAACGAGGACCCAGGCCAACCACTCCAGAGACCTGGCTGTTCCCCAGGAAACAGGAACGAGGACCCAGGCCAACCACTCCAGGAGACCTGGCTGTTCCCCTGGATTAGGAACGAGGACCCAGGCCAACCACTCCAGAGACCTGGCTGTTCCCCAGGAACAGGAACGAGGACCCCAGGCCAACCACTCCAGAGACCTGGCTGTTCCCCAGGAACAGGAACGAGGACCCAGGCCAACCACTCCGAAGAACCTGGCTGTTCCCCAGGAACAGGAACGAGGACCCAGGCCAACCACTCCAGAGACCTGGCTGTTCCCCTGGATGAGAACGAGGACCCAGGCCAACCACTCCAGAGACCTGGCTGTTCCCCTGGATTAGGAACGAGGACCCAGGCCAACCACTCCAGAGACCTGGCTGTTCCCCAGGAACAGGAACGAGGACCCAGGCCAACCACTCCAGAGACCTGGCTGTTCCCCAGGAACAGGAACGAGGACCCAGGCCAACCACTCCAGAGACCTGGCTGTTCCCCTGGATTAGGAACGAGGACCCAGGCCAACCACTCCAGAGACCTGGCTGTTCCCCTGGAACAGGAACGAGGACCCAGGCCAACCACTCCAGGGTTGCACCCTATTCCCTAAATAGACCCATAGGGCTCTGGTCAAAAGTGGTGCACTATATAGGGAATGGGGTGCCGTTTGGGACATGACCCAGGTCTCTGCACTGTGACGTGTGCTTCAAAGCATTATTAGGGGAATAGTGATGCTTTGTGCTCAATTTGTATTTGTATTTATTATGGATCCCCATTAGTTCCTGTCAAGGCAGCAGCTACTCTTCCTGGGGTTTATTATGGATCCCCATTAGTTCCTGCCAAGGCAGCAGCTACTCTTCCTGGGGTTTATTATGGATCCCCATTAGTTCCTGCCAAGGCAGCAGCTACTCTTCCTGGGGTTTATTATGGATCCCCATTAGTTCCTGCCAAGGCAGCAGCTACTCTTCCCGGGGTTTATTATGGATCCCCATTAGTTCCTGCCAAGGCAGCAGCTACTCTTCCCGGGGTTTATTATGGATCCCCATTAGTTCCTGCCAAGGCAGCAGCTACTCTTCCCAGGGTTTATTATGGATCCCCATTAGTTCCTGCCAAGGCAGCAGCTACTCTTCCCGGGGTTTATTATGGATCCCCATTAGTTCCTGCCAAGGCAGCAGCTACTATTCCCGGGGTTTATTATGGATCCCCATTAGTTCCTGCCAAGACAGCAGCTAC
This sequence comes from Coregonus sp. 'balchen', assembly GCA_902810595.1. Lineage (NCBI taxonomy): Eukaryota > Metazoa > Chordata > Actinopteri > Salmoniformes > Salmonidae > Coregonus > Coregonus sp. 'balchen'. Next base: position 336,754 of record LR778272.1, on the reverse strand, counting down.
TCTTCCTGGGGTTTATTATGGATCCCCATTAGTTCCTGCCAAGGCAGCAGCTACTCTTCCTGGGGTTTATTATGGATCCCCATTAGTTCCTGCCAAGGCAGCAGCTACTCTTCCTGGGGTTTATTATGGATCCCCATTAGTTCCTGCCAAGGCAGCAGCTACTCTTCCTGGGGTTTATTATGGATCCCCATTAGTTCCTGCCAAGGCAGCAGCTACTCTTCCCGGGGTTTATTATGGATCCCCATTAGTTCCTGCCAAGGCAGCAGCTACTCTTCCCGGGGTTTATTATGGATCCCCATTAGTTCCTGCCAAGACAGCAGCTACTCTTCCCGGGGTTTATTATGGATCCCCATTAGTTCCTGCCAAGGCAGCAGCTACTCTTCCTGGGGTTTATTATGGATCCCCATTAGTTCCTGCCAAGGCAGCAGCTACTCTTCCTGGGGTCCGGCAACATTAACCTGGCGCCGACGAAGATGGCGGCCTCGCGACTAGCTCTTAGGAAACTTTGTGGTATTTTTAATTTATTTTTTATTATAAAAAAAAACCATTTAGCTCAGAAAGTGTTTTGTATCATTACATACAGCCGGGAAAAACTATTGGATATCAGAGCGGCGGTAACTCACCAGCATCACGACCAGGAATACAACTTTCCCGAAGCAGATCCTTTGTTTGCTCTCCCAAAGGGCAACTGAACTGATTCCAGCAGCTGACCCAAAACATCGCCGGCGGAGGAGAGGCACTCGGAGCGGCCTGCTGGTTCGACTTAGGAGGGGCGCACACCACCCACTGCTTCCAAGTATACTACTCACTAATGTTCAGTCTTAGGATAACAAAGTCGACAAGCTCAGGGCAAGGATTTCTTTCCGGAGAGACATCAGGGCCTGTAACATCCTCTGTTTCATGGAAACATGGCTCTCTGGGGATATTCTGTCGAAATCAGTCCAGCCAGATGGGTTCTCAGTTCATCGCACAGACAGGAATAAATATCTCTCCGGGAAGCAGAAGGGCGGAGGTTTGTGTTTCATGATTAATGACTCATGGTGTAATTGTAGTAACATAGAGGAACTCAAGTCCTTCTGTTCACCCAACCTAGAATACCTCACAATCAGATGCATACCTGTATTATCTCCCAAGAGAATTCTCTTTGGTTATAGTCACGGCCGTGTATATCCCCCCTCAAGCCGATACCACGACAGCATTTAATCATGGCAAGGTGACTGGGAATACGGCAGAATACAAACAGTGTAGCTACTCACTCCGCAAGGCAATTAAACTGGCAAAACATCAGTATAGAGACAAAGTGGAGTCGCAATTCAACGGCTCAGACATGAGACATATGTGGCAGGGTCTACAGACAATCACGGACTACAAAAATAAAACCAGCCACGTCGCTGACACCGTCTCTCTTCCAGACAAGCTAAACACCTTCTTCGCCCGCTTTTGAGGATAACACAGTGCCACCGATGTGGCCCACTACCAAGGACTGTGGCCTCTCCTTCTCTGTGGCCGACTTGAGTAAGACATTTAAGCGTGTTAACCCCCGCAAGGCTGTTGGCCCAGACGGCATCCCTAGCCGCGTCCTCAGAGCATGCGCAGACCAGCTGGCTGGTGTGTTTATGGACATATTCAATCTCTCCCTATCCCAGTCTGCTGTCCCCACTTGCTTCAAGATGGCCACCATTGTTCCTGTACCCAAGAAAGCAAACGTAACTGAACTAAATGGCTATCGCCATCATGAAGTGCTTTAAGAGACTAGTCAAGGATCATATCACCTCCACCTTACCTGTTACCCTAGACCCACTTCAATTTGCTTACCGCCCCAATAGATCCACAGACGATGCAATTGCTATCACACTGCACACTGCCCTATCCCATCTGGACAAGAGGAATACCTATGTAAGAATGCTGTTCATTGACTATAGCTCAGCCTTCAACACCATAGTACCCTCCAAGCTCATCATTAAGCTTGAGGCTCTGGGTCTGAACCCCGCCCTGTGCAACTGGGTCCTGGACTTCCTGATGGGCCGCCCCCAAGTGGTGAAGGTAGGAAACAACATCTCCACTTCGTTGATCCTCAACACAGGGGCCCCACAAGGGTGCGTGCTCAGCCCCCTCCTGTACTCCCTGTTCACCCATGACTGTGTGGCCAAGCACGCCTCCAACTCAATCATCAAGTTTGCAGACGACACAACAGTAGTAGGCTTGATTACCAACAATGACGAGACCGCCTACAGGGAGGAGGTGAGGGCTCTGGGAGTGTGGTGCCAGGAAAATAACCTCTCACTCAACGTCAACAAAACGAAGGAGATGATCGTGGACTTCCGGAAACAGCAGAGGGTGCACCCCCCTATCCACATCGACGGGACCGCAGTGGAGAAGGTGGAAAGCCTCAAGTTCCTTGGCGTACACATCACTGACAAACTGAAATGGTCCACCCACGCAGACAGTGGTGAAGAAGGCGCAACAGAGCCTCTTCAAACTCAGGAGGCTGAAGAAATTTGGCTTGGCCCCTAAAACCCTCACAAACTTTTACAGATGCACAATTGAGAGCATCCTGTCGGGCTGTATCACCGCCTGGTACGGAAACTGCACCGCCCGTAACCACAGGGCTCTCAAGAGGGTGGTGCGGTCTGCCCAACGCATTACCGGGGGCAAACTACCCGCCCTCCAAGACACATACAGCACCCGATGTCACAGGAAGGCCAAAAAGATCATCAAGTACGTCAACCACCCGAGCCACTGCCTGTTCACCCCGCTATCATCCAGAAGGCGAGGTCAGTACAGGTGCATCAAAGCTGGGACCGAGAGAATGAAAAACAGCTTCTATCTCAAGGCCATCAGACTGTTAAATAGCCATCACTAGCACATTAGAGGCTGCTGCTGCCTATTGAAATCACTGGCCACTTTAAGAAATGGAACACTAGTCACTTTAATAATGTTTCCATATCTTGCACTACTCATCTCATATGTATATACTGCATTCTATACTATAATATTCTACTGTATCTTAGTCCATGCCGCTCTGTCATTGCTTGTCCATATATGTATATATTCTTAAATTCCATTCCTTACTAGATTTGTGTGTATTGGGTATATGTTGTGAAATTGTTAGATATTACTTGTTAGATATTACTGCACTGTCAGAGCTAGAAGCACAAGCATTTCACTACACCCGCTATAACATCTGCTAATCAAGTGTATGTGACAAATAAAATGTGATTTGATTAAGGCAGTTATACAATTTTAAAAACATTACAATACATTTCACAACAGATTTCATAACACACTAAGTGTGTTCCCTCAGGCCACTACTCCACTACCACATATCTACAACACCAAATCCATGTGTACGTGTGTATAGTGCGTATGTTATCGTGTGTGTGTATGCATGTGTCTGTGTCTATGTTTGTGTTGCTTCACAGTCCCCGCTGTTCCATAAGGTGTATTTTTATCTGTTTTTTAAATCTGATTCTACTGCTGGCATCAGTTACCTGATGTGGAATAGAGTTCCACATGGCTCTATGTAGTACTGTGCTCCTCCCATAGTCTGTTCTGGACTTGGGGACTGTGAAGAGACCTCTGGTGGCATGTCTTGTGGGGTATGCATGGGTGACCGAGCTGTGCGCCAGTAGTTCAAACAGACAGCTCGGTTCATTCAACATGTCAATAACTCTCATAAATACAAGTAGTGATGAAGTCAATCTCTCCTCCACTTTGAGCCAGGAGAGATTGAAATCAATGTTAGCTCTCCGTGTACATCCAAGGTCCAGCCGTGCTGCCCTGTTCTGAGCCAATTGTAATTTTCCTAAGTCCCTCTTTGTGGCACCTGACCACACGACTGAACAGTAGTCCAGGTGTGACAAAACTAGGGCCTGTAGGACCTGCCTTGTTGATTGATAGTGCTGTTAAGAAGGTAGAGCAGCGCTTTATTATAGACAGACTTCTCCCCATCTTAGCTACATTGTATCTGGTCAAACACAAATGTTTTCGAAAATGTACTAAGGGTTGGTAGCAGGCTGATTGGTCGGCTATTTGAGCCAGTAAAGGGGGCTTTACTATTCTTAGGTAGCGGAATGACTTTTGCTTCCCTCCAGGCCTGAGGGCACACACTTTCTAGTAGGCTTAAATTGAAGATATGGCAAATAGGAGTGGCAATATCGTCTGCTATTATCCTCAGTAATTTTCCATCCACGTTGTCAGACCCCGGTGGCTTGTCATTGTTGATAGACAACAATAAAACATTTCATTTCTTACACGCTCTCTTCACGGAATTGAAAATTACAGCTAGTCAGGGGTAAATGGTGTTCTAGAGCGCCCGGCGGGGCTCCATAAAACAGCACTTTGGATGGAGCCAACCAGGCAGGCACAGAGACCAAGCCTACTCGAAGGAGGGAGGGAGGGAGAGGGAGAGGGAGAGGGGGAGGGAGTGAGAGAGAGAGAACTGATGCACTTCCTCAGAGAGAGAGAGGCTAGTAGCTTTATTGAGAGAGAGAGAGGCTAGTAGCTTTATTGAGAGAGAGAGAGGCTAGGAGCTTTATTGAGAGAGAGAGAAGCTGTGTTGTGATATAAAGTTTGAGAGCCTTTAAATGTCTTCCTTTAGAATGAGATGCTGGAGGAGGGCCAGGAGTATGCAGTGATGCTGTACACATGGAGGAGCTGCTCTCGCGCTATCCCACAGGTAACCACTGGATACACGCTCCATATAACTCACCTTACAACCCATCTGGACTGTGGGATTCTAGTTGCAACCTGTTGTGCACTGGACCTCCATGCAAATATATGACTGATAATCTCCCTTTCTCCCCCCCTCTATCAGGTGAAGTGTAATGAGCAGCCCAACAGAGTGGAGATCTATGAGAAGACAGTGGAGGTGCTGGAGCCTGAGGTCACCAAGCTCATGAACTTCATGTACTTCCAGGTAACAACAACCAGCCGGAGCTACCCTCACCTTTCTCTCTCACACCAACCTGACACCCTCACCTCTCTCTCTCACACCAACCGGAGCTACCCTCACCTTTCTCTCTCACACCAACCTGACACCCTCACCTCTCTCTCTCACACCAACCGGACACCCTCACCTTTCTCTCTCACACCAACCTGACACCCTCACCTCTCTCTCTCACACCAACCTGACACCCTCACCTTTCTCTCTCTCACACCAACCTGACACCCTCACCTCTCTCTCTCTCACACCAACCTGACACCCTCACCTCTCTCTATCTCACACCAACCGGACACCCTCACCTCTCTCTCTCACACCAACCGGACACCCTCACCTTTCTCTCTCTCACACCAACCGGACACCCTCACCTCTCTCTCTCTCACACCAACCGGACACCCTCACCTCTCTCTCTCTCACACCAACCGGACACCCTCACCTCTCTCTCTCTCACACCAACCGGACACCCTCACCTTTCTCTCTCTCACACCAGCCGGAGCTACCCTCACCTTTCTCTCTCTCACACCAACCGGAGCTACCCTCACCTTTCTCTCTCTCACACCAACCGGACACCCTCACCTCTCTCTCTCTCACACCAACCGGACACCCTCACCTCTCTCTCTCTCACACCAACCGGACACCCTCACCTCTCTCTCTCACACCAACCGGACACCCTCACCTCTCTCTCTCTCACACCAACCGGACACCCTCACCTTTCTCTCTCTCACACCAACCGGACACCCTCACCTCTCTCTCTCTCACACCAACCGGACACCCTCACCTTTCTCTCTTTCACACCAACCGGACACCCTCACCTTTCTCTCTCTCACACCAACCGGACACCCTCACCTTTCTCTCACACCAACCGGACACCCTCACCTTTCTCTCTCTCACACCAACCGGAGCTACCCTCATCTTTCTCTCTCTCACACCAACCGGACACCCTCACCTTGCTCTCTCTCACCAACCTGACACCCTCACCTTTCTCTCTCTCACACCAACCGGACACCCTCACCTTTCTCTATCTCACACCAACCTGACACCCTCACCTTGCTCTCTGTCACACCAACCTGACACCCTCACCTTGCTCTCTCTCACACCAACCTGACACCCTCACCTCTCTCTCTCACACCAACCTGACACCCTCACCTCTCTCTCTCTCTGTCACACCAACCTGACACCCTCACCTCTCTCACACCAACCTGACACCCTCACCTTTCTCTCTCTCTGTCACACCAACCTGACACCCTCACCTCTCTCTCTCTCACACCAACCTGACACCCTCACCTCTCTCTCTCTGTCACACCAACCCGACACCCTCACCTCTCTCTCTCTCTCTCACACCAACCTGACACCCTCACCTCTCTCTCTCTCTGTCACACCAACCTGACACCCTCACATCTCTCTCTCTGTCACACCAACCTGACACCCTCACCTCTCTCTGTAGATAATATTATAATATGTTCTGTATAATATTGTATACACATTAATTATAATTAGTTCATATTAAACTGATATAAAATATGTGGTGGTCTTGAAATGTATCATGTAACTGTAAAAGCTTCTATCTGTGTTGACCCCCTCTCTCCTCGCCAGCGAACGGCGATAGACCGGTTCTGTGGGGAGGTGCGTCGTCTCTGCCACGTTGAGAGGAGGAAGGACTTTGTCTCGGAGGCCTACCTCCTGACCTTGGGGAAGTTCATCAACATGTTCGCTGTGCTGGATGAACTCAAGAACATGAAGTGTAGCGTCAAGAACGACCACTCTGCCTACAAACGGTACACACATAGAAACGTCCCAAATACTACCCTATTCCCTTTATAGTGCACTACTTTGGACCAGGGCCCTTAGTGGACTGGTCAAAACTAGTGCACTATATAAGGAATAGGGTGCTGTTTGGCAACAAGGCAGAGTACTGCAGTAATATCCTATCACTAGCAGTGTCAAATTACAGCCCCATGGTAGAACCAGAATATTCTGGAACACATTTAAACATGTGAATTGATTAGAGCAGCTTGATGAATAGGCTTTCATTCAGTCAGGATCACTCAGCGACCCCTCCCTGCTATTATAGACAGGATCACTCAGCGACCCCTCCCTGCTATTATAGACACTAGATGGTCTCACTCTTCGACCCCTCCCTGCTATTATAGACAGGATCACTCAGCGACCCCTCCCTGCTATTATAGACACTAGATGGTAGCATCAGTCAGGATCACTCAGCGACCCCTCCCTGCTATTATAGACACTAGATGGTCTCACTCCTCGACCCCTCCCTGCTATTATAGACACTAGATGGTCTCACTCCTCGACCCCTCCCTGCTATTATAGACACTAGATGGTAGCATCAGTCAGGATCACTCAGCGTCCCCTCCCTGCTATTATAGACAGGATAAATCAGGGGGCCCCCTTTTCCTGCTTTATAGAAAATGATGGTCTCACCCTGACCCGCAAATTTTTAGAAAATGATGGTAGAATCGTCGGGGATCACTCAGGTCCCCTCCTGCTTTTAAAGGGACGGGGTCACTCGGGTTTCCCCCCCCCTTGCTATTATAGACACTAGGGTTTAACTCCTCGACCCCCCTGCTTTTATGGGACGGATCACTCAGCAAACCCCCCCTGCTTTTAAATTAGCCCTAGATGGTAGCATCAGTCAGGATCACTCAGCGTCCCCTCCCTGCTATTATAGACACTAGATGGTAGCATCAGTCAGGATCACTCAGCGTCCCCTCCCTGCTATTATAGACACTAGATGGTAGCATCAGTCAGGGTCACTCAGCGACCCCTCCCTGCTATTATAGACACTAGATGGTAGCATCAGTCAGGATCACTCAGCGACCCCTCCCTGCTATTATAGACACTAGATGGTAGCATCAGTCAGGATCACTCAGCGACCCCTCCCTGCTATTATAGACACTAGATGGTAGCATCAGTCAGGATCACTCAGCGTCCCCTCCCTGCTATTATAGACACTAGATGGTAGCATCAGTCAGGATCACTCAGCGTTCCCCTCCCTGGCTATTATTAGACACTAGATTGGTAGCATTACAGTCAGGAATCACTCAGCGAACACCCTCCCTGCTTATATTATAGACACTAGATGGTAGCAATCAGTCAGGATCACTTCAGCGGACCCCCTCCCTGTCTATTATGGGACAAAAGATGGTGGGCTTTCAGTCAGGATCACTCGGGTTTCCCCCCCCCTGTATTATGGGACACTAGATGGTAGCATCAGTCAGGCCATCAGCTTTTCCCCCCCCTTTTGCTATTTAGAAACTAGATGGTAGCTTTTTTTTCCATTTCAGGATCACCCCGGGCCCCCTCCCCCCTTTTAAAAAGACACTAAAATGGTAGCATCAGTCAGGATCACCCCAGGTCCCCCCTGTATTTAGACACTAGATGGTAGCATCAGTCAGGATCACTCAGGACCCCTCCCTGTATTATGGGACAGGATCACTCGCGACCCCCTCCGGGATTATAGACACTGGGTTGGTAGCTTTTCAGTCAGGATCCCTCAGCTTTCCCCCCCCCTGTTTTTATAGACACTAGATGGTGGGAATCAGTCGGGGGCACTAGGGGGACCCCCCCCTGCTATTATGGGACACTAGAGGGTTTAGCATCAGTCGGGATCTCTGGGGACCCCCCCCTTGTTTATTATAGCACTAGTTTGGAAGTTTCAGGGGATCCTCAGCGCCCCCCCTCCCTGCTTTTTAAAAATAGAGGGTAGATCAGTCAGGACCCATTTCCAGCACCCCCCCTGCATTATAGGAAAATAGGGGGTTAAAACTCAGTCAGGATCACTCAGGGCCCCCTCCCTCCCTATTAAGAACTGATGGTACCCATCAGTAAGGATCACCTCAGCGCCCCTCCCGGCTATTATAGAACTAGAGGGTTTTAGCATCATCGGGGATAAAATCGCGACCCCCCCCTGCTATTATGGGCCCACTAGAGGGTAGCACCCATTTGGGATCACTCAGCGTCCCCCCCCGGGCATTATAGACACTAGATGGTAGCATCAGCCCGGATACTCAGGGGCCCCTTTCCTCCCATTATAGCCCACTAGTTTGGAGAAATTTCAGGATAAATCAGGGTCCCCCCCCTGCTTTATAGACATTAGATGGTGCATCGTCAGGATCACTCAGGGCCCCCTTAACCCTGCTATTATAGACACAGATGGTAGACAGTCAGGATCACTCGCGCCCCCTCCCCTATTAGGGGACACTAGAGGGTTTAGCACCCGGCGGGGTTTAAATCAGGTCCCCTCCCTGCTTTATAGACACTGGAGGGTGGGATCAGTCAGGACCCATCAGCGTCCCCCCCCGGGCATTTTTGGGACACTGAGGGTTTTAGCTTTCGTAAGGATAAATCAGGTCCCCCCCCGCTATTTTTGGACATAGTTTGGGATCAGTCAGGATCACTCAGCGACCCCTCCTGTTTTATGACACTAGTTTTGGTAGAATCAGTCAAAAACCTCGGCCCCCCCTCCCGGGTTTTTAAAGCCCACAGAGGGGACCCATCAGTCAGGATCCACTCAGCGACCCCCCCCTGCTTTTTATAGACATAGAGGGGGAGAAAGCAGGAAAATCAGGGGGTCCCCTCCGGGTATTTTTAGACAAGATGGTAGCATCAGAAAGGATCACTAAGCGACCCCCCTGTTTATTTTAGAAAAACTATATGGTAGTTTCCCGTCAGGATCACTCCGACCCCCCCCGGCTATTTGAATAGAGGGTTTAGCATAAGCCCGGTCACTCAGCGTCCCCCCCCTGTATTATAGACACTCGATGGTAGAACAGCCCAGGCTCCCCTCAGGGGACCCCCCCTGCTTTTATAGAAAACATAGGGGTTAGCATCATCAGGATACTCGGGCCCCCCTCCCGGGCATTTTTTACACTAGATGGTGAATCAGCCCAGGATAATTCGGGGTTCCCCTCCCCTGCTATTATAGAAAATAGATGGTACCCATCAGTCAGGACACTCGGGTTTCCCCCCCCTGCTATTATAGACAGGTAAACCCCGGGGCCCCCCCCCTGCTTTATGAAATAGATGGTTTTAGCTTTTTCATAAGGTTAAATCAGCGTCCCCCCCCCTGCTATTATAGACACTAGTTTGGTGGGCTTTCAGTCAGGATCACTCAGTGGCCCCCTTCCTGCATTATAGCCCACTATAGGGTTTTAGCTTTCGTCAGGATCAGAGCGACCCCTCCCCTGCATTATGGAAAATAGAGGGTACATCAGTCAGGATCCCTCAGCGTCCCCCTGCTTTTTATGACACTAGATGGTAGCATCAGTCGGACCCGCCTCAGCAAACCCCTCCCTGCTTTTATAAACTATATGGTGATCGTCGGGGATACCAGCGCCCCCTCCCTGCTATTATATAAATAGATAGTAGCTCAGCAGGATAAACCCCGCGTCCCCCCTGCCTATTATGACACTGGGATGGTAGCTTTCAGTCAGGATAAAAGCTTTCCCCCTCCCTGCTATTTTAGACACTAGATGGTAGAAAAAGTCAGATCACTAAAGGTCCCCCCCTGCTTTTAAAGGGACACTAGATGGTACTTTTCCAGTCAGGCCCCATCGGGGGCCCCCTCCCTGTATTATAGACACTAGATTTTAGCATCAGTCAGGATCACTCAGCAAAACCCCTCCCTGCTTTTAAGGGGACCAGGATGGTAGATAAAGTCGGATCACTCAGCGACCCCCCCTGCTTTTATGGGAAATGATGGTAGTTTCCGGTTCAGGATTCTAGCGCCCCCCCCTTTGCTTTATAGAATAGTTGGTAGCTTTCGGGGCCAGGATCACTCAGCGCCCCCTTCCCGGCTATTATAAAACCATTTGAGGGGTAGCATCATTTCAGGTTTCACTCAGCCCCCCTTCCTGCATTATAGACCCCCTAGAGGGTTTAGCACCCAGTCAGGCATCAGGGCCCCCTCCTGCTTTTTAAGAAAATAGATGGTAGCTTTCAGTCAGGATCACTCAGGGGACCCCCCCTTCCCCTATTATAGACACTAGAGGGTAGCATAGTCGGGGAATCATCAGGGGACCCCCCCTTTGTATTTGGGCCACAGGGGTTTAGCACATTTCAGGTTTCCCCTCAGCGCCCCCTTCCCTCCCCTTTATAGAAACTAGTGGTAGCATCGTCGGGGATCACTCACGACCCCCCCCTGTATTATAGAAAATAGATGGAAACCCTTTCAGCCCGGATAAATCACCCGCCCCCTCCCGGGTTTTAAAACCCACTAGATGGTCCCCATTTCCTCGACCCCCCCTTGCTATTATAGCCCCGATGGTCCCACAGTCAGGTTTCATCAGCGTGCCCCCCCTGCATAAGACACTAAAATGGTGCATCAGCCCGGATAATCAGCGTCCCCTCCCTGCTTTATAGAAACTAGTTTGGTAGCTCGTCAGGATATTCACGTCCCCCCCCTGTTTTAATTATGGGAACTAGAGGGTAGAAGTCGGGATCACTCAGCGTCCCCCCCTGCTATTTAGACACTGGGGATGGTAGAAATCGGGTCAGGATCACTCAGCGCCCCCTCCCGGGTTATATGGGACGGGAAATCAGCGTCCCCCCCGCTATTATGGGACACTAGAGGGGGTAGCATCAGTCAGGATATCAGAGTCCCCCCCCGTATATAGACCCTAGAGGGTTTAGCACAGTAAGGATCACTCAGCGTCCCCCCCGGGCTTTTTATAGACACTAGATGGTAGCACCAGCGGATCATCACCGTCCCCTCCCTGCTATTAAAAGCAATAGAGGGTGAAATCATCAGGATCACTCAGGGGACCCTCCCTGCTTTTTTAAGAAAATGATGGTAGCTTTTCAGTCAGGATAAAATTCAGGACCCCCCCCTGCTTTATGGGAAAATAGATGGTAGAATCGTAGGATCACTCAGGGACCCCCCCCTGCTAATGGGAAACTAGATGGTGCATAAGCAGGACACTCAGGACCCCCCTGTATTATAGAACTAGGGGTACCCATCAGTCGGGAAACCCCCGCTTTCCCCCCTGTATTATGACACTAGAGGTCTCATCCTCAAACCCCCCCCCTTTGTATTATGGGACACTAGTTTGGTGCATAAATTCGGGATCCCCTCAGCTTTCCCTCCCTGAAATTATGGACACAGAGGGTAGCACATTTTTTCAGGACATTTCAGCAAACCCCCCCTGTATTATGACACTAGTGGTGCATAAGTCGGGATCACTCAGGACCCCCCCTGTTTTTATAACACAGATGGTACCCATCAGTGGGAAAATCTTAGCAAACCCCCCCCTGATTTTTAAGAACTGTTTGGGTAGCTCAGTCAGGTCACCCCAGCTTCCCCTCCCTGTAATAGAAAATAGATGGTAGCACCCCAGTCAGGATAAATAAGCGTCCCCCCCCGCTTTTTAAAGGGACAAAAAGGGGTTTAAAATCGGGAGGACCCAACCAGCGACCCCTCCTCTTTTTTATAGACACTAGTGGTGGGCATCATTAAGGATAACTCAGCGACCCCCCCCTTGCATTATGGGACACTAGGGGTAAAAACATGGATCACTCGGAAACCCCTCCCTGCTATTTGGGACATAGGGGTAGAATCATTTCGGGACACTCAGCGACCCCCCCCCCCCTTTTTTTATAGAAATAGAGGGTGCATCATTTCAGGATCCCCAAAAGCGTCCCCTCCCTGATTATAGACACTGGGGGGGGTCTCACTCCTTTACCCCCCGGCTATTATAGACCTAGTTTGGTGCACAGTCAGGATCCAGGGGTTCCCTCCCTGCTATTTATAGACACTAGAGGTAGCATCAGCCCGGATCACTCAGGCCCCCTCCCTGCATTATCCCCCACTAGATGGTAGCCCCCGTCAGGATCACTCAGCGTCCCCCCCGGGGGCCTATTATAAAACCCTAGAGGGGTAGAAATCTTTCAGGATCACTCAGCGTCCCCCCCCGCTATTATAGACACTAGATGGAGCATCAGTAGGATAAATCAGGTCCCCTCCCTCTTTTAAGACAAAAAGAGGGTTTGGGAATCTTTCAGGTTTAAACCTTCCGCGTCCCCCCCCGGGCATTATAGCCCACTAGAGGGTAGCACAGTCAGGATAAATAGGCCCCCCCGGGCCTTATATAGACATGGGTGGTAGCATCAGTAAGGTTTAAATCAGGTCCCCCCCCGGATTTTAAGACACTAGATGGTAGCCCCAGTCAGGTTTAAACCCAGGCCCCCTCCCTGCTATTATGGGGACACAAAGTGGAAAGTTAGTCAGGATACTCAGCGCCCCTCCCTGCTTTTATAGACAAAGATGGTAGCATCAGTCAGGAAAAATCAGGGGGTCCCCCCCCCTCCCCAATTTTTTAAAAAATTAGAGGGTTTAGCTTTCAGTCAGGATCACTCAGGGGCCCCCTTTTCCCTTTTTTTATAGACACTAGATGGTGAAATCAGCAGGATAAATCAGGTCCCCCCCCTTGTTATTATAGACACTAGATGGTTCAACCCCTGACCCCCCCCCGGGCTATTAAGACATTTTAGAGGTTTGGGAATCGTAAGGATAAATCAGGTCCCCTCCCTGCTTTTATAGAAACTAGGGGGTAGCATCGTCAGGATAAATCGCGTCCCCTCCCTGTTTTATAGACACTAGTGGAGCATCAGTCGGATCATCAGGACCCCCCAATTTTTTAAGAAACTAGAGGGTAGCATCAGTCGGGAAACACCCCAGCGTCCCCCCCCTGTATTATGGGCCACTAGATGGTAGATCATCAGGTCACCCCAGCGTCCCCCCCCTGCTTTTGGGACACAGATGGTTAGTTTCATCAGGACACTCAAGGGGTTCCCTCCCTGCTTTTTATAGCCCAAGATGGTAGAATAGTCAGGATAAATCAGCGTCCCCCCCCTGCATTTAAAACACTAAAGGGGTTTCCCTCAGTGGATCACTCACGACCCCCTTCCCTGCTTTTAAGACATAGAGGGGTAGATCAGTCAGGATCATTCAGGACTCCCCCCCTGCTTTTTTATAGACCCTAGATGGTAGCACAGCCCGGCCCCTCAGCGACCCCTCCTGCTATTATGGGCCCAATAGATGGAACATCAGTCAGGATCACCAGCGCCCCCTCCCTGCTTTTTTATAACCTGGGGGGTAGCATCAGTCAGGATCTCCGGGTCCCCTCCCTGTTCCTAAAAACCTAGATGGTTAGCATCAGTCGGATAAATTTCAGGGGCCCCCCCCCCGGCTTTTTATAGACACTAGATGGTATCACCCAGTCAGGATAAACTCACCCCGCCCCCTCCCTTATAAGAAAAAGATGGTTATAAAGGCCCAGGATCACTCGGGGGTCCCCCCCCTGAAATATGGCACTAGATGGTAGCATCAGTCAGGATAACTCAGGTCCCCCCCCTTGCTATTATAACACTAGGAGGAAAGGCATCATTTCAGGAAAACCCGGAAACCCTCCATGTTATTATAGAAAACTAGAGGGGGTAGTTTTCCGTCAGGAAATCAGCGAACCCCCTGCTAATTATGGGGAACACTAGAGGTTTAGAATCCCCGGAAATCATTAGCTTTCCCCCCCGGGTTTTATAGACACTAGATGGGGCATCAGCAGGACCCTCAGCTTTCCCCCCTGCTATTATAGCACTGATGGTAGATCAGGTAGGATAAATCAGCGACCCCTCCCTGCTATTATAGACACTGGTGGTAGCATCATTTGGGATAAATGGGGAACCCCTCCCTCCCTATTATAGACACAGATGGAAAATACCTCAGTGGGAAAATTCACCAGCGCCCCAATCCTGTATTTTTAAGACATAGGGGGTAAAATCATTTCGGGAAATTCCCCTCAGCGCCCCCTCCCTGTTTTATAGACACTAGATGGTAGCATCGTCGGGAAAAAAATCCAGCGTCCCCCCCTGCTATTAAGACATAGAGGGTTTGAATAAGTCAGGATCCCTCAGCTCACTTATTGCTTTTTAAGGACACTAGTGGAAAGCTCAGTCGGATTCTCACCCACCCCCCCCAATGCTATTATAGACACAAATTTTTTGGGTAGAATAAGTCAGGATCACTAGGGGTCCCTCCCTGCTTTTATAGACAAAGATTTTAGCTAAGCCCGGATCACTCAGCAAACCTTCCCCTGTTTTTTAGACACTAGAGGGTGCATCAGTCAGGATCACTCAGCGACCCCTCCCTGCTATTATAGACACTAGATGGTAGCAATCAGTCGGATCACTCAGCGACCTCCCTGCTATTATAGACACTAGATGGTAGCATCAGTCAGGATCACTCAGCGTCCCCTCCCCTGCCCATTTTCGGGCTATTATAGACACTAGATGGTAGCATCAGTCAGGATCACTCAGCGACCCCTCCCTGCTATTATAGACACTAGATGGTAGCATCAGTCAGGATCACTCAGCGACCTTCCCTGCTATCTCCGCAGTTATAATGGGAGGAAACCATTGTCTGCAAAGTGGCAGTGTAACAGCATGTTAAATAGGGAATGCACTGAGTTCCTGTGGTGATGGCAATTACTTTCTATAGTCAGTCTGTGTTTGATGATATTGATTTAACAAGCCTCCCTTTGTGCTGATCACTCACAATATAACTGTTTCCCCTCCCTACCCAATCCCTTCCCTCCCTCATACTAAACCAACAAAGATATCCTCCTAACCAAAAATAAGCCATTAAACACAGAACCCTCCTCCCTCTCCTCTCTCCTACTCCTCTCGCTCTCTCACCCCTCCTCTCTCTCGCTCTCTCTCCCCCTCTTCTCCCCCCCCCCTCCTCCCTCCCTCCCTCCTCTCCTCCCCCCCTCCCTCTTCTCCTCCCCCCCCCCTCCCCCTCTTCCCTCTCCCTCGTAGAGCTGCCCAGTTCCTCAGGAAGATGTCAGAACCCTCATCCATCCAGGAGTCTCAGAACCTTTCCATGTTTCTGGCCAACCACAACAAGATCACACAGGTAACAGAAACACACACACACACACACACACCTGACCAACCACAACAAGATCACACAGGTAAGACACACACACACACACCTGGCCAACCACAACAAGATCACACAGGTAACACACACACACACACACACACCTGACCAACCACAACAAGATCACACAGGTAAGACACACACACACACCTGGCCAACCACAACAAGATCACACAGGTAACACACACACACACACACACACCTGACCAACCACAACAAGATCACACAGGTAAGAACACACACACACACCTGGCCAACCACAACAAGATCACACAGGTAACCACACACCCACACAACACACACACACACAACACACCACAACATTAACACTCAACAAAACCTGGCCAACCACAACAAGATCACTCAGGTAAAACACACAGCTTTGAGGAAACACACGGTGCCGACAAACATAATATTGGCCGTCATTCTCTGTTAATGTCCAAGCGATTCTACATGTTGAATCGCCACCCAGCAGGTGAGCTGAAATCCAACTGCTGCTTTCCCCTCTGAAGCCACACTAGTGACGTCAGTTTAACATCTCTCTCTCTGTCTCCAGTCTCTGCAGCAGCAGTTGGAGGTGATTAACGGCCACGATGAGCTGCTGGCTGACATAGTCAACCTGTGTGTTGATTACTATGACAACAGGATGTACCTGACCCCCAACGAGAAACACATGCTGCTCAAGGTAGGCTACTGGCTGGCTACAGGCCGCACCCTGTTCCCTATCTAGTACACTACTGGCTGGCTACAGGCCGCACCCTGTTCCCTATCTAGTACACTACTGGCTGGCTACAGGCCGCACCCTGTTCCCTATCTAGTACCTACTGGCTGGCTACAGGCCGCACCCTGTTCCCTATCTAGTACACTACTGGCTGGCTACAGGCCGCACCCTGTTCCCTATCTAGTACACTACTGGCTGGCGTACAGGCCGCACCCTGTTCCCTATCTAGTACACTACTGGCTGGCTACAGGCCGCACCCTGTTCCCTATCTAGTACACTACTGGCTGGTACAGGCCGCACCCTGTTCCCTATCTAGTACACTACTGGCTGGCTACAGGCCGCACCCTGTTCCCTATCTAGTACACTACTGGCTGGCTACAGGCCGCACCCTGTTCCCTATCTAGTACACTACTGGCTGGCTACAGGCCGCACCCTGTTCCCTATCTAGTACACTACTGGCTGGCTACAGGCCGCACCCTGTTCCCTATCTAGTACACTACTGGCTGGCTACAGGCCGCACCCTGTTCCCTATCTAGTACACTACTGGCTGGCTACAGGCCGCACCCTGTTCCCTATCTAGTACACTACTGCTGGCTACAGGCCGCACCCTGTTCCCTATCTAGTACACTACTGGCTGGCTACAGGCCGCACCCTGTTCCCTATCTAGTACACTACTGGATGGCGACAGGCCGCGCCATGTTCCCTATCTAGTACACTACTGGCTGGCTACAGGGCCCATAGGGAAATAGGTTGCCTTTTGGTAAGCAGCTCTGGAGAACATGTTGAACTGTATCTCTGATGCTGCCATGATGTACCTACCCCTAGGTGATGGGGTTTGGTCTGTACCTGTCTGTTACCCTTAGGTGATGGGGTTTGGTCTGTACCTGTCTGTTACCCCTAGGTGATGGGGTTTGGTCTGTACCTGTCTGTTACCCCTAGGTGGTGGGGTTTGGTCTGTACCTGTCTGTTACCTCTAGGTGATGGGGTTTGGTCTGTACTGGTCTGGTTACACTATAGGGATGGGGTTTGTCTGTACTCGGTATGTTACCCCTAGGGATGGGGTTTGGTCTGTACTGTATGTACCTCTAGGTATGGGGTTTGGGTCTGTACCGGTCTGTTATTACATCTAGGTGCTGGTGGTTTGGTCTGTACCTGTGGTTCTCTAGTGAGGGTTTGGTCTGTACGGTGTTCTGTTTAACCTCTAGGTGATGGGTTTGGTGCTACCTGTGTCTGTTACCCTCTAGGTGATGATGGGGTTTGGTCTGTACCTGTGTCTGTTACCTCTAGGTGATGGGGTTTGGTCTGTAACACGTGTTGTACCTCTAGGTGATGGGGTTTGGTCTGTACCTGTGTCTGTTACCTCTAGGTGATGGGGTTTGGTCTGTACTGTGTCTGTTACCTCTAGGTGATGGGGTTTGGTCTGTACTGTCTGTTACCTCTAGGTGATGGGGTTTGGTCTGTACCTGTGTCTGTTACCTCTAGGTGATGGGGTTTGGTCTGTATCTGTGTCTGTTACCTCTAGGTGATGGGGTTTGGTCTGTACCTGTGTCTGTTACCTCTAGGTGATGGGGTTTGGTCTGTACCTGATGGATGGCAATAACAGCAACATCTACAAAATGGACGCCAAGAAGAGGATCAACCTGACAAAGATTGACAAGTTCTTCAAGGTGAGCAGCGCGAGAGGCATTGACTGTTGTTGTGGGTGTTATCAGTATGCAGAGAGTATATAAACTGTGTCTGCGTAGCCCAAGGACTTTGGTTTTTTTAGAGTGAATTTGGGTCGCTGACCTTTCACCCTCAATCAACGTTGATTGGAAAATCACATTATTTTAAAAAGGTCTGCTATAGAGGTTTTTTCTACTGGTACAGGCTGGGATTCTATGACTCTGACTGACTGGTCTTCATGTATCCGTCCTCCACAGCAGCTGCAGGTGGTGCCTCTGTTTGGTGACATGCAGATTGAGCTGTCCAGATACATCAAGACCAGCGCACACTTTGAAGAGAACAAGAACCGGGAGGGCATGGCTATCTCTTCTCTCTCTCTTGTACTCTCTCTCTGTCTCTCTCTCATCCTCTCTCTCTCTCCTCTCTATCTGTATCTATATATCTCTCTCTCTGTATATCTCTCTCTCTACTCTCTATCTCTCTCTCTCTCTCATCTATCTCTCTCTCTATCTTCTCTATCTCTTACTCTATCTAATCTATATATCGATTTAGATATCATCTCCTATCTCTATCTGTCTGCTCTCTCTCTCTCTCTCCTCATCTCTCTCTCTCGATCTATCTGTATATCTTGCTTCTCTGTTCTCTATCTCCTCTGTTCTCTCTCTCTTCACTCTCTCTCTCTCTGTCTCTCTATGTCATATATCTCTGGTTCTCTCTCTGTCTATCTATCTGTTCTCTATCTGTCTCTAGCTCTTCTCCTCTCTTCTCTCTATCTCTCCCTCTGTCTCTCTCGTATCTTGTCTATCGTCTATTGCGTCCTATGTCTCTCTGTCATAGTCTATGTCCTGTCTATGTCTCTGTATCTGTGCTTCTTTCTGGTCTACTGCGTCTGGTCGCTGCTGCGTGTCGCGGAGACTTGGTCTCTACGCGCGATCTTACCTCCCACGCTGTCGCGCTCTCCCCGCCGCGCGCGGACCCGCCACACGCGGACCACGCGCGCAGCGCGAGCGGCAGCGCGCTCACGCCGAGAGAGCACGCGACGCGCCCCAGCGACGAGAAAGCGCCCGCCGCGCTCTCCACGATCAACCAGAAAAAGCGAGAAAACGAGCGAGCAGTCAACGAGAGACCAAGCAACACAAAACGGCGCAGTAGCGCGAGAAGATACAAAGCAGAGAGAGCGCGCGAAAGCAAAGAGCGAGAGCGAGCAGAGAGAGAAAGAGGGGGAAACAAGCAGCGCGCAGAGAGCAACGCAAACAAAGGAGGCCTCTCTCATCTTATCCCTCCCCCTCCTCCCTCCCTCTTCTCATCTCTCTCCCTCCCTCTCTCTCATTAATCTCTCCGCATCTTCTAAGATACGATCGACCTCCCTCTACTCTAATTCTCGTCTCTCCTCCCTATATGCCCCCTCCTCTCCTTCCTGCTTTCCAATCCCACCCTTCTCCTCTCTCATCCTCCCTCCCTCCTCCTACCCGCTTCCCAGGTGGTTCTGTTACATCATCAGGCAGCAGTCCTCAGTATAATATCTGTGAGCAGATGGTTCAGATCAGGGAAGACCACATGAGGTTCATCTCTGAGCTGGCTCGCTACAGCAACAGTGAGGTGAGTGGACCAATCCCTAGAATGCTTCCCAAATGACACCCTTTTCCCTATATAGTGCACTACATTTGACCAGGGCCCGTAGGGCACTATGTAGGGATTAGGGTGCCATTTGTGGTGCAGACCTAGTCTACACCAAACACGTTTACTCATGTCTCTGTCTCATATCAAATCAAATCACATTTTATTTGTCACATGGCCGGATACCACAGGTGTAGACCTTACAGTGAAACGCTTACAAGCCCTTAACCAACAATGCAGTTTTAAGAAAGAATACCTAAAAAAAAGTATTTTGCTCAAAACCTATATTTTTAAAAATCCTTTAGTGTGTGTACTTTACTTTACTGTATATATATACTTGGGCTATCACTTTTCAACAGCACATGTAAAAAAAATAGAGGACATCTTTAATTCATTTGTCTCCCATATGAATCTTCTCTTTGGTTCAGACTGGGTTCTCTCTCTTTTTTTTTTCTTCCTGTATTTATTTATTTATCTGTGTGTGTGTTTTGTGTGTGTGTGTGTGTGTTGTGTGTGTGTGTATATATATATACAGTATGTATGTATGTACAGTACCAGTCAATAGTTTGGACACACCTACTCATTCAAGGGTTTTTCTTTATTTTTACTGTTTTCTACATTGATAGAATAATAGTGAAGACATCAAAACTATGAAATAACACATATGGAATCATGTAGTAACCAAAAGAGTGTTTAAACAAATCAGAATATATTTTATATTTGAGATTCTTCAAATAGCCACCCTTTGCCTTGATGACAGCTTTGCACACTCTTGGCATTCTCTCAACCAGCTTCACCTGGAATGCTTTTCCAACAGTCTTGAAGGAGTTTCCACATATGCTGAGCACTTGTTGGCTGCTTTTCCTTCACTCTGCCGTCCGACTCATCCCAAACCATCTCAATTGGGTTGAGGTCGGGGGATTGTGGAGGCCAGGTCATCATGATGCAGCACTCCATCACTTTCCTTCTTGGTCAAATAGCCCTTACACAGCCTGGAGGTGTGTTGGGTCATTGTCCTGTTGAAAAACAAGTGATAATCCCACTAAGCCCAAATCAGATGGGATGGCGTATCGCTGCAGAATGCTGTGGTAGCCATGCTGGTTAAGTGTGCCTTCAATTCTAAATAAATCACAGACAGTGTCACCAGCAAAGCACCCCCACACCATAACACCTCCTCCTCCAAGCTTCACGGTGGGAAATACACATGCGGAGATCATCCGTTCACCCACACTGCGTCTCACAAGACACATGGTTGGAACCAAAAATCTCCAATTTGGACTCCAGACCAAAGGACACATTTCCACCAGTCTAATGTCCATTGCTTGTGTTTCTTGGCCCAAGCAGGTCTCTTCTTCTTATTAGTGTCCTTTAGTAGTGGTTTCTTTGCAGCAATTCGACCATGAAGGCCTGATTCACACAATGTCCTCTGAACAGTTGATGTTGAGATGTGTCTGTTACTTGAACTCTGTGAAGCATTTATTTCGGCTTCAATTTCTGAGGCTGGTAACTCTAATGAACTTATCCTCTGCAGCAGAGGTAACTCTGGGTCTTCCTTTCCTGTGGCGGTCCTCATGAGAGACAGTTTCATCATAGCGCTTGATGGTTTTTGCGACTACACTTGAAGAAACGTTCAAAGTTCTTGAAATGTTCCGTATTGACTGACCTTCATGTCTTAAAGTAATGATGGACTGTCGTTTCTCTTTGCTTATTTGAGCTGTTCTTGCCATAATATGGACTTGGTATTTTACCAAATAGGGCCATCTTCTGTATATCCACAAATTCACTTTTTAAGAAGGCTCACCTGTTAATTGAAATGCATTCCAGGTGACTACCTCATGAAACTGGTAGAGAGAATGCCAAGACAGATATAATTATTGTTTGGATAACCTTATTTACTGTTATGTATTGATTTTTACCTTACATGTTGTCACTCTTTATGCGATGTGTAATGCAGAGAACACTGGAAGAAGAATGATCATTTAATTACCACAGTGAATTATTGTAATGTTTGTTTGTGTCCAATTAATCCCATAAGGGATGGGTTGCCAATTCGCGATTTGACACGAAAATAAAATGTCATTCATTCGAGTCAGTTGACTTATGTCCTAATTAAGGTGTCGCTCTCTAGGTGGTGACAGGGTCTGGTTAGGGTTAAGTTAACCTGTTATGTCCTAATGAAGGTGTCTCTCTCTAGGTGGTGACAGGGGTTATGGTTAGGGTTAAGTTAACCTGTTATGTCCTAATTAAGGTGTCTCTCTCTAGGTGGGACAGGGTCTGGTTATGGGTTAGTTAGTTACCTGTTATGTCCTAATGAAGGTGTCTCTATCTAGGTGGTGACAGGGTCTGGTTATGGTTAGTTAACCTGTTATGTCCTAATTAAGGTGTCTCTCTCTAGGTGGTGACAGGGTTGTTATGGTTAGGTTAGTTAAACCTGTTATGTCCTAATTAAGGTGTCTCTCTCTAGGTGGTGACAGGGTCTGGTTAGGTTAGTTAACCTGTTATGTCCTAATTAAGGTGTCTCTCTCTAGGTGGTGACAGGGTCTGGTTAGGGTTAGTTAACCTGTTATGTCCTAATTAAGGTGTCTCTCTCTAGGTGGTGACAGGGTCTGGTTAGGGTTAAGTTAACCTGTTATGTCCTAATTAAGGTGTCTCTCTCTAGGTGGTGACAGGGTCTGGTTAGGGTTAGTTAACCTGTTATGTCCTAATTAAGGTGTCTCTCTCTAGGTGGTGGACAGGGTCTGGTTAGGGTTAGTTAACCCTGTTATGTCCTAATTAAGGTGTCTCTCTTCTAGGTGGGTGACAGGTTTGGTTAGGGTTAAGTTAACCTGTTATGTCCTAATAAGGTGTCTCTCTAGGTGGTGACAGGGTCTGGTTAGGGTTAGTTAACCTGTTTATGTCTAATTAAGGTGTCTTCTCTAGTGGTGACAGGGTCTGGTTAGGGTAGTTAACCTGTATGTTCTAATTAAGGTGTCTCTCTCTAGGTGGTGACAGGGTCTGGTTAGGTAAGTTAACCTGTTATGTCCTAATGAGGTGTCTCTTCTAGGTGGTGACAGGGTCTGGTTAGGGTTAGTTAACTGTATGTCCTAATTAGGTGTCTCTCTCTAGGTGGTGACAGGGTCTGGTTAGGGTTAGTTAACCTGTTATGTCCTAATTAAGGTGTTCGCTCTAGGGTGGGACAGGTCTGGTTAGGGTTAGTTAACCTGTTGATGTCCTAATTAAGGTGTCTCTCTCAGGTGGTGACAGGGTCTGGTTAGGGTAGTTAACTGTTATGTCCTAATTAAAGGTTGTCTCTCTCTAGGTGGTGACAGGGTCTGGTTAGGGTTAGTTAACCTGTTATGTCCTAATAAAAGGTGTCACTCTCTAGGTGGTGACAGGGTCTGGTCGCCAGGAGGCCCACAAGACAGACCAGGAGTACAGGAAGCTGTTTGACCTGGCTCTGCAGGGGATGCAGCTGCTGTCCCAGTGGAGCGCACACGTCATGGAAGTGGTGAGGAGCCTTTACACCTGACCCTGCTGAAACCCCTGACCCCACCCCCGAACCCCCCTGACCCCCGAAACCCGCACGAACCCAACTGACCCCAAACCCCTGACCCCTAACCCCTGACCGCCGCAAACCCCTGACCCCAAACCCCTGACCCCTGACAACCCACCAAACCCCTGACCCCTGACCCCTGACCCCTGACCCCAAACCCCTGACCCCATCTAGGGTTAGGGTTGGCAATAAAACAACATGGCGCAATAGGACAGAATCATTGAACAGGGTTCATTCAGATTGATGTCGCTAAAGCTATTATATAATTGAGTGTCCTTGTAGTGAGTTTAAGATGTTTGAATAACTCCTAATGTTATAAAAACTGTTTTTAAAACATGGTGGTGATGGTGACTGTTCTTCCTGCAGTACTCGTGGAAGCTGGTTCATCCAACTGATAAGTACTCTAACAAGGAGTGTCCTGACAACGCGGAGGAGTATGAACGAGCTACACGATACAATTACACCAGCGAGGAGAAGTTCTCCCTGGTCGAGGTCAGTCAACTTAACCCCTCTTTATCTAGACCCACCTGTCGGTCTACGATATTAGACTCTGCTGTTGTCCAATCCAGAGGTTGCGTTAATGCAGAATTCTGTGTTTTTCACGCAGAATAAATGTTGCATTCTGAAAACACAGGTGTACTGACTATAAACGTTGTTTATATTTAAAAAGACTCACTGTGATTATCCGAAACGTGTCATCCATCCTCCAAACCACATGCTTTCTACTGCCTGTCTCTGGAGGGTTGTGGTACGGTAATACTGTTAGTGTTAAAACGCAGGAACTGAAGGAATGACTAGCCACCTTAAACAATGACGAGTCAATTAACATAAGGAATACTGCTAGGGTTCTATAACCACTCCACAAATCAGAATGAAAGTCAGAGACTGCAGAGGCTGCTACAGCTAATGCTAATGAAGTGTGTCTAACTAACCTGTCTCTGAGGTGTCTAACTAACCTGTCTCTGAGGTGTCTAACTAACCTGTCTCTGAGGTGTCTAACTAACCTGTCTCTGAGGTGTCTAACTAACCTGTCTCTGAGGTGTCTAACTAACCTGTCTCTGAGGTGTCTAACTAACTAACCTGTCTCTGAGGTGTGTCTAACTAACCTGTCTCTGAGGTGTCTAACTAACTAACCTGTCTCTGAGGTGTCTAACTAACCTGTCTCTGAGGTGTCTAACTAACAACTGTCTCTGAGTGTGTCTAACACTAACCTGTCTCTGAGGTGTCTAACTAACTAACCTGTCTCTGAGGTGTCTAACTAACCTGTCTCTGAGGTGTCTAACTAACCTGTCTCTGAGGTGTCTAACTAACTAACCTGTCTCTGAGGTGTCTACTAACTAACCTGTCTCTGAGGTGTCTAACTACTAACCTGTCTCTGAGGTGGTCTAACTAACTAACCTGTCTCTGAGGTGTTAACTAACTAACCTGTCTCTGAGGTGTCTAACTAACTAACCTGTCTCTTGAGGTGTCTAACTAACCTGTCTCTGAGGTGTCTAACTAACTGTCTCTGAGGTGTCTAACTAACCTGTCTCTGAGGTGTCTAACTAACCTGTCTCTGAGGTGTCTAACTAACCTGTCTCTGAGGTGTCTAACTAACCTGTCTCTGATGTGTCTAACTAACCTGTCTCTGATGTCTAACTACCTGTCTCTGATGTGTCTAAACTAACTGTCTCTGAGGTGTCTACAACAACCCTGTCTCTTGAGGTCTAACTACCTGTCTCTGATGTGTCTAACTACCTGTCTCTGATGTGTCTAACTAACTGTCTCTGATGTGTCTAACTAACCTGTCTGAGTGTCTAACAACCTGTCCTGAGTGTCAACTACTAACCTGTCTCTGAGGTGTCTAACAACTACCTGTCTTGAGGTGTCTACTAAACTAACCTGTCTCTGAGGTGTCAAACTAACCTGTCTCTGAGGTGTCTAACTACTACGTCTCTGAGGTGTCTAACTCAGAACTAACCTCTCTGGGTGTCTAACTAACTAACCTGTCTTGAGGTGTTAACTAACTACCTGTTCTGAGGGTCAACTAACCGTCTCTGAGGTGTTCTAACTAACACTGTCTCTGAGGTGTCACTAACCTGTCTTGAGGGTGTCTAACTACCTGTCTCTGAGGGTCTAACTACGACCTGCTCTGAGGTGTCTAACTAATAACCTGTCTCTGAGGTTGTCTACTAATAACCTGTCTTGAGGTGTCAACTAACTAACCTGTCTGAGGTGTCTAACTAACCTGTTCTGAGGTGTCTAACTACTAACCTGTCACTGAGGTGTTATAACTAATACCGTCTCTGAAGGTGTCTAACTAAGGCTAACTGTCTCTGAGGTGTCTAACTACTAACCTGCTCTTGGGTGTCTAACTACCTGTCTCTGAGGTGTCTACTAACCTGGTCTCTGAGGTGTCTACTAACCTGTCTCTGAGGTGTCTAACTAACCGTCTCTGAGGAATTCTAATAACCTGTCTTATGTGTCTAAACACACAGGTCCTGATGTGTACTAACAACCTGTCTCGATGGTCAACTAACTGTCTCGATGTGTCTAACTAACCTGTCTCTGAGTGTCAACTAACCTTCTCTGAGGTCTAACTAAACCTGTCCTGAGTGTCATAACTAAACTATGTCTCTGAGGTGTCGACTAAACTACCTGTCCTGAGGTTCTAGACTAACCTGTCTCGAGGTGTCTAACTAACTAACCGTCTCTGAGGTTCAACAACAACCTGTCGCTGAGGGTCTAACTAACTAACCTTCTCTGAGGCTGTCTAACTAACCTGTCCTGAGGTCTAACTAACCTGTCTCTGAGTGTCTAACAACCTGTCCTGAGGTGTAACTAACCTGCCGAGGTGTCTAACTAACCTGTCTCTGAGTTCTACTACCGTCTCTGAGTGTCTATACCGTCTCTAGAGGTGTCTAACACCTGTCTCTGAGTGGTCTAACAACCTGGGTCTGAGGGGCTAGCTAACTACCTGCTCTGAGGTCTAACACTGTCTCGAGTGTCTACTAACCTGCTGTGTCTAATACCTGTCTCTGAGGTGTCACTAACTGTCTCTGAGTGTCTTAACTAACTGTCTCTGAGGTTGTCTAACTAACAACTGTCTCTGAGGTGTCTAACTAACTAACCTGTCTCTGAGGTGTCTAACTAACTAACCTGTCTCTGAGGTGTCTAAACTAACTAACCTGTCTCTGAGGTGTCTAACTAAACCTGTCTCTGAGGTGTCTAACTAACTAACCTGTCTCTGAGGTGTTCTAACTACACTAACCTGTCTCTGAGGTGTCTAACTAACTAACCTGTCTCTGAGGTGTCTAACTAACTAACCTGTCTCTGAGGTGTCTAACTAACTAACCTGTCTCTGAGGTGTCTAACTAACCTGTCTCTGAGGTGTCTAACTAACCTGTCTCTGAGGTGTCTAACAACCTGTCTCTGAGTGTGTCTAACTAACACCTGTCTCTGAGGTGTTCTAACTAACCTGTCTCTGAGGTGTCTAAACTAACCTGTCTCTTGAGGTGTCTAACTAACCTGTCTCTGAGGTGTCTAACTAACCTGTCTCTGAGGTGTCTAACTAACCTGTCTCTGATGTGTCTAACTAACCTGTCTCTGATGTGTCTAACTAACTACTGTCTCGAGTGTGTCTAACTAACCTGTCTCTGAGTGTGTACTAACTAACCTGTCTCTGAGGTGTCTAACTAACTAACCTGTCTCTGAGGTGTCTAAAAACCTGTCTCTGAGGTTACTAAACCTGTCTCTGAGGTGGTCTAACAAAACCTGTCTTGAGGTGTCTAACTAACTAACCTGTCTCTGAGGTGTGTACTAACTAACCTGTCTCTGAGGTGTGTCTAACTAACCTGTCTCTGAGGTGTGTCTAACTAACCTGTCTCTGAGGTGTCTAACTAACTAACCTGTCTCTGAGGTGTCTAACTAACTAACCTGTCTCTGAGGTGTCTAACTAACCTGTCTCTGAGGTGTCTAACTAACCTGTCTCTGAGGTGTCTAACTAACCTGTCTCTGAGGTGTCTAACTAACCTGTCTCTGAGGTGTCTAACTAACTAACCTGTCTCTGAGGTGTCTAACTAACCTGTCTCTGATGTGTCTAACTAACCTGTCTCTGATGTGTCTAACTAACCTGTCTCTGAGGTGTGTCTAACTAACCTGTCTCTGAGGTGTCTAACTAACCTGTCTCTGAGGTGTCTAACTAACCTGTCTCTGAGTGTGTCTAACTAACCTGTCTCTGAGGTCTAACTAACTGTCTGAGGTCTAACTAACCTGTCTCTGAGGTGTCTAACTAACCTGTCTCTGAGGTGTCTAACTAACCTGTCTCTGAGGTGTCTAACTAACTAACCTGTCTCTGAGGTGTCTAACTAACTAACCTGTCTCTGAGGTGTCTAACTAACTAACCTGTCTCTGAGGTGTCTAACTAACCTGTCTCTGAGGTGTCTAACTAACTAACCTGTCTCTGAGGTGTCTAACTAACTAACTAACCTGTCTCTGAGGTGTCTAACTAACTAACCTGTCTCTGAGGTGTCTAACTAACTAACCTGTCTCTGAGGTGTCTAACTAACTAACCTGTCTTGAGGTGTCTAACTAATAACCTGTCTCTGAGGTGTCTAACTAACTACCTGTCTCTGAGGGTGTCTAACTAACTACCTGTCTCTGAGGTGTCTAACTACACCTCTCTCTGAGGTGTCTAACTAACTAACCTGTCTCTGAGGTGTCTAACTAACTAACCTGTCTGAGGTGTCTAACTAACTAACCTGTCTCTGAGGTGTCTACTAACTAACCTGTCTCTGAGGTGTCTAAACTAACTAACCTGTCTCTGAGGTGTCTAACTAACTAACCTGTCTCTGAGGTGTCTAACTAACTAACCTGTCTCTGAGGTGTCTAACTAACTAACCTGTCTCTTGAGGTGTCTAACTAACCTGTCTCTGAGGTGTCTAACTAACCTGTCTCTGAGGTGTCTAATACTAACCTGTCTCTGAGGTGTCCTAACTAACCTGTCTCTGAGGTTGTCTAACTAACCTGTCTCTGATGTGTCTAACTAACTTCGATTGTCAACTACCTGTCTCTGAGGTGTCTAAACTAACCTGTCTCTGAGTGTGTCTAACTAACCTGTCTCTGATGTGTCTAACTAACCTGTCTCTGAGGTGTGTCTAACTAACCTGTTCTGAGTGTCTAACAATAACCTGTCTCTGATGTGTCTAACTAACCTGTCTCTGATGTGTCTAACTAACCTGTCTCTGAGGTGTCTAACTAACTAACCTGTCTCTGAGGTGTCTAACTAACTAACCTGTCTCTGAGGTGTCTAACTAACTAACCTGTCTCTGAGGTGTCTAACTAACCCTGTCTCTGAGGTGTCTAACTAACTAACCTGTCTCTGAGGGTGTCTAACTAACTAACAACTGTCTCTGAGGTGTCTAAACTAACCTGTCTCTGAGGTGTCTAACTAACCTGTCTCTGAGGTGTTCTAACTAACCTGTCTCTGAGGTGTCTAACTAACTAACCTGTCTCTGAGGTGTCTAACTAACTAACCTGTCTCTGAGGTGTCTAACTAACTAACCTGTCTCTGAGGTGTCTAACTAACTAACCTGTCTCTGAGGTGTCTAACTAACCTGTCTCTGAGGTGTCTAACTAACTAACCTGTCTCTGAGGTGTCTAACTAACTAACCTGTCTCTGAGGTGTCTAACTAACTAACCTGTCTCTGAGGTGTCTAACTAACCTGTCTCTGAGGTGTCTAACTAACTAACCTGTCTCTGAGGTGTCTAACTAACTAACCTGTCTCTGAGGTGTCTAACTAACTAACCTGTCTCTGAGGTGTCTACTAACTAACCTGTCTCTGAGGTGTCTAACTAACCTGTCTCTGAGGTGTCTAACTAACTCCTGAGGTGCTATAACCTGTCTCTGAGGTGTCTAACTAACCTGTCTCTGAGGTGTCTAACTACCGTCTTGATGTGTCTAACTAACCTGTCTCTGAGTGTCTACTAACTAACCTGTCTCTGAGGTGTCTAACTAACTAACCTGTCTCTGAGGTGTCTAACTAACTAACCTGTCTCTGAGGTGTCTAACTAACCTGTCTCTGAGGTGTCTAACTAACCTGTCTCTGAGGTGTCTAACTAACCTGTCTCTGAGGTGTCTAACTAACCTGTCTCTGAGGTGTCTACTAACTAACCTGTCTCTGAGGTGTCTAACTAACTAACCTGTCTCTGAGGTGTCTAACTAACTAACCTGTCTCTGAGGTGTCTAACTAACTAACCTGTCTCTGAGGTGTCTAACTAACTAACTAACCTGTCTCTGAGGTGTTTAACTAACTAACTAACCTGTCTCTGAGGTGTCTAACTAACTAACTAACCTGTCTCTGAGGTGTCTAACTAACTAAACCTGTCTCTGAGGTGTCTAACTAACTAACCTGTCTCTGAGGTGTCTAACTAACTAACCTGTCTCTGAGGTGTCTAACTAACTAACCTGTCTCTGAGGTGTCTAACTAACCTGTCTCTGAGGTGTCTAACTAACTAACCTGTCTCTGAGGTGTCTAACTAACTAACCTGTCTCTGAGGTGTCTAACTAACCTGTCTCTGAGGTGTCTAACCAACCTGTCTCTGAGGTGTCTAACTAACTAACCTGTCTCTGAGGTGTCTACTAACTAACCTGTCTCTGAGGTGTCTAACTAACCTGTCTCTGAGGTGTCTAACTAACTAACCTGTCTCTGAGGTGTGTCTAACTAACCTGTCTCTGAGGTGTCTAACTAACCTGTCTCTGAGGTGTCTAACTAACCTGTCTCTGAGTGTGCTAACTAACTAACCTGTCTCTGAGGTGTCTAACTAACCTGTCTCTGAGGTGTCTAACTGAGGTGTGTTCCTTCCCCTCCAGGTGATGGCCATGATAAAGGGTTTGCAGGTTCTGATGGGTCGTATGGAGTCGGTGTTTAACCACGCTATCCGCCACCACCATCTACTCAGCCCTGCAGGACTTCGCCCAGCTCAACCTGAGAGACCCGCTACGGCAGGCCATCAAGAGGAAGAAGAACGTGTAGCAGAGGGTACTATGGAGCGCCAACACAAACACACACACACAAAGCACACAAACACCACACACACACACAACCACCACACACAGAGCCACGTACACACACACACACACACACAACACACAACACACACACACACAACACACACACACACACACACACACACGAGAGCCACGTACACACACACACACACAGCTTCACACACACAGAGATGAACACACGTACTGTATAAGGGGTGATAAATGCCATAAATGAGCTGTTGTACGTGTTTAAAAAACCAAAACGCAGCGTGAACGTCTGATTTAATTCAGTTATAAACAGTTGTGTTAATGGAATTCGCTCCAGGATGTAATATCCACTGTACTAACAGGACCCCTGCACTGTTTACCATCTGTCAAGGTGGTGCTGATAATGCCTGTATAGAAACACAACGCATTAACTACATTCTAACATACAGTATAATTAATGTGGCTTGTGACAGCAGCCACACTTTAGATATTGTAAGAGTTATTTTCTTATTTCGTTATTTTTCAATACTACGCTACTCCTCTACGCCGTTTAAGCTAGAAACGCCGTTCAAACTTTAAAACGTGTGGACTGGTCTGGAAGTGAGTGCTTTCATACAACTCTTAATCTTTTCTACTTTTGAAACTATTCAACTTTTTGTCCTCCGTCCTCAGCATTCTAAAGGTCCCATTGTGACATTATCACTCCTAGCATTGTATTCTTTTGACACAAATCAGCTACTTTGACAACTCAGACAAAAAGTGAGTGTATAAAATCTTCCTGTACTTCTCTGCTATTCACATCTGAAATCAGAACATAGTTATCTTGTACGGATCAAACGTTACAGCTGTTTAAGTAACCGCATCATCATCATCATTTCTGGTAACATTTTATAAACAACTGAAATTTCGACCACTTACCCAGCATTTTAGACGAAACTTAGAGGGTATGACATCTTGGTCTACTTCTCTGCTGTTCTAATCTGAAATCAGAACATAAGTATCTTCTACCAATCAAAAGGTACAGCTGTTTTAGTAACCACATCACCTAATTTATCTAACTTTTCAGAACTTCTAAACTTCTTCCACTAGAGGCACCAACATATTTCTCTCCCCAAATTATAGCTTAAAACTTTACTAATTCCTTATGAGTAATAATACTGTGGTTTTCTAGTAGGAGAGCGAATAAAAGTAGTTGTCTTATTTGTGATGATGTACACTACCGTTCAAAAGTTTGGGGTCACTTAGAAATGTCCTTGTTTTCCATGAAAAACATACATGAAATGAGTTTGAATAGGAAATATAGCTAAATGAATAGGAAATGTAGTCATTGACAAGGTTAGAAATAATGATTTTTAATTGAAATAATAATTGTGTCCTTCAAACTTTGCTTTCGTCAAAGAATCCTCCATTTGAAGCAATTACAGCCTTGCAGACCTTTGGCATTCCAGTTGTCAATTTGTTGAGGTAATCTGAAGAGATTTCACCCCATGCTTCCTGACGCATCTCCCACAATTTGGATTGGCTTGATGGGCACTTCTTACGTACCATACGGTCAAGCTGCTCCCACAACAGCTCAATAGGGTTGAGATCCGGTGACTGTGCTGGCCACTCCATTATAGACAGAATACCAGCTGACTGCTTCTTCCCTAAATAGTTATTGCATAGTTTGGAGCTGTGCTTTGGGTCATTGTCCTGTTGTATGTATGTGTGTGTATATATGTATGTATAACTAACCTGAAAAAAGTATTTGATCCCCTGCTGATTTTGTACGTTTGCCCACTGACAAAGAAATGATCCGTCTATAATTTTAATTGTAGGTTTATTTGAACAGTGAGAGACAGAATAACAACAACAAAATCCAGAAAAACGCATGTCAAAAATGTTATAAATTGATTTGCATTTTAATGAGGGAAATAAGTATTTGACCCCCTCTCAATCAGAAAGATTTCTGGCTCCCAGGTGTCTTTTATACAGGTAACGAGCTGAGATTAGGAGCACACTCTTAAAGGGAGTGCTCCTAATCTCAGTTTGTTACCTGGATAAAAGACACCTGTCCACAGAAGCAATCAATCAATCAGATTCCAAACTCTCCACCATGGCCAAGACCAAAGAGCTCTCCAAGGATGTCAGGGACAAGTTGTAGACCTACACAAGGCTGGAATGGGCTACAAGACCATCGCCAAGCAGCTTGGTGAGAAGGTGACAACAGTTGGTGTGATTATTCGCAAATGGAAGAAACACAAAAGAACTGTCAATCTCCCTCGGCCTGGGGCTCCATGCAACTCTCACCTCGTGGAGTTGCAATGATCATGAGAAACGGTGAGGAATCAGCCCAGAAACTACACGGGAGGATCTTGTCAATGATCTCAAGGCAGCTGGGACCATAGTCACCAAGAAAACAATTGGTAGCACACTACGCCGTGAAAGACTGAAATCCGGCAGCGCCCGCAAGGTCCCCCTGCTCAAGAAAGCACATATACATGCCCTGTCTGAAGTTTGCCAATGAACACTTGAATGATTCAGAGGAGAACTGGGTGAAAGTGCTGTAGTCAGATGAGACCAAAATCGAGCTCTTTGGCATCAACTCAACTCGCCGTGTTTGGAGGAGGAATGCTGCCTATGACCCCAAGAACACAATCCCCACCGTCAAACATGGAGGTGGAAACATTATGCTTTGGGGGTGTTTTTCTGCTAAGGGGACAGGACAACTTCACCTGCATCAAAGGGACGATGGACGGGGCCATGTACCGTCAATCTTGGGTGAGAACCTCCTTCCCTCAGCCAGGGCATTGAAAATGGGTTGTGGATGGGTTATTCCAGCATGACAATGACCCAAAAACACACGGCCAGGCAACAAAGGAGTGGCTCAAGAAGACGCACATTAAGGTCCTGGAGTGGCCTAGCCAGTCTCCAGACCTTAATCCCATAGAAAATCTGTGGAGAAAAAGTAGAAATAGCTTTAAAAATCATTTGGAGAAGGTTGTGTAAGTAAGAGAAACCTCTCCACTGCCCCTTGCGCCCCCTACTGCTGGTAAGGTGTATTTATTTGAATGATAGGTAGGATGTGCAATGAATAGATGTTTTTTTTATGGTCGAAATGTGAAATTAATATGGTTGATTTTTTTAAGGTTAGGGAAAAGTGCAGTGAATAGTGCCACTTTCTAGGATGTCAATATAAATGAATGTATTTATGGTTTTGTAATTTTGTCTTTCCTTTTAATCATTGTGTTATTGTGTTTAACATCGAGGACCACTTTGGAAACAAGCGTTTTAATTAATACTTTTAAGTGATATCCTCCTTCTTATTGGTGTCCTTTAGTAGTGGTTTCTTTGTAGCAATTCGACCATGAAGGCCTGATTCACACAGTCTCCTCTGAACAGTTGATGTTGAGATGTGTCTGTTACTTGAACTCTGTGAAGCATTTGGGCTGCAATCTGAGGCTGGTAACTCTGGGTCTTCCTTTCCTGTGGTGGTCCTCATGAGAGCCAGTTTCATCATTGCGCTTGATGGTTTTCACGACTGCGCTTGAAGAAACTTTCAAAGTTCTTGAAATTTTCCGGATTGACTGACCTTCATGTCTTAAAGTAATGATGGACTGTCGTTTCTCTTTGCTTATTGTTAAAATAATTCCATTCAGTAGGGACGATAGAGCTGCTTTAAGAAGGCCGCCTGGAAAAATGTTTGAATGGAGGAAGTGACAAACAGAGAAGGGTATTGGTGTAACGAAGACAGAGGCGCCAGTTTCAAAGTGCGAGAAAACTGCAGCCTTCCATGGTTTGGTTTTTCTGATCCGCTTTGATCATGTTCCTGACCTGTCAGATTTTTTTTCTTGTTGTGGATTACAAAACGGATCGCGGAGAAAGTTTCATGAACACTGACGCTCCTAAAACACAGAGGCGCCAGAACTGCAGCTTGCTGAACACAGTCCGTGCCTTCCTTTGTTTGGGAACATGTTCCTGATGGTTAGGTGACCTAGGTATGAAGAGGGTTAGACTTAGTGTTAGGGTTACTAGCTGTATAGAGGTTAGGGTTACCTAGGTATGTGATTGTTATATTGCCAGTGTGGGGACCAGGTATTTTGATTCGTCTTGTTGTATAAAAACCCTTATCACACTGATTTTTAAACCATAATCAAATCAAAGTCTAAAAGCATAAACAACACTACTAAAACTCAACTGAGTATAAACAAAGGAAATTAACCAATTAACTGAAAAAAGAAATCTCACAATATAAAACTCAAATGTATCAGGAGGAGATGCAAATCCTTCTGCCAATTGGGCCCTTTCATGAACTGCGGCCTCTGAGCCTGAGGACATGAACCAACAGCACTCGGGTGTCCCTATCCGAATGACCCCTGTCTTTTGGTCCATTCGTCACCATGAGAAATCCTGTGGGGAAATACACTACATCACCAAAAGTATGTGGACACCCCTTCAAATTAGTGGATTTGGCTATTTCATCCACACCTGTTGCTGACAGGTTTATAAAATCGAGCACACAGCCATGCAATCTCCATAGACAAACATTAGTCAGTAGAATGGCCGTTACTGAAGAGCTTCAGTGACTTTCAACGTGGCGCACCGTCATAGGATTGCCACCATTGCTCAACCAAGTCAGTTCGACAAATTTGCTGCCCTGCTAGAGCTGCCCCGGTCAACTGTAAGTTAACTGTTTATTGTGAAGTGATGCAATAGTCTAGGAGCAAGCAATGGCTCACCGCGAAGTGGTAGGCCACACAGCGGTGAGTGCTGAAGCGCGTTGCATGTAAAAATTGTTCTCGTCACACTCATGCCGATTTCCAACGCTCGAACACGTCACGCATCTGTTCGTCGGGATCAGAAATGGTCCATGGCCGCACTGCACCACCCTAAGTCACCTGGCATGCCTGGTGATTATGCTTCTTGAGGAATAAGACCCAGAGACAGACTGACTCTGTCTGTGCATTCGGCTAAGCACCCAATGTCTGAGTACCCTGGCTGCTTCACAAGGCTATGCGTCAGGTACGTATCATTTCTCCACGCCTCCAATCTGCATGGAGTTCCCTTCCTTTGATGATTCCAAGGAGATATCAGATATCTTGGAACTTTTTGACCATTTTGTATCGTGAGACATAGGTCGACCTGATCGGTATGGGACCTCTCCAATGTTCTGAAAGGACAGCCGGGAGCTGGGATGCCGGATAGAAGGAGGCACCATCTGGGGGAAGTTCAGAGGCATTCCAAGCTGACTACTTAACAGAGAGAGGAGAAACTAGGAGATATGGTTCGTCTTCCAACTAAGTCTTTGAGGGACTTTGCTTATGGGCCCTTTGCTTATGGGACTTTGCTTATGGGCCCTTTGTTTATGGGCCCTTTGCTTATGGGACTTTGCTTATGGGCCCTTTGCTTATGGGACTTTGCTTATGGGCCCTTTGCTTATGGGACTTTGCTTATGGGGACTTTGCTTATGGGGACTTTGCTTATGGGACTTTGCTTATGGGACTTTGCTTATGGGACTTTGCTTATGGGACTTTGCTTATGGGACTTTGCTTATGGGCCCTTTGCTTATGGGCCCTTTGCTTATGGGCCCTTGCTTATGGGCCCTTTGTCTGAAGTGGAAGCCTGACATCACAGAACCAGACCTGGTGAGAAAAATCCTCAACAACTGTAACCTTCAGGTGGCGGTCTGCCTCAGAGGAACAGCACCAGGTGGCGGTCTGCCTCAGAGGAACAGCACCAGGTGGCGGTCTGCCTCAGAGGAACAGCACCAGGGGGCGGTCTGCCTCAGAGGAACAGCACCAGGTGGCGGTCTGCCTCAGAGGAACAGCACCAGGTGGCGGTCTGCCTCAGAGGAACAGCACCAGGTGGCGGTCTTCCTTCAGAGGAACAGCACCAGGTGGCGGTCTGCCTCAGAGGAACAGCACTTAGTGAAGGTTGGATCAATGGTGGAAAAGGAGAATGCATCCACTAAGGAGTATTGGATGAAAGTGAACCAAAACTGGGAACAAGAAAGGACAAAGAAATACCTGTAAACCACCTGCAGATGTGAAACTTCCTCCCTGGACTAGGAGAAGGATCTTTCCTTGCTGATAGTGCCTGTGGATGTCAGTCATTTCCAATATGAAGCAGTACTTGATACAGGGTGTACTGGCAGATAAACTGGCAGAAAATCATGTGTCCAGGAAAGCAAATACAGTTGTGTGAGAACCAACGTTTTGGGAGAACAACTGCAATAACAGCTTGTGGTCGTGGTGACGTTTGTCCTAGAGGAATTTGGACAGCTGGTCAGGCTCTGAGAACCATCTCTGCAATGAAATGGAGTGTTCTTCAGGGATGACTTCGTCCCATCCATAGTTTAGCTTGCAGAGCTCTTGAAGAATTTGCTTAGCCTTTAAGTTGAATGTTGCGAGGAACCCTAATGGATCTTAAACTGAGCTGACAGTCGAGAATATCTCTTCTTGTAAGGGGTCTGTTCTTGACAGTGACTTGGAAGGTAACCGCATCACTTTCAATGTTCCATCAGATTCCAAGTGTTCTTTCAACAGGCAGCTTTTCTCCGTCCAGGTCCAGTTCTTTCATCTGCTTGGCTTTGTGTTCATCAGGGATAGAAGCTAGCACAGGGCGGCTGTAGCTGACCCACTTGGTCAACTTGAACCCTGAGAGCACACGTCTCTGAGGTATTTTGTGAGAGCTATGGCTTGTTTTTCTGTGGGCCACTGATTTGAGGCAGTCATCAACATAGAATTTGGAGTCACCTCTTCATTGTACTTCTCACAGTTGTCTTCTGCCGTCTTTTACAGTGCAAAGTTTGCACAACTTGGAGAGAATATATCACCGAAGAGATGTACTCCTCCAATGTTTTGTTAGTGTCACCATCTGGCCACCATAGGAATCGCAGGAAGTCTTAAGTCATCTTCATGGACACGTATTTGATGGAACGTTCCTTCGATGTCTGCCATCATGGCAATGTGCCATCAGGACACCGATGAGCGTGTCTGCCATCATGGCAATGTGCCATCAGGACACCGATGAGCGTGTCTGCCATCATGGCAATGTGCCATCAGGACACCGATGAGCGTGTCTGCCATCATGGCAATGTGCCATCAGGACACCGATGAGCGTGTCTGCCATCATGGCAATGTGCCATCAGGACTCCGATGAGCGTGTCTGCCAGGGCCTTGAAGGAGTTCACTATTGAGAGATGTGCCTTTTTAATATGACGATGAGCAGTCGCCACTCGTATTGTTCCTTTGTGCTTATGGTGAACACCGTGGTGTGTTATGGGCCTTTCTCTGGAAGGAGATGTTCTTGTGGTACCGTTTTTGTTATTACCTCTTCCATGAAGCCTTTGTACTCTGCACCGTGAACTTCCTCGTTCTTCTTTAAGATTTAGAGCCCGCCTCCGCCATGTCGCTGTTTGGCAGGACTACATCATCGGTAAGTAGTAGTGACCATCTTTTGAGGGTTATGGAGCTTGATGCCATCTCCATGAACTTGCAATCCTCAGCTGACATCTCAAAACGTGGCCATACTTGAAGATGTTTCTGATTGGGGATGTTCTCTCTCACTCATCACTGGGTTCTTACCCTGGGTGTAGACTTTTGGTAATGCAAGAAATGTATCGCCTTCCACGTTGCCAATCTCTAATCCAGATATCTCAGAGCTCTTGGTCGGAGACTCCTGCCCCATTGTGTGTATCAGAATTTCAGTCTCACGTCCTTTAGCTTTCAGCTGCCTCCATGAGTCTCTGTACAAAATGTTGCTGAGCGACCAGAATCGAGAAACGCCATAGGTTAACACAGACTTGTTCCATTTGCCATTTTTACTTGAACTGGCACAATGCTGGTGCACAATCTGTACCGGCCCTGGTATCTTCACCGGCTTCCAGTGAAACAAGAGCACTGCTGACAGTCTCCTCCCACTTTACTGCTGCACCACTCATATCCGCCTTTTGAGATCTAAATATCTCTCTTCCTTCAGTGTGCAGGATGGTGGGGTGCTTTCTTTTGATAACTCTGACAGGTCATCCTTTTACATTTGCTTAAGTGTCCTCTCATCAGACAGGCAAAACAAAGGCCTCTTGATCTCAGGAACTCAACCTTGGCTTTGTGTGGCTGTGCCCTTCACCTGTTGGCAGTCGACCAATGAATGTTTACCTGTTTTTTTCCATAAAAGTCACAAGGTGGCTTCTCTCACAGGGTGGCTTCTGAACTTGGCCCTCAGGTGGCTAAAATATCATGCTGTAGACCTCCATTTTTAGTTTAGAGGGAAGTTTCCACATGATCAACTTTATGTTGGAGGGAAGATGTTCTGCAGGTCTTGCGTAGCGTCACAGTAACCTCTAAGAGAGTGCATAGCCACCCAATCTCTTTCCGTCGTTTGTCCAGTTCAATACCTTTTCCATGTAAGCAGTGGTGACTTTGATTTCATCGCCAAAGCGTTCCTTTAACAACCTCTTAGCCTCTGCATAGCCTCTTCTGTCTTCCATATGCAGACACCTGCGGACCAGATGGTTGGGCTGACCAGAGGTGGGCTGTTCCTGGTAATAGAGCCTATCCTGGTGGCTGATTGTCTTATCCTCCCTGCCATGCTCAGATGCTCCAGAAATGGCCTATAGTTTAGTGGATCACCGTCCAACACAAGGATCTCCCTAACGGGGAGTGAGGCCTGTTTGTGCAGTACAAGGAGATCAGCGATTTCATTCTGCCTTTGCGTGACAGTAGAGAGGTTATCATGGCTGGTATTATGGCTGTTACCCACAGTGTTGATTCTGATTTTATTGCTAGACCTTGCAGTAGTTTGCTGAAGGGTATTGTTTATGACTGTTTTCTGAATGGGTTTTGGGTCTGTTGTTGTAAAACCATTTGTAGTGGGGTCTTTTTGCACCTAATCCTGCAAACTCAACAGGTGACGGTTCAGGTTCTTCAGAGACCTTGGGATCCTGGTCCATTCCATCTTCTTGGCTTTAGTAAGTGGGCTGCCACGGCATGGGATTGAGAAGCTGACTCAAAACTCTGCAGGACCTTCAATCTGGCATTATATGCTGCCATGTCCGTTTCCAGTTGAATTAGTTTTCTCCATCCTAACATTCGGTTGATCTTTCTGTTCCAGTTGAGCATTCTGTGTCCTGTAGTGATGCTTGGCGAGTAGAGCTGCTCTCTGCCTCAGCTTTCAGGCGTGCAGAGGACACTGAGGAGCCAGTAGAGCTGCTCTCTGCCTCAGCTTTCAGGCGTGCAGAGGACACTGAGGATGATGCACCTTTTTAGAATACTTTGTTTTACTTGATCTTTTTGACACATTGGAAACGCTGTCATGTGGTTCAATGAGAGGTTTTTTTTTTGCTCCACTTGAGCATTTTTCCACCCGTCCACCCCTTTCAGGAAATGTTCTTAAGTGCTCATTTTCAGTTGATAATAGTTCATGCTCTCATGTTCCTTTTCCTCCTCTGGACAGCTCTAGCACAGATTCATAAGTATTCTTAAAGTAATTGAGAACAAGAAAATGCTTCAAGACCCTCATTCAGTTTCAACATTTCCTCCATCAACAAGAAGGGCTTTCATTTCATTCATTTTGCGTGTACACACTCCCCAGGTTTACCTCTCCGGGCTGCGTAGAGTGAAATGAAATGCTCCTCTGCCCCTTCCAGTGGGGTCTTATGAGGGATTTAATCCACCGTCATTCACTTTTTAATTCACTCAATTTACAATGAGACACATTTGATTGTTGAAGGTACTTTAGAGCTCCTTGTAATGCTTTAAAACAGTGTTCTGTTTCAGCATATTGACCAGATTATTGATATATTGTGAATCATATTGTTTCACATTGAACATGTTTGGCATTTTAGATGCGATAAACATTTCATCACATTATAGGTTTTGTCCCCTTTAAACACAATTTCTTTAGATACTTTAGTTGCGTTCCATTAATTAATTTAATGTCTAAGTTATCCCCACTATTAGACACTCTAATACACACACACACACACACACACACACACACACACACACACGTTCTGTTCCCAAGTTTATCAAACATTCTAATTATAAGCACATTTGCGCTTCCATAATATAGTTGAACAAACGATTGCATTGAACAGGGCAGCTCATTCATTAATTCCCAGTGGT
This sequence comes from Coregonus sp. 'balchen', assembly GCA_902810595.1. Classification (NCBI taxonomy): domain Eukaryota; kingdom Metazoa; phylum Chordata; class Actinopteri; order Salmoniformes; family Salmonidae; genus Coregonus; species Coregonus sp. 'balchen'. The sequence continues at coordinate 296,208 of LR778272.1, read as the reverse complement.
TACTCATGGCTGGCAAATTCTTAGGAGTTAAAATCCTTCCAAGCAAGCGGTCCAAATGCAATGGTAAATAGAACGGTATCCATCGTGTATCCACGGCGGAGCATTTCTTCCAAAAGTGATCCTTCCTTCCAATAGTGATCCTTCCTTCCAATAGTGATCCTTCCTTCCAATAGTGATCCTTCCTTCCAATAGTGATCCTTCCTTCCAATAGTGATCCTTCCTTCCAATAGTGATCCTAATGGAGTCTTTTGACTTGATTGTAGTGACTTCCTTACTATTTGACCAGAGCCACTGTCCAAGCCTGAAGCGGGGTTGTTTCGGACGCATACAGTCCACATTAAAAGTTCCCAAACGGCAAAAAGCACTCCAGGGATCCAGGGATCCAGGGAGATCCAGGGATCCAGGGGGATCCAGGGAGATCCAGGGATCCAGGGAGATCCAGGGATCCAGGGAGATCCAGGGATATGGTGCAACAAAAATAGGATCTAACAAAAAGCATTTTCTGATCAACTTAAAGCCTGGATGAAGGATCTAAATGAAAAGACATGATATGGTCAAAGGACTTTACAGCTCCCGCATCTAACCGGCTCTAATACACACACACACACACACACACACACACACACACACACACACACAGCAACACACACACACACAGCAACACACACACACACACACAGCAACACACACACACACACACACACACACACTCTGATGTACCAATCAAAAGGCTTCTCTCCCCAGTGTCCTGCAGGCCATCAGGAAGACCATCTGTGATTGGGAGACTGGGCGTGAGCCCCACAATGACCCCGCCCTGCGAGGAGAGAAAGACCCCAAGGGAGGCTTTGACATCAAGGTTCCCCGCCGCGCCGTGGGCCCCTCCAGCACACAGGTCTGAGCCCCCTCTCTCACCCACTCTCTCCCCTTAATCTACTTTTCTCACATCAACATGTCCTGTAAAGCACCCCATACGTACCCTCCTATCTCACCCCATACGTACCCTCCTTATCTCACCCCATACGTACCCTCCTTATCTCACCCCATACGTACCCTCCTTATCTCACCCCATACGTACCCTCCTTATCTCACCCCATACGTACCCTCCTATCTCACCCCATACTACCCTCCTTATCTCACCCCATACGTACCCTCCTTATCTCACCCCATACGTACCCTCCTTATCTCACCCCATACGTACCCCTCCTTATCTCACCCCATAACGTACCCTCCTTATCTCACCCATAGTACCCTCCTTATCTCACCCCATACGTACCCTCCTTATCTCACCCCATACGTACCCTCCTTATCTCACCCCATAACGTTACCCTCCTTATCTCACCCCATACGTCCCTCCTTATCTCACCCCATACGTTACCCTCCTTATCTCACCCCATACGTACCCTCCTTATCTCACCCCATACGTACCCTCCTTATCTCACCCCATACGTACCCTCCTTATCTCACCCCCATACGTACCCTCCTTATCTCACCCCATACGTACCCTCCTTATCACCCCATACGTACCCTCCTTATCTCACCCCATACGTACCCTCCTTATCTCACCCCATAACGTACCTCCTTATCTCACCCCATACGTACCCTCCTTATCTCACCCCATACGTACCCGCCTTATCTCACCCCATACGTACCCTCCTTATCTCACCCCATACGTACCCTCCTTATCTCACCCCATACGTACCCTCCTTATCTCACCCCATACGTACCCTCCTTATCTCACCCCATACGTACCCTCCTTATCTCACCCCATACGTACCCTCCTTATCTCACCCCATACGTACCCTCATTTCCCCAGATCTCAGACTGCTCTAAGCTGGCTGAAATAGAATCAGCTGTAACGTGGCATTAGTTTTCTATATCACCGAGATCATAATATACTTTCACTGTGGATCTGCTATGTCATATAAACTAGAGCACTGAGTCGTCCCGTCGTCCTGGAATACATCACTAATCTGTCTTCCAGAGAGAGAGCTCTATGCATCTTGTCTTCCAGAGAGAGAGCTCTATGCATCTTGTCTTCCAGAGAGAGAGCTCTATGCATCTTGTGTTGATCCAGCCCGAAGCCATGTTGTGTTTCTCACCACACTACTAAGCAGTAAAAATCTGACTCAAAGGAGAATAACCTTTGCTTCATCAGAGAGTGACAGGCCTCGAGGCAGCCGACCTGCCACTGGCCCGTTTATTAGGTACACAAAAATGGTTCACTCCTACAGACAGTGAGTCACGTGGCCGTGGCTTGCTATATAAAGCAGGCAGACCGGCATCGAGGCATTCAGTTACTGTTCGATTGAAGGTTAGAATGGGCAAAAGGAGTGACCTAAGCGGCTGTTGCAGCAGACGACCACACCGGGTTCCACTCCTGTCAGATAAAAACTAGAAGAAGTGGCTCCAGTGGGCACGGTATCTCCAACACTGGACAACTGAGGAGTGGAAAAACATTGACTGCTCCGGCGAATCCCGGTTCTTGTAGCGTAATGCTGATGGCAGAGTCAGGATCTGGCGTAAGCAGCATGAGTCCATGGCCCCATCCTGCCTGGTGTCAACGGTACAGGCTGGTGGCGGTGGTGTAATGGTGTGGGGAATGTTTCCTGGTACACGTTAGGTCCCTTGATACCAATTGAGCAACGTTTCCATGCTCTGAAAAATTCAGGCTGTTCTGGAGACAAAGGGGGCTCCGACCCGGTACTAGATGGGTGTACCTAATAAACTGGCCACTGAGTATATTAAACAGAACATTTTTTGGGAATACCAACCAAAAGTCAGTCAAATAATTTTTTCCTCTTCTCTATCCTCCTCTTCTTCTATCCTCTGCTTCCTCTCCTCCATCCTCCTCCTCTTCCTCTCCTCTATCCTCCTCTTCCTCTCCTCTATCCTCCTCTTCCTCTACTCTATCCTCCTCCTCTTCCTCTACCTCTATCCTCCTCCTCTTCCTCTCCTCTATCCTCCTCCTCTTCCTCTCCTCTATCCTCCTCCTCTTCCTCTCCTCTATCCTCCTCCTCTTCCTCTCCTCTATCCTCCTCCTCTTCCTCCCCTCTATCCTCCTCTTCCTCTCCTCTATCCTCCTCCTCTTCTTCTATCCTCCTCCTCTTCCTCTCCTCTATCCTCCTCCTCTTCCTCTACTCTATCCTCCTCCTCTTCCTCTTCTCTATCCTCCTCTTCCTCTGTAGCTGTATATGGTTCGTACCATGCTGGAGTCTCTGATAGCTGATAAGAGTGGTTCTAAGAAGACTCTCCGCAGCAGTCTGGAGGGACCCACCATCATTGACATGGAGAAGTTCCACAGAGAATCCTTCTTCTATACACACCTGCTGAACTTCAGCGGTAAGGAGTTTACAGAACCATCCTGCTCTGTCTGTCCCCCCTAACAGAGACCCTGCAGCAGTGCTGTGACCTGTCTGTTCCCCTGTTCCCTCTTTAACCCTAACCATCTGTCCCCCCTAACAGAGACCCTGCAGCAGTGCTGTGACCTGTCTGTTCCCCTGTTCCCTCTTTAACCCTAACCATCTGTCCCCCCCTAACAGAGACCCTGCAGCAGTGCTGTGACCTGTCTGTTCCCCTGTTCCCTCTTTAACCCTAACCATCTGTCCCCCCTAACAGAGACCCTGCAGCAGTGCTGTGACCTGTCTGTTCCCCTGTTCCCTCTTTAACCCTAACCATCTGTCCCCCCTAACAGAGACCCTGCAGCAGTGCTGCGACCTGTCTCAGCTGTGGTTTAGAGAGTTCTTCCTGGAGCTGACCATGGGTCGCAGGATCCAGTTCCCCATCGAGATGTCCATGCCCTGGATCCTCACAGACCACATACTGGAGACCAAGGAGGCCTCTATGATGGAGTAAGGAAGTCACAGTGACACACACAGTAGTGGATATAGAGCTAACGAACCAGCCAACTTCCATCCAGATCCAGTCTTATGAAGTCTCTGTCCTGTCCTGTCCTCCAGGTATGTGCTGTACCCTCTGGACCTCTATAATGACAGCGCTCACTATGCCCTCACCAAGTTCAAGAAGCAGTTCCTCTACGATGAGATTGAAGCAGAGGTATGTAGGTCACCATTAGACTGGTAGGTCACCATTAGACTGGTAGGTCACCATTAGACTAGTAGGTCACCATTAGACTGGTCACCACTACAGCAGAGGTATGTAGGTCACCATTAGACTGGTAGGTCACCATTAGACTGGTCATCACTACAGCAGAGGTATGTAGGTCACCATTAGACTGGTCACCACTACAGCAGAGGTATGTAGGTCACCATTAGACTGGTCATCACTACAGCAGAGGTATGTAGGTCACCATTAGACTGGTCATCACTGCAGCAGAGGTATGTAGGTCACCATTAGACTAGTAGGTCACCATTAGACTGGTCATCACTAACAGCAGAGGTATGTAGGTCACCAATTAGACTAGTAGGTCACCATTAGACTGGTCATCACTACAGCAGAGTATGTAGGTCACCATTAGACTGGTCATCACTACAGCAGAGGTATGTAGGTCACCATTAGACTAGTAGGTCACCATTAGACTGGTCCATCACTAAAGCAGAGGTATGTAGGTTCACCATTAGACTGGTCATCACTACAGCAGAGGTATGTAGGTCACCATTAGACTGGTCATTCACTGCAGCAGAGGTATGTAGGTCACCATTAGACCTGGTAGGTCCACCATTAGACTGGTCATCACTACAGCAGAGGTATGTAGGTTCACCATTAGACTGGTAGGTCACCATTAGACTGGTCATCACTACAGCAGAGGTATGTAGGTCACCATTAGACTGGTCATCACTACAGCAGAGGTATGTAGGTCACCATTAGACTGGTCATCACTGCAGCAGAGGTATGTAGGTCACCATTAGACTAGTAGGTCACCATTAGACTGGTCATCACTACAGCAGAGGTATGTGGTCACCATTAGAGGTCATCACTAAGCAAGGATGTAGGTCACCATTAGACTGGTCATCACTACAGCAGAGGTATGTAGGTCACCATTAGACTGGTCACACTACAGCAGAGGTATATAGGTCACCATTAGACTGTAGGTCACCATTAGACTGGTCATCACTACAGCAGAGGTATGTAGGTCACCATTAGACTAGTAGGTCACCATTAGACTGGTCATCACTACAGCAGAGGTATGTAGGTCACCATTAGACTGGTCATCACTACAGCAGAGGTATGTAGGTCACCATTAGACTAGTAGGTCACCATTAGACTGGTCATCACTACAGCAGAGGTATGTAGGTCACCATTAGACGTGGTCCCCAAAACTCTACAGCAGAGGTATGTAGGTCACCATTAGACTAGTCACCATTAGACTGGTCACCACTACAGCAGAGGTATGTAGGTCACCATTAGACTAGTCATCACTACAGCAGAGGTATGTAGGTCACCATTAGACTAGTAGGTCACCATTAGACTGGTCATCACTGCAGCAGAGGTATGTAGGTCACCATTAGACTGGTCATCACTACAGCAGAGGTATGTAGGTCACCATTAGACTGGTCATCACTACAGCAGAGGTATGTAGGTCACCATTAGACTGGTAGGTCACCATTAGACTGGTAGGTCACCATTAGACTAGTAGGTCACCAATAGACTGGTCACCACTACAGCAGAGGTATGTAGGTCACCATTAGACTAGTAGGTCACCATTAGACTGGTCATCACTACAGCAGAGGTATGTAGGTCACCATTAGACTGGTCATCACTACAGCAGAGGTATGTAGGTCACCATTAGACTGGTCATCACTACAGCAGAGGTATGTAGGTCACCATTAGACTGGTCATCACTACAGCAGAGGTATGTAGGTCACCATTAGACTGGTCATCACTACAGCAGAGGTATGTAGGTCACCATTAGACTGGTAGGTCACCATTAGACTGGTAGGTCACCATTAGACTGGTCATCACTGCAGCAGAGGTATGTAGGTCACCATTAGACTAGTAGGTCACCATTAGACTGGTCATCACTACAGCAGAGGTATGTAGGGCACCATTAGACTAGTAGGTCACCATTAGACTGGTCATCACTACAGCAGAGGTATGTAGGTCACCATTAGACTGGTCATCACTACAGCAGAGGTATGTAGGTCACCATTAGACTGGTAGGTCACCATTAGACTGGTCATCACTACAGCAGAGGTATGTAGGTCACCATTAGACTGGTAGGTCACCATTAGACTGGTTATCACGACAGCAGAGGTATGTAGGTCACCATTAGACTGGTAGGTCACCATTAGACTGGTAGGTCACCATTAGACTGGTCATCACTACAGCAGAGGTATGTAGGTCACCATTAGACTAGTAGGTCACCATTAGACTGGTCATCACTACAGCAGAGGTATGTAGGTCACCATTAGACTGGTAGGTCACCATTAGACTGGTAGGTCACCATTAGACTGGTCATCACTACAGCAGAGGTATGTAGGTCACCATTAGACTAGTAGGTCACCATTAGACTGGTCATCACTACAGCAGAGGTATGTAGGTCACCATTAGACTAGTAGGTCACCATTAGACTGGTCATCACTACAGCAGAGGTATGTAGGTCACCATTAGACTAGTAGGTCACCATTAGACTGGTCATCACTACAGCAGAGGTATGTAGGTCACCATTAGACTGGTCATCACTACAGCAGAGGTATGTAGGTCACCATTAGACTGGTCATCACTACAGCAGAGGTATGTAGGTCACCATTAGACTGGTAGGTCACCATTAGACTGGTCATCACTACAGCAGAGGTATGTAGGTCACCATTAGACTGGTCATCACTGCAGCAGAGGTATGTAGGTCACCATTAGACTAGTCACCATTAGACTGGTAGGTCACCATTAGACTAGTCACCACTGTGTCCCTGGGTATACTTGTATTATTCTTTATGATTGTTAGACATTGTGATTATTATTGATATTGTACTGCCTTGAGGGAGCTTGCCAGTCAGCATGTCCTCCAACTTTTATACCTGCTGTACGTGACTAATAACATTAGATTTTGATTTGAATGGTGGCCGTGCATGAGGCTGTATTTCCAATCCCTAACCTACATTACACCCTCTTACTGCAGGTCAACCTGTGTTTTGATCAGTTTGTCTACAAGCTGGCTGATCAGATATTTGCCTACTACAAGATTCTAGCTGGAAGGTATGTTAAAGTTTTGAATCAATACTGTTCAATAACTGAAAATACGGGGGCCGCTAGGTGCACAATGTGCGACTGACGTGTTTTCCGTTTGCTCCCGCAGTATTCTTAACGTTTATGTGAATTTTGCAATAAAACTTTATTTATTTTCAAATATTAGTTTGGTGATCCCTTTCTGTAGTACGCAAGACTACTTTGCTTTCAAATGTCAGCATGTCACGAAACATAAAGCCAAGATCAGGACTGAGAAAACCCGGCCTACAAGACCCAGGTTTCATCACCGCCCTCTGCTGAGCCTGAAAGCCCGGAGACTCGCGCTTTGCATCACTCAAAACAACAACAGAGTTGCACACCATGACCTCTGCTACCAGTGTCTCCGACCTGACTACCTCTGGAGGCTGACGTGAAATGCCTAAAGGAGAGGGATTTTCTCGCCGCACCCAGAGTCAGCGCAAATGCCTCGAGCCACGGATTTAGTCTCTGGGCTGCTGAAGGATGTTCTCGCCATGGATGAGAAGACCTTGATTGATCGTGCCCACCGGTCGCTGCGCCCAAAGCCCCGAGACTGTGAGAGGCCCCGTGACATCATTCTTCGAGTGCACTTTTTCCATGAGAAGATGGAGATTCTCTGATCCCGCAATACCACTCTGAGCTTTCAAGGACAGAGTTTTTCTATCTACCAGGACTACTCCCCCACTGTGTCCAGGCAGCGCGCAGCCAAACGACTACTATGGGACCATCCAGGTGTGAAGTACGGACTGCGATTCCCGGCCCGCCTGTGGCTTTCTCATGATAGAAAATACTACACCTTTGACTCTCCGGAGGAGGCTGTGGCTCACATTCAACACCACATCAAGAAGTCTTGAACTTGTTAATAGATCAGTAACTGTGGCTTGCCAACTTTGGATAGGAAGTAAGAAGCCTACCTGTGCTACAACTGTGCTATTTCTGTATAGTTCAGAAGTAGGCGAACCCACTCAGGGTTATTTGAAGTAGGCGAACCCACTCAGGGTTATTTGAAGTAGGGGAACCAACTCAGGCTTATTTGAAGTAGGCGAACCAACTCAGGCTTATTTGAAGTAGGCGAACCAACTCAGGCTTATTTGAAGTAGGCTAACCCACTCAGGCTTATTTTATGTGATCGAATGTTTTTGTGATCATCTAGATTCGTTGCCTTATAAGCATTCAGTCGCTTTTTATTATATTTTATTAAGGGTTTACGTAATTCCTTTGTTTACATACACTGACCTATTGAGTTAGTTTACATACTGTCTCACTGACTTATTGAGTTAGTTTACATACTGTCTCACTGACTTATTGAGTTAGTTTACATACTGTCTCACTGACTTATTGAGTTAGTTTACATACTGTCTCATTGACCTATTGAGTTAGTTTACATACTGTCTCACTGACTATTGAGTTAGTTTACATACTGTCTCACTGACCTATTGAGTTAGTTTACTACTGTCTCACTGACTATTGAGTTAGTTTACATAACTGTCTCCACTGACCTATTGAGTTAGTTTACATACTGTCTCACTGACTATTGGTTAGTTTACATACTGTCCACTGACTTATTGAGTTAGTTTACATACTGTCTCACTGACCTATTGAGTTAGTTGTACATACTGTCTCACTGACTTATTGAGTTAGTTTACATACTGTCTCACTGACCTATTGAGTTAGTTTACAATACTGTCTCAACTGACTTATTGAGTTAGTTTACATACTGTCTCACTGACTTATTGAGTTAGTTTACAATACTGTCTCACTGACTTATTGAGTTAGTTTACATACTGTCTCACTGACTATTGAGTTAGTTTACATACTGTCTCACTGACTTATTGAGTTAGTTTACATACTGTCTCACTGACTATTGAGTTAGTTTACATACTGTCTCACTGACTATTGAGTTAGTTTACATACTGTCTCACTGACTTATTGATTAGTTTACATACGTTCTGACTTATGAGTAGTTACATACTGTCTCACTGACTTATTGAGTTAGTTTACATACTGTCTCACTGACTTATTGAGTTAGTTTACATACTGTCTCACTGACTTATTGAGTTAGTTTACATACTGTCTCAACTTGGTAGTTTCTGTCTCACTGACTTTGAGTTAGTTTACATACTGTCTCACTGACTTATTGAGTTAGTTTACATACTGTCTCACTGACTTATGAGACTACTCTGAGTTAGTTTTTACATACTGTCTCACTGACTTATTGAGTTAGTTTACATACTGTCTCACTGACTTATTGAGTTAGTTTACATACTGTCTCACTGACTTATTGAGTTAGTTTACATACTGTCTCACTGACTTATTGAGTTAGTTTACATACTGTCTCACTGACTTATTGAGTTAGTTTACATACTGTCTCACTGACTTATTGAGTTAGTTTACATACTGTCCTCACTGACTTATTGAGTTAGTTTACATACTGTCTCACTGACTTATTGAGTTAGTTTACATACTGTCTCACTGACTTATTGAGTTAGTTTACATACTGTCTCACTGACTTATTGAGTTAGTTTACATACTGTCTCACTGACTTATTGAGTTAGTTTACATACTGTCTCACTGACTTATTGAGTTAGTTTACATACTGTCTCACTGACCTATTGAGTTAGTTTACATACTGTCTCACTGACCTATTGAGTTAGTTTACATACTGTCTCACTGACTTATTGAGTTAGTTTACATACTGTCTCACTGACTTATTGAGTTAGTTTACATACTGTCTCACTGACTTATTGAGTTAGTTTACATACTGTCTCACTGACTTATTGAGTTAGTTTACATACTGTCTCACTGACCTATTGAGTTAGTTTACATACTGTCTCACTGACTTATTGAGTTAGTTTACATACTGTCTCACTGACCTATTGAGTTTAGTTTACATACTGTCCTCACTGACTTATTGAGTTAGTTTACATACTGGTCTCACTGACTTATTGAGTTTAGTTACATACTGTCTCACTGACCTATTGAGTTAGTTTACTACTGTCTCACTGACTTATTGAGTTAGTTTACATACTGTCCTCACTGACTTATGAGTTAGTTTACATCTGTCTCACTGACCATTGAGTTAGTTTACATACTGACTATTGAGTTAGTTTACATACTGTCCTCAACTGACCTATTGAGTTAGTTTACATACTGGTCCTCACTGACCTATTGAGTTAGTTTACATACTGTCTCTGACCTTATTGGAGTTAGTTTACATACTGTCCCTGACGACTATTGAGTTAGTTTAATACTGTCTCATGACCTATTGAGTTAGTTTACATACTGTCTCACTGGACCTATTGAGTAGTTTTACCTGGCTCATTGACCTATGGAGTTCGTTTACATACTGCTCCTCTTATTGACCTATTTGAGTTAGTTTACATACTTTCTCATCTGACTATTGAGTTAGTTGACATACTGTATCCATGACTTATTGAGTTAGTTTACATACTGTCTCATTGACTTATTGAGTTAGTTTACATACTGTCTCATTGACCTATTGAGTTAGTTTACATACTGTCTCACTGACCTATTGAGTTAGTTTACATACTGTCTCACTGACTTATTGAGTTTAGTTTACATACTGTCTCACTGACCTATTGAGTTAGTTTACATACTGTCTCACTGACTTCTTGAGTGAGTTTACATACTGTCCTCACGACCTATTGAGTTAGTTTACATACTGTCTCACTGACCTATTGAGTTAGTTTACATACTGTCCTCACTGACTTATTGAGTTAGTTTACATACTGTCTCACTGACTTATGAGTTAGTTTACATACTGTCTCACTGACCTTATTGAGTTAGTTTACATACTGTCTCACTGACCTATTGAGTTAGTTTACATACTGTCTCACTGACTATTGAGTTAGTTTACCATACTGTCTCACTGACTTATTGAGTTAGTTTACATACTGTCTCATTGACCTATTGAGTTAGTTTACATACTGTCTCACGACCTATTGAGTTAGTTTACATACTGTCTCATTGACCTATTGAGTTAGTTTACATACTGTCTCACTGACCTATTGAGTTAGTTTACATACTGTCTCACTGACTTATTGAGTTAGTTTACATACTGTCTCACTGACCTATTGAGTTAGTTTACATACTGTCTCACTGACCTATTGAGTTAGTTTACATACTGTCTCACTGACCTATTGAGTTAGTTTACATACTGTCTCACTGACTTATTGAGTTAGTTTACATACTGTCTCACTGACCTATTGAGTTAGTTTACATACTGTCTCACTGACTTATTGAGTTAGTTTACATACTGTCTCACTGACTTATTGAGTTAGTTTACATACTGTCTCACTGACCTATTGAGTTAGTTTACATACTGTCTCATTGACTTATTGAGTTAGTTTACATACTGTCTCATTGACTTATTGAGTTAGTTTACATACTGTCTCATTGACTTATTGAGTTAGTTTACATACTGTCTCACTGACCTATTGACTCCATTCCGGTCTTACTTTGAACAGTCCACCCTCTGATGGCATTCTTATTAAAACAAAAATACAGCTGTATTTGACACCCGTGTGATTTACTGATTGGAGGAGCATTTCTTTTTTTGTATTTTTTTTGGGGGAGGACATTGAGATTGGTGATGTGCCCATTTGATTCTTAATGAATGTGACTTGTAGATGCCTTATTCCGCTTGCCCTGTCAGAGCCTAAAATGTGATCTTATTTTGCTCTGTTTGAATGTGTGAGTAGTTGAGTTTCTCCACCCCTATCCCTCAGCTGTTTACAGGACATTACCCTTTAACCTTTGTACCCTTCTGCCCAGCGGGTTTAACTTGTCTAAAGTATCTTTATAGTTGTCTTATTGTTTTTTATAGTTTTGTTTGAGTGTCTTTCTTTATATTGTGTTGAATCGTGTGTAATGTAAAACTGAATAAACAGAGAGATATATATATATATATATATAATATAATATAATATATATAATATATATAATATACTGTGTTGCTCTTCTCTTTCTCCCCAGTCTGCTCCTGGATAAGCGTCTGAGAGCGGACTGTAAGAACCAGGGAGCCAACATCCCCTGGCCCGCATCCAACCGCTACGAGACCCTGTTGAAACAACGCCACGTTCAGGTAACCCACTAACCCCTGGCCTGCGTCCAACCGCTATGAGACCCTGTTGAAACAACGCCACGTCCAGATCACCCCTAACCTCTGACCCGTAACCATCCAACTGCTACGAGACTCTGCTAAAACAACGCCACGTCCAGATCACCCCTAACCTCTGACCCGTAACCATCCAACCGCTACGAGACTCTGCTAAAACAACGCCACGTTCAGGTAACCCACTAACCCCTGGCCTGCGTCCAACCGCTATGAGACCCTGTTGAAACAACGCCACGTCCAGATCACCCCTAACCTCTGACCCGTAACCATCCAACTGCTACGAGACTCTGCTAAAACAACGCCACGTCCAGATCACCCCTAACCTCTGACCCGTAACCATCCAACCGCTACGAGACTCTGCTAAAACAACGCCACGTCCAGATCACCCCTAACCTCTGACCCCTAACCCTCCAACTGCTACGAGACTCTGCTAAAACAACGCCACGTCCAGATCACCCCTAACCTCTGACCCCTAACCCTCCAACTAGAGGTATTCATGGTCCGAGTGGGTCCGGGTCCTAAATTCTGATTTTTGTATTGGATCTGTATGGTGGTCCTCTGGTCCTCTGTAGCTCAGCTGGTAGAGCACGGCGCTGGTAACGCCAGGGTAGTGGGTTCGATCCCCGGGACCACCCATACACTAAAATGTATGCACGCATGACTGTAAGTCTCTTTGGATAAAAGTGTCTGCTACATTTACATTTACATTTACGTCATTTAGCAGACGCTCTTATCCAGAGCGACTTACAAACTAAATGGCATATTATTATTATTATTATTATTATTATTATTATCTGGGTTGGGTCTGATATAATTGACACGGGTCTTGGGTATGTGCAATTAAAGTTGATTTACCGAATGGACCCCTCCTCTGTTAATGTGTGAGGTGATGAGAACTGTGTCAGCCAATTACAACTCAATGAAACGTATAGCTTATGTCCAGCTGAAACTGGTTCTGGTCACTCGCCTCACGTGCGCCTGCTTCTGAGGAGAGAGCGGGAGTGAAAGGAGGCTTGGCCTGGGCTACTGTTGATTGCGAAGATGGAGACCTTTTTTCATTTAAGTGAAACTAAAGTTCGAGGAGAACGAGTGAAAAGAAGCCGGCAAGTTTTAAAGGGATAATCCATCCCAAACCACTAATTCCTATGCTTAACAGTGTTAAATAAAACAAATATGTGAAAATATATTTTTTGAACAAACATTTCATATTGTCATATAACAAGGTTGGTAGAAACGTGGAAATCTGTTGCAGCTCAAGTCTACTACAAAACCCACAATGCAATGCGCACTCTCTGGGCTGTCTGGCTGGCTAGCTAGCTAGAAAACATAGCTACACACAATAATACCAGAGTCAATATCAGCATGTGAAGTAGCTAGTTAGCTGTAAAATCACATAAACAAACTGCACTATCAGTTTAGGAGTCTTACTCACGGAGTTCAACTTGCAGTTCGTCTCTGCCACTGAGCTATAAATGGCATCTCTGCCCAGAGCGAGACCAGAGTTTATAACTAAACCAAGATAGACCACAACCTGTCGTTTCAAATGGTAACAAATGAGTCATAGTGGGCAAAACAAGCAAGGAGGTGGGCGGAGCCAAGCACCAGCTAGAGAGATCCTATTGGTGTGTTCTAGCAAACATTAGCATATTTCCGTTAGGGAACGCCTACTCTGTGAAGTGCACATGTGCAATAACTCAATTCGCCTTTGCACTCCTTCAAAGCAATTTTTTGAGACTTTGGCAAATGGTAAAGTGTAAAACACAGACCACTCTGTTCGTAACAGATTCTAGATTTGGGAACAGAACACTGGATTGAGGTCAAATGTTACATCGATGAGAAAATTAGCAGAATGTCGGCCAAAATTCTTCTCCCCACTTCCGGCCACTGGGCTTCCTCTCACTGCTATATTTGGTAGCGACTGCTTCACATTTACACATCAGGTGGAATATCTGTCTCCATTAGAATCGTATTTGGATTTATTAGGGATCCCCATTACTCTTCCTGGGGTCCAAACATATTAAAGCACTTACATTACATAGAAAACAAAATATAAAACAGTACATCATATAACATTATTACACCACTACATATCTACAATACAACATGTTTAATACCACCATACAACAATATTACAATGTACGTGCGTGTGCTAGCGCTTGTGTGCGCATGCGTGTCTACCTTTGCGAGTGTACATATTAACACCCTTTTGTGTACGTTGCCCATAAGTCGTCAATGGGCCGTGCGGTGCATTCTGGGTGATTCTGGGACAAGGAGAGCTCTCCTTCAAGGAGTGAATGGGAGTCTATTGGGCGCTAGCTAAAAAAACTGAACATTAGCATGAATTTCGTAAACAATAAGTACAACATTGCAGATATTTTCCAAGATGTGAGATAAATAACTTTTTTTCTGTAATATCGCATCGCTTTGGAATCGTGACATTACGTACTTTAGAGGAAAATAGGCATGTTTCTCAACTTGTACCCTGACATTGAGAAGGGATTGAGTGACGATTGGCTCAGCAACCGCGTGACGCAGCATGACGACGTGAATGCGATTGATCGACAGTCAGTAGGGTGGGCCGTTTCTCCATTCATTGCCCAATGGGATTCCTATCTCCTCCTTTCTGTAATATCTCCGTTTCCCACAGGGTGCATTGAAGGAGAAACGGAGGTGAATAATTTGGTACACTGTTTAGATTAGGCACATCTAAGTGAAATATATACTTTGTCCTGACTATATAGAGGGATGGATGTGTTCTAGACAGGTATGCCCTCTATTGGCTGACGTGGTGATCAGGAGCAGGTCATTGTTGTGATAGTGTGTTATCTCCAGTGACGAGAATTATGTCGCTATGACGCGTTCCTGATTTTCACAGACGGACCACTTAGAAGTTAAATCATGGGGAAATGTTTTATTTTACCCACTGATAGAACATAGACTTTCACCAAATTGACAGGAGTTTCATGATTTATATTTCTGAGGGTGGATTATCCCTTAGACAAAGATGAGAACATTTTTGTTGGCTAAATTAAGTTCGAACTGTCTTTTTAAATGTTTTGCTCCGTATTTAGTTTCAGATGGTTTGAAGGCAGGCCTATTTTTATTTAAAAAATGAATATAAAGAAAGAGAAGCTTAGCCCCAGAGAGAGCGAGAAAGATAAGAGATATGCCCGAGCAATGTTCATGCATTCTTTATACTTATCTGATAAGCTGTGTCTGCTATATCTTATCTGATAAGCTGTCTGCTATATCTTATATGATAAGCTGCATCTGCTATATCTTATCAGATAAGGTGTGTCTGCTATATCTTATCTGATAAGCTGTGTCTGCTATATCTTATCTGATAAGCTGTCTGCTATATCTTATCTGATAAGCTGTGTCTGCTATATCTTATCAGATAAGCTGTGTCTGCTATATCTTATCTGATAAGCTGTCTGCTATATCTTATATGATAAGCTGCATCTGCTATATCTTATCAGATAAGGTGTGTCTGCTATATCTTATCTGATAAGCTGTGTCTGCTATATCTTATCAGATAAGCTGTGTCTGCTATATCTTATCTGAAAAGCTGTCTGCTATAACTTATCTGATAAGCTGTCTGCTATATCTTATCTGATAAGCTGTGTCTGCTATATCTTATCTGATAAGCTGTCTGCTATATCTTATCTGATAAGCTGTGTCTGCTATATCTTATCAGATAAGCTGTGTCTGCTATATCTTATCAGATAAGCTGTGTCTGCTATATCTTATCTGATAAGCTGTGTCTGCTCTATCTTATCTGATAAGCTGTGTCTGCTATATCTTATCTGATAAGCTGTGTCTGCTATATCTTATCTGATAAGCTGTCTGCTATATCTTATCTGATAAGCTGTGTCTGCTATATCTTATCAGATAAGCTGTGTCTGCTATATCTTATCAGATAAGCTGTGTCTGCTATATCTTATCTGATAAGCTGTGTCTGCTATATCTTATCTGATAAGCTGTCTGCTATATCTTATCAGATAAGCTGTGTCTGCTATATCTTATCTGATAAGTTGTCTGCTATATCTTATCTGATAAGCTGTCTGCTATATCTTATCTGATAAGTTGTCTGCTATATCTTATCTGATAAGCTATGTCTGCTATATCTTATCTGATAAGCTGTGTCTGCTATATCTTATCAGATAAGTATAAAGAATGCATGAACATTTACATTTACATTTTAGTCATTTAGCAGACGCTCTTATCCAGAGCGACTTACAGGAGCAATTAGGGTTAAGTGCCTTGCTCAAGGACACATCGACAGATTTTTCACCTAGTCGGCTCGGGGATTAGAACCAGCGACCTTTCGGTTACTGGCACAACGCTCTTAACCACTAAGCTACCTGCCGCCCCCATGGCTCGGGCATATCTCTTTATCTTTCTCGCTCTCTGGGGCTAAGCTTTTCTTTCTTTGTATTTATTTTTAAAAATATTAATGTCGTACAGTGAATGCCTAGGCCTATGCAGGCAATGCACTGACGCACTCAAATCTCTGACAGCTGAACCGTGAGGTGGACAATTATTGTTTTAGGAAAGTAAAAACCAATAAAACAATAGGCTATAAAGTTTTTAATATGCTACACATCGAAACACAACTAATAGTTGTTTTGTCATTTGTTATAGGCAGTTTTTAAGGACACGTAACTGGATCATTTGGTCAATATCGCTAGTTTTTTTGATGGCGCTGGCAGCGCCCAGTCGGAGGTTTCTTTCTCTCTCTTTCTACTCTCAGATCCGAGTCTGTTTTTCCACGGGCCTTTTCGGAACGGGTCTCTGTTTTTTAAAAATGTGTTTATGCATATCTGGTGGGGTGGGAAAGACACGGATCCGTTTCAGAACGAGTCCAACTTTATGGACCTGTGAAGAGCACTACCTTTAATGCCACGTCCAGTTAACCCCCTAACCTCTGACCACTAACCCTCCACCCACTACAAGACCCTGCTGAAACAACGACACGTCCAGGTAACAGCAGCTAACCTAACCCCTATGATAGCCTGGTCCCAACCTGGTCCCAACCCGGTCCCAACCCGGTCCCAACCCGGTCCCAACCCGGTCCCAACCCGGTCCCAACCTGGTCCCAACCTGGTCCCAACCTGGTCCCAACCTGGTCCCAACCTGGTCCCAACCCGGTCCCAACCTGGTCCCAACCTGGTCCCAACCTGGGACCAACCTGGGACCAAACTATGTCCACGGCACACTACTCCCCCCAATACTCCCCATCCGTCTTTACTGTCTGTCTGGGTTGTGTCTCTGTATCTCATGATGGTTCCTCTCCTGTCTCTAGCTGCTGGGTCGTTCCATAGACCTGAACCGTCTGATCACCCAGAGGGTGTCTGCTGCTCTCTACAAGTCTCTGGAGCTGGCCATCAACCGCTTCGAGAGTGAAGATCTCACCTCCATCGTGGTACGACCTGCTTTCAGTGTGTGACTGTCCTCTGTAACAGGAACTAGAAGGTCTGATGAACATCAACCGTATGACCCACAAGCTGTCTTCTCCCCCTCCTTGTAACAGGAACTAGAAGGTCTGATGAACATCAACCGTATGACCCACTAGCTGTCTTCTCCCCCTCCTTGTAACAGGAACTAGAAGGTCTGATGAACATCAACCGTATGACCCACTAGCTGTCTTCTCCCCCTCCTTGTAACAGGAACTAGAAGGTCTGATGAACATCAACCGTATGACCCACAAGCTGCTGTCTAAGTTCCTGACGCTGGACAGTATGGACGCCATGTTCCGGGAGGCCAATCACAACGTCTCCGCCCCCTACGGACGCATCACACTCCACGTCTTCTGGGAACTCAACTACGACTTCCTCCCCAACTACTGTTACAACGGATCTACTAACAGGTAACACAACTACACTCTACTACTACACACTACTACTACTGCTACTACTACTACTACTACTACTACTACTACTACTACTACTACTACTACTACTACTACTACTACTACTACTACTACTACTACTACTACACACTACTACTACTGCTACTACTGTAGCTCAGCTGGTAGAGCACGGCGCTTGTAACGCCAAGGTAGTGGGTTCGATCCCCGGGACCACCCATACACAAAAATGTATGCACGCATGACTGTAAGTCGCTTTGGATAAAAGCGTCTGCTAAATGGCATATTATTATTATTATTATTATTATTATTATTATATTATTATTATTACTACTACAACTACACACTACTACTGCTACTACTACTACACACTACTACTACTGCTACTACTACACACTACTACTACTACTACACTACACACTACTACTACTACTACTACTACTAACACATACGCTACTACTACTAACTACAGCACTACTACACTACTAGCACTAAACTACTAACTACACACTACTACTACTGCTCACTACATACACTACACACACACTTACTACTGCTACTACAAACTACTACAACTACACACACTACACACTGCTACTACTACACACTAACACTACTCTACTAAACTACACCACTACTACTACTGCATACATACACACACACTACTAACTACATGCTACTACGAACAACTAACACCATACTAACTTACTACAAACTACACACTACTCGCTACTACAAACTACACACTACTACTACTGCTATATTCCAACTACACACACTACTCTACACTCCACACACTAACTACTGCTACTACTACTGCTACTAATGCTACTACACTACTACACACTACTACTACTAACTGCACTACTACTACTACACTACTACTATACCATACTACTATACTACACTACACACTACTATACTGCTACTACTGCTACTACTAACTACACACTACTCTACTACAACTACACACTACTACTACGCTACTACTGCTACTACTACTACACACAACTATACACTCACTACAACTACTGCTACTACAACTACACACTACTACTACTGAACTACCTACTGCTACTACTACAACTACACACTACTACTACTGCTATTACAACTACACACTACTACTACTACAACACTACTACTACTACTACTACTGCTACTACAACTACACACTACTACTACGCTACTCTACTACACTACTACTAACACACTACTACTACTACTACTACTACACTACTACTACACTACTGCACTACTGACTACTACTACAACTACACACTACTACTACTGCTACTACTACTGCTACTACTACTACTACTACAACTACTACAACTACACACTACTACTACTGCTACTACTACTGCTACTACTACTACTGCTACTACAACTACACACTACTACTACTCTACTCTACTACTGCTACTACTACTACTACTACAACTACAACAACTACACACTACTACTACTGCTACTACAACTACACACTACTAAACTACTACAACTTACTACAACTACACACTACTACTACTGCTACTACTACTACTACTGCTACTACAACTACACATACTACTACTGCTACTACAACACACTACTAATACTACTACAAACTTCCTCTCTCTAGGTTTGTCCGCACGGTCCTGCCCTTCTCTCAGGAGTTCCAGAGGGACAAGCCGCCCAACGCCCAGCCCCAGTACCTGTACGGGTCAAAGGTCAGTACAACCCTAACTCCCAGCCCCAGTACCTGTACGGGTCAAAGGTCAGTACAACCCTAACTCTCAGCCCCAGTACCTGTACGGGTCAAAGGTCAGTACAACCCTAACTCTCAGCCCCAGTAACTATACGGGTCAAAGATCAGTACAACCCTGACCCGCAACTTTCAGCCCCAGTACCTGTACAGGTCAAAGGTCAGTACAACTCTAATCCCTGACCCCTTACCCCCAGTAAAACTACCTGTAGCCAAACTCTCTCTACCCTTATTATGTGTTTCAGCCAAACAGACGTAGTACATATCAAACATCTGGCATCTGGTTTCTGTTTATACAGAGAGAGCGATTATGCCTCAGAATACAAGAACATTGTCCAACATTAAGGTTCATCATTGGGTCTTTAATAACTGACAGACAGCCACTCACAATAAAATCAATAAATACAACATATTCAATCTAGAACATACGCAGGTAATGGAAGCAAAACGCATATACGGCTCAAAATATTTGCAATTTTAAAAGCAATTTTAGACCATGACAAATGAATAAGTTGTAATGTTTAGTCTTCAGTCATAGACATGGTGCAAGTGGGACCCCCTCCAAAATCTGTAAAAAATAAAGGTATTTCAGTAACAATTTCTCAGATGGTAGTCAGACATTTTTGGTTTGAATTTTGGTTACCTGACCTTCAGAGTCACTCTGCAGAACCTCAACCAGAACTAAACCTAAGTCGCTTTGGATAAAAGTGTCCGCTTGATGAAGATGATGATGATTATATTAACTGTGACCCCAGTCCTGTGCCTTTAGTCTGGGCAGTGTCCCAAATGGTACCCTATTGAGTCCCGGTCAATAGTGGTACTGTACATTACATAGGGAAGAGGCCCAGTGGTACTGTACATGACATAGGGAAGAGGCCCCCTACACAGGGAAGAGGCCCAGTGGTACTGTACATTACACAGGGAAGAGGCCCAGTGGTACTGTACATTACACAGGGAAGAGGCCCAGTGGTACTGTACATTACACAGGGAAGAGGCCCAGTGGTACTGTACATTACACAGGGAAGAGGCCCAGTGGTACTGTACATGACACAGGGAAGAGGCCCAAGTGGTTACTGTACATTTACCACAGGGAAGAGGCCCAGTGGTTACTGTACATTACACAGGGAAAGGGCCCAGTGGTACTGTACTTACACAGGGAAGGGGCCCCAGTGGTACTGTACATTACACAGGGAAAGCGGCCAGTGGTAATGTACATTCACAGGGACAGGAGGCCCAGTGTAAGTTACATACCAGGGAAGAGGCCCAGTGGTACTGTACATTACACAGGGAAAGAGGGCCCAGTGGTTAATGTCCATTACATAGGGAAAGAGGCCCAGTGGTTACGGTACATGACATTAGGGGAAGAGGCCCCCTACATAGGGAAGAGGCCCACTACATAGGGAAGAGGGCCCAGTGGTACTGTACATTACACAGGGAAGAGGCCCAGTGGTACTGTACATTACACAGGGAAGAGGCCCAGTGGTACTGTACACTACATAGGGAAGAGGCCCAGTGGTTACTGGTACATGACCATAGGGAAGAGGCCCCCTACATAGGGAAGAGGCCCCCTACATAGGGAAGAGGCCCAGTGGTACTGTACATGACATAGGGAAGAGGCCCCCTACATAGGGAAGAGGCCCCCTACATAGGGAAGAGGCCCCCTACATAGGGGAAGATGCCCCCCTTAGGCCAGTGGGTACTGTACATGACATAGGAAGAGGCCCCAGTGGTACTGTACCATTACATAGGGAAGAGGCCCCTCTATATAGGGAAGAGGCCCAGTGGTACTGTACATTACACAGGGAAGAGGCCCAGTGGTACTGTACATGACATAGGGAAGAGGCCCCCTACATAGGGAAGAGGCCCAGTGGTACTGTACATTACGTAGGGAAGAGGCCCAGTGGTACTGTACATTACATAGGGAAGAGGCCCCCTACATAGGGAAGAGGCCCCCTACACAGGGAAGAGGCCCCCTACACAGGGAAGAGGCCCCCTACATAGGGAAGAGGCCCCCTACACAGGGAAGAGGCCCCCTACACAGGGAAGAGGCCCCCTACACAGGGAAGAGGCCCCCTACACAGGGAAGAGGCCCCCTACACAGGGAAGAGGCCCCCTATTCCCTATATAGGCCCTGGTCAATAGTGGTGCACTATATAGAGCCCCACAGTGGAGGTGTCATAATCCCATAAAACCTAGCGGTCAAACAGGGAAATGGTTCCAATCGTTTTTCCACAATTTCTTCCCATAGGGGATTTTAGAAACACTTAAAATAAGGGCTGTGTTTCGTGTAGGTTTACCCTGGTGTGACGTTGTCTCTCGGACAAGATGACTTTTATCAATATATTCAGCTCTATTTACTCTGATTCAAAAATGTTAATCAACACCAAAGTAGACATCATGAAAAACTACAAATCCCTGCAAGCTCCTGCACATCATCTCTCTCAATTTAAAACATGCACAGTTCACAGAATTGTCAATTTAAAGAAATGTAGCCAGTTTATTCATTACTGAATTTAGCTAACATTAGATAGTTAATCCAGAGATTCTTACCTGTGCCTTGATTCGGCAGTCTTGTCCAGATCATCATGGTATTTGTAGTTCTTTACGATAGCCACATTAGCAGCTATTTAACATTTCATTATTAAATTTTTTTTTTTTTGGGGGGGGGTAAATACAGAAGAATATATTGATAAGTTAAGTGTTTCTAAAATCGTCTATGGGAAAAAGTAATGATGGAAAAAACGATTTGAACCATTTCCTTGTTTGACCACTAGGTTTCATGGGTATTATGACTCATGCTGTGGTACTCTATTGGGAATAGGATGTCATTTGGGATACATCCTGGGTCAGTCTGGGTCAGTGTGGGTCAGTGTCAGTCTGATGTCCCTGGTCCTCAGCTGGTGGCCCCTCCGGCCTGGGGAGTTGGCATGACTGTTGTTAGCATGACCCTATTTGTTAGCTGTGTAGAGGGGGACAGGGACAGGGTGGTTCTCTATAGCTGGGGTCTGATGGAGATGTAGAGACAGGAACCAAGGCTTCCCCCTTTCCCGTTGGCCTGGGGCTGTGGGGTGGAGGCGGGGCAGCTACATCCAGACCCCCCTGTCTACCCAGGGAGAGACACCCCCCACAGCAACACCCCAGCTATAACCAGTATATATGACTATGTATCATTAGAGCTGTAATACCCCCTAGTCTGGCTATGTATCATTAGAGCTGTAATACCCCCTAGTCTGGCTATGTATCATTAGAGCTGTAATACCCCCTAGTCTGGCTATGTATCATTAGAGCTGTAATACCCCCTAGTCTGGCTATGTATCATTAGAGCTGTAATACCCCCCTTTTGCTTGTATCTTTTAAGTGTAATCCCCCCCTTTTGCTAGTTTTTTGGTTTAATTTTGTTGGGTATCTTTAGACTGTTAACCCCCTATCGGGCATTTTACTTTGAGCTGAATACCCCCTAGTCTGCTATGTATCATTGAATGTAAACCCCCTATTTGGGCATTTCATTAAGTGTAATACCCCTGTCGGGCATGTACTTAGGCTGTAAACCCCCAGTTGGTATTATCATTGGTGTAATACCCCCTAGTCTGGCTGGTATCATTAGAGTTTTTAATACCCCCTAGTCTTGGTTTATTGTTATGTATATTAGAGCTTTTAAATCCCCCCTAGTCGGGAAATTTTTTGGTTTAATTAGTTAGGAAGCTGTAATCCCCCCCTAGTGACTATGTATCTTTAGGCTGTAATCCCCCTATTTGGGATGTTCTTTGAGCTGTAATCCCCTAGCGGGCTATGTATCTTAGAGCGTTACCCCCTATTTGGCATGTATCTTAGGCTGTAAATACCCCCAAGTCTGGCTAGTACTTTAGAGCTGAATACCCCCTGTCGGCTATGAAATATTGAGCTTAATACCCCCTTTTTCTTTATCATTAACTGTAATACCCCCTAGTCACTATGTATCATAAGATGTAAACCCCCTAGTTGGCTTTTTCATTAGAGCTGTTACCCCCTAGTCTGGCTATTATCATTAGGTTTTAAAAACCCCTATCTGGCTTGTATCTTTAGGCTTTTTAATCCCCCTAGTTGGCTAGTTCTTTAGAGTTTTTAATACCCCCTATCTGGCATGTATCATTAGAGCTGTTTTTGGGTTGTTTTTTAATTTAAACCCCCCCTGTCTGTATGATCATTAGAGCGAAATACCCTATTTGGCTGGTATCATTAGAGCTGATCCCCCTATCGGTAGTATAGGTTTATACCCATTTTGGATATTAGAGGAATACCCCTGTCTTACTTTTTGACTGTAATACCCATCTCTTGATCATTAGAGCTGAATACCCCCCCGTCGGTTTTCCATAGGACCCCCCTAGGACTAATCTTTTAGAGTGTAATACCCCTATCTGGCTATGTATCATTAGACTGTAATAACCCCCTAGTTGGCTGTATCATTAGAGCTGTAATACCCCTAGTCTGGTATGTACCCATTAGAGCTGTAAAAACCCCCTAGTCTGGCTATGTATCATTAGAGTCAAATACCCCCTAGTCTGGCTTATGATCATTAGAAGCTGTAATACCCCTAGTCTTGTATCATTAGAGCGGTAATACCCCCTAGTTGGCTATGTATCATTAGAGCTGTAATACCCCCTAGTCTGGCTAGATCTTAGAGCTGTAATCCCCCTATTTGCTATTGTATCATAGAGCTGTAATACCCCCTATTGACTATGTATCATTAGAGCTGTAATACCCCCTAGTCTGGTTTATCATTAAGCTAAAAAATACCCCCTAGTCTGACTATGTATCATTAGAGCTGTAATACCCCCTAGTCGGGCATGTATCATTAGAGCGGGTAATACCCCCTGTTGGTATGTATCTTAGAGCTGTAATCCCCCTAGTCTGGCTATGTATATTAGAGCTTTTAATACCCCTATTCATGGCTTGAAATCATTAGAGCTGTAATACCCCCTTCTGCTTTTGTATCATTAGAGCTGAAAACCCCCCTAGTCTGGCTATGTTCTTAGAGCTGTAATACCCCCTAGTCTACTATGTATCATTAGGAGCTGTAATACCCCCTAGTCGGGCTATGTTTTCATTAGAGCTGTATAACCCCCTGTCGGGTTAAATGTACATTAACGTAATACCCCTAGCGGGCTATGTTATTAGAGCTGTAATCCCCCCTAGTCTGGCTTGTATCATTAGAGCTGAAACCCCCAGTCTGGTTGTATCATTAGAGCTGTAAAAACCCCCTAGTCTGGCTATGTATCATTAGAGCTTAATACCCCCCTATTTGGGCTATGTATAATTAGAGCTGTAATACCCCCTAGTTGACTATGTACATTAGAGTGTTAATACCCCCTAGTCTGCTATGATTTAGGCTGAAATACCCCTGTCTGAATGTTCTAGTTAATTCCCCCTAGTCTGGCTATGTATCATTAGAGCTGTAATAACCCCCTAGTTGACTTTGTATCATTAGAGCTTTTAAATTTACCCCCTATGTCTGGCTATGTATCATTAGAGGAAATTTAACCCCCTAGTCGGGGTTGTATCATTAAGGCGAAATACCCCCTAGTCTGACTATGTATCATTAGAGCTGAAATACCCCCTAGTCGGCTATGTACATTAACCCCTGTAATCCCCCTAGTCTGCTATGTATCATTAGAGCTGTAATACCCCTTTAGTCGGCTATGTATCATTAGAGTGTAATACCCCTAGTCGGCTATGTACCCTTGAGCTGAAATACCCCTAGTCTGGTATGTATCATTAGAGCTTGTAATTACCCCCCTAGTCTGGCTATTTATCATTAAAAGCTGATAACCCCCAGTCTGTATGTATCATTAGGCTGTAATACCCCCTAGTCGGTATGTATCTTAGAGCTGTAATACCCCCTAGTCTACTAGGGTTTTCTTTGGGAGTTTGTAATAACCCCCTAGTCGGGCTATGTATCATTAGAGCTGAAATTTACCCCTAGTCTGGCTATGTATCATTAGAGCTGTAAACCCCTGCTTCTATTGATCATTAGAGCTGTAATACCCCCTATTCTTGGCTATTGTATCATTTAGAGCGAAATTTAACCCCCTAGTCGGCTTGTATCATTAGAGCTTTTAATACCCCCTAGCCCTGGCTATTGTAATTAGAGCTGATACCCCCTAGTCGGGCTTATGTATATTAGAGCTGTAATACCCCTAGTCTGCTATGTATCATTAGAGCTGTAATACCCCCTTAGTCTGGCTATGTATCATTAGAGCGTAAACCCCTAGTCTGGCTTACAAGCATACCCCCTAGCTGCCTATTTTATCATTAGAGCTGTAATACCCCCTATCGGGCTATGTATCATTAGAGCTTTTTAATACCCCTAGTCTGGCTTTGATCATTAGAGTTTAATACCCCCTAGTCTGGCTATGTATCATTAGAGCTGTAATACCCCTATTTCTTGGCTATGTATCATTAGAGCTGTAATACCCCCTAGTCGGCTAGTTATCATTAGAAGCTGTAATACCCCCTAGTCTGGCTATGTATCTTTAGAGCTGTAATACCCCTAGTCGGGTATGTATCATTAGAGCTTTTAAACCCCCCTAGTCGGGCTATGTACTTAGAGCTGTAATACCCCCCTAGTCTGGTATGTAATACTTGAGCTTTTAAACCCCTATCCTGGTAATTTATTAGAGTTTGTAATACCCCCTACTCTATTTATCATTAGAGGTTTAAACCCCTATTTCTGGCTATGTAATTAGGTTGAAATTTACCCCTAGTCGGCTTGTATCATTAGATTGAAATACCCAGTCTGTAGATCATTAGAGCTGAAACCCCCTAGTTGGCTATTTTCATTAGAGCTGTAATACCCCCTAGTCTGGCTAGATCTTAAAGTGTAATACCCCCTAGTCTGGCTAGTATCATTAGAGCTGTAAACCCCTATTTGGGCTATGTATCATAGAGCTTATCCCCCCTAGTCTGGCTATGTATCATAGAGCGTTAATACCCCTAGTCTGGCTATGTATCATTAGAGCTGTAAACCCCCTAGTCTGGCTGTATCATTGGGAGCTTTTAATACCCCCTAGTCTATATGTATTGAGCTGTAATCCCCCTAGTCTATTTCATAGAGCTGTTACCCCCTAGTCTGGCTATGTATCATTAGAGCTGTATACCCCTAGTTGGCTAGTATCATTAGAGTGTAATACCCCCTAGTCTGGCTGGGTTCATTAGAGCTGTTTAAATACCCCCTATCTGGTATGATCTTTGAGCTGTAATTACCCCCTAGTTGGCTATGTATCATTAGAGCTGTAATACCCCTAGTCTGCTGTGTATCATTAGAAGCTGTAATAATATCACTATGTATCTTAGAGCTGTAATACCCCCTGTCTGGTATGTATCATTAGAGCTGTAAATACCCCCCTAGTCTGGCATGTATCATTAGAGCTGTAAACCCCTACTGGCTGGTATCATTGAGCTTAAACCCCCTAGTCTGACTATGTATATTGCTTGTAATACCCCTAGTCTGGTTGTATCATAGAGCTGTAATCCCCCCTAGTCTGGTTTGTTGTATCATTAGAGCTTTTTAATAAACCCCCCAGTTGGCTATGTATCATTAGAGCTGAAATACCCCCTAGTCGGGCTATGTATCTTTAGAGCTGTTAACCCCTATTTGGGTATGTATCTTAGAGCTGAAATACCCCCTAGTCGCTATGTATCATTAGAGCTGTAATCCCCTAGTCTGGCTATGTATCATTAGAGCTGTATCCCCTAGTCTGGTAGTATCATGAGCTGAATACCCCCTAGTCGGCATGTATCATTAGACTGTAATACCCCCTAGTCTGACTATGTATATTTAGAGCTGTAAAAACCCCCCTAGTCTGGCTAGTTCATTAGAGCTGTAATACCCCCTAGTTGGCTATGTATCATTAGAGCGTAATACCCCCTAGTTGGTTTTATATTGAGCTGTAATACCCCCTAGTCTGGCTATGTATCATTAGGCGTAATCCCCTAGTTGCTATGTATCATTAGGCTTAATACCTTGTTGCTATGTATCATAGAGCTGTAATACCCCCTAGTCTGGCTATTGTATCATAGGCTGTAACCCCCTAGTCTTGGCTATGTATTCATTAGAGCTGTAATACCCCCCTAGTTTGGCTATGTATCATTAGAGCTGTAAACCCCCTAGTCTGGCTAGTATCATTAGAGCTGTAATACCCCTAGTCTGGTTATGTACCCATTAGAGCTGTATACCCCCTAGTCTGGCTATGTTATCATTAGAGCTGTAATACCCCCTAGTCGGGGATGTTCATTGAGCTGTAATACCCCCTTCTGCTAGTTCTGACTACCCCTAGTTGGTTGTATATTAGAGCGTAATCCCCCTAGTTTGGTATTTTCATTAGAGCTGTAATACCCCCTGTCTGCTAGAAATACAATACCCTAGTCTGGCTAGTTCAATTATACCCCTAGCTGGCTATGTTCAAGCTTATACCCTAGTGGCTGTATCATTAGAGCTTAATACCCCTATCTGGCTATGTATCATTAAGCTTTTAAATACCCCCTAGTTGCTATGATCATTGGGTTATTACCCCTAGTCGGGCTATATATAGAGCTTGTAATACCCCCTAGTCGGGCTATGTTCATTAGAGCGTAATACCCCCAGTCTGGCTATGTATCTTAGAGCTGAAATACCCCCTAGTCGCTATGTATCTTAGAGCTGAATACCCCCTAGTCTGGCTATTTTATCTTTGGAGTTAAACCCCCTAGTCGGCTATGTACCATTAGAGCTTTTAATACCCCTAGTTTAGTTATTGAGCGTAACCCTGGTCTGGCTAGGGATCATTAGAGCTGAATACCCTAGTTGGCATGTATCATTAGAGCTGTAATAACCCCCTTTGGCTATGTATCATTTAACCGTGTAATACCCCTGGGTCTGGCTATGTATAAATTAGAGCTGTAAACCCCTAGTCGGGACTATGTATCTTTAGAGCTGTAATACCCCCTAGTCGGGGCTAGGTTCATTAGAGCTGTAATACCCCTAGTCTGACTTGTATCATTAGAGCTGTAATACCCCCTAGTCTGACTGTGTATCTTTAAAGCTAATACCCCCCTAGTCTGCGGGTTACCCTAGGCGTAATACCCCCTTTAGTCTGGCTATGTACCCCCCCCCTTAGACGTATACCCTAGTCGGTATGTATCATACTTTATTACCCACCCCTAGTCTGATAGTTCATTAGGCTGTAATACCCCTAGTCGGGCTATGTATCATTAGAGCTGTAATACCCCTAGTCTGGCTATGATCATTAGAGCTGTAATACCCCTAGTCGGTATGTATCTCTAGCTGAATACCCCCTAGCTGTTGTTCTTAGCGCTTATACCCCCTAGTCGTATGACTAGAGCTGTAATACCCCCTAGTCGGGCTATGTATCATTAGAGCTTGTAATACCCCCTAGTCTGGCTAGTATCATTAGAGCTGTAATACCCCCTATTTGGCTATGTATCATTAGAGCTGTAATACCCCCTAGTCGGGATTTTATCATTAGAGCTGTAATCCCCCCTATCTGGCTTGTCATTAGAGCTGTAATACCCCCTAGTCTGGCTATGTATCTTTTTAGAGCTGTAATACCCCCCCTAGTCTGCTTGTATCATTAGAGCTGTAATACCCCTAGTCTGGCTATGTATCTTAGAGCTGAATCCCCCTAGTCTGCTATTTTAGAGCTGTAATACCCCTAGTCGGGCCCATATCATTGATTTAAAACCCCTAGTTGACATGTATCATTAGAGCTGTAATACCCCCTAGTCGGGCTATGTATCATTAGAGGTGTAACCCCCCTAGTCTGGCTATGAAAATTTTAGAGGCTGTAATACCCCTATCGGGTGTTTTCATTGGGAGCTGTAATACCCCCTAGTCGGGCTATGTATCATTAGAGCTGTATACCCCTAGTCTGACTGTGTATCTTTAGGTTGAATACCCCCTAGTTGGCTTGTGTATCTTTGAGCTGTAATACCCCCCTAGTTTGACTATGTATCATTGGCTGTAATAACCCACCTAGTCTGGTGTATCATTAGAGCTGTAATACCCCCTAGTCTGCTATGTATCATTAGAGCTGTTTAATACCCCCTAGTTGCTATGTATCATTAAGCTGTAATACCCCTAGTCTGGCTTTGTATCATTAGAGCGGGTATTACCCCTAGTCTGCTATTGGTATATTTAGAGCTGTAATCCCCTAGTCTGACTAGTATCATTAGAGCTGTAATACCCCCTAGTCTGGCTATATCATTAGAGCTGTAATCCCCCCAGTCTGGCTATGTATCATTAGAGCTGTAATACCCCCTAGTCGGGTTTGATATTAGAGCTGTAATACCCCTAGTCTGGCGTATCATAGAGGCTGTAATACCCCTAGTCTGGCTATGTATCATTAGAAAAAAGGGGCTGTAATACCCCCTAGTCTGGCTATGTATCATTGAGCTGTAAATACCCCCTGTTGGCTATGTATCATTAGAGCTGGTTAATACCCCCTAGTCTGGATGTATATAAGCTGTATACTTAGCTCTAGTATTTTAGAGCTGTAATACCCCCTAGTCTGGCTATGTTCATTAAGCTGATATTAGCTGTATATTAGAGCTGTAATACCCCCTATTTGGCTATGTTTTCATTAGAGCTGTAATACCCCCTAGCTGGTATGTATCTTAGAGCTGTAATACCCCCCTAGTCGGGCTAGATTCATTAGAGCTGTGGTTTTACCCCTATCTGGATGTATCATTAGGGGCTGTAATACCCCCTTAGTCGGCTTGTATCATTAGAGCTGTAATACCCCTAGTCTGGCTAGTATCATTAGAGCTGTTCCCTACCCTATTTTTGGTATGTATCATTAGAGCTGTAATACCCCGTCGGCTATGTATCATTAGAGCTGTAATACCCCCTAGTCTGACTTTTTCATTAGAGCTGTAATACCCCTAGTCTGGCTATGTTCATTAAGAGCTTAATACCCCCTAGTCGGGATAGGATCATTAGAGCTGTAATCCCCCTAGTCGGGCTATGTATCATTAGAGCTGTAATACCCCTAGTCTGGATGTATCATTAGAGCTGTAATACCCCCAGTCTGGCTATGTATCATTAGAGCTGTAATACCCCCTAGTCTGGCTATGTATCATTAGAGCTTTTAATACCCTAGTCTGACTATGTTTCTTAGGCTGAAATTTCCCCCTAGTCGGCTATGTATCATTAGAGCTGTAATACCCCCTAGTATTAGCTGTAATACCCCTAGTCTGGTATGTATCATTAGAGCTGTAATACCCCCTAGTCTGGTATTTTTCATTAGAGTATACCCCTATCTGCTATTATCATTAGTGTAATACCCCTAGTCTGGCTATGTATCATAAAAGCTGGTAATCCCCCCTGTCTGGCATGTATCATTAGAAGCTGTAATACCCTAGTCTGGCTAGTATCATTAGAGCTGTAATACCCCCTAGTCTGGCTATGTATCATTAGGCTGTAATACCCCCTAGTCGGGTTTGTATCATTAGAGCGAATACCCCCTAGTCTGGCTTGTATCATTAGAGCTGTAATACCCCCTAGTCTGCTATGTATCATTAGAGCTGTAATCCCCCTATGTCTGGCTATGTATCATTAGAGCTGTAATACCCCTAGTTGCAAAGTATATTAGAGCTGAAATACCCCTAGTCTGGCAATGTTCATTAGAGCTGTAATACCCCCTAGTTGGCTATGTTCATTAGAGCTGTAATACCCCTAGTCGGGTAGTATCATTAGAGCTGTAATACCCCCTAGTTGGCTATGTATCATTAGAGTTTTAAATCCCCCTAGTCGGGCCCTATGAAATCTTAGGCTGTATAACCACTATTCTATGTATATTAGAGCTGTAATACCCCTAGTCTGGCTATATCTTTAGAGCTGTAATCCCCCCTTTATGGCTATGTATCATTAGAGCGTAATACCCCCTAGTCTTGTATCATTAGGTGTAATCCCCCCTAGTCTGCTATGTTAACATTAGAGTGTAATCCCCCATCTGGTATCATTAGAGTGTAAACCCCTAGTCGGCTATGTATCATTAGAGTGTAATACCCCCTAGTGGCTATGTATCATTGAAAACCCCTGTCTGACTTGTCATTAGACTATACCCCCTAGGTCTGGCTTGAAATCATTAGAGCCTTGTAAACCCCCTAGTCTATACATTAGAGCTGTAAACCCCCTCTGACTATGTATCATAGAGCTGAATACCCCCTAGTCTGGTTGATCATTAGAGCTGAAATACCCCCTAACTAGTTACCCGGGGTTATCCTTAGCGCTATGTTTTAGACTTATAACCCCTAGTCTGGCTATGTATCATTAGAGCTGTAATACCCCCTATCTGGCTATGTACATTAGAGCTGTAATCCCCCTTCTTTCTGTTAATCCCAAGTCTTTGTATCTTAGAGCTTAATACCCTAGTCTGGCTTGTATCATTAGAGCTGTTATACCCCCTAGTCTGGTATGTTCTTTGAGCTGTTGTTGATTGATTCAGGCTGTAAACCCCCTAGCTGGCAGTATCATTAGGCTGTAATACCCTAGTCTGGCTATGTATCATTAGAGCTGTAATACCCCTAGTCTGGTATGTATCATTGAGCAATACCCCTGTGGCTATGTATCATTAGAGCTGGTATACCCCCTAGTCTGGCTGTGTACAACAGTCTGCATATATAGGTACTCCCCACCATGCAGTAAACTACAGGAAGCAGGTACAACAGTCAACAGTCATGCAGTTATTTCTATTCCTTTCATGTACCATGTGAATCATATGAATCATGTGAAATCAAAATTGATTTTGTTCTTTGAATCTGATCTAATAACCACACTATCTTCATGTTTTCTCTACTCATCTGTTTTGTGTGTCGACATGCCCTTAACCTCTCTCTCCATCTGCCTCTCTCCCCCTCCCTCTCTCTCTCTCTCTCTCTCTCCATCTGCCTGTCTCTCCCTCTCTCTCTCCCTGTCTCTCTCCCCCTCTCTCTCCCTGTCTCTCTCTCTCCCTCTCCCTGTCTCTCTCTCTCTCCCTCTCCCTGTCTCTCTCTCTCTCCCTCTCTCTCTCCCTCTCTCTCTCTCCTGTCTCTCTCCCCCTCTCTCTCGCTGTCTCTCTCTCCCTCTCCCTCTCCCTGTCTCTCTCTCTCTCCCCTCTCTCTCTCCCTCTCTCTCTCCCTCTCTCTCCCCCTCTACAGGCTCTGAACCTGGCGTACAGCAGTATCTTTGGTTTCTACAGGCACTTTGTTGGTCCTCCTCACATCAAGGCCATGTGTCGCCTGCTGGGGTACCAGGGCATCGCTGTGGTCATGGAGGAGCTGCTCAAAGTGGTCAAGAGCCTGGTGAGGAAGGAGAGGGGGGGTCGAGAGCCTGGTGAGGAAGGAGAGGGGGGGTCAAGGGCCTGGTGAGGAAGGAGAGGGGGGGTCGAGAGCCTGGTGAGGAAAGAGAGGGGGGGGTGGAGGAATGGAGGGGGAAGGAGGGTGCGGCAGGATGTAGCATTTCCTGTTACCATGATGTTACGTAATGGGCTACTTCCTGTAACTGAGAGGCCTTATATAATAAAGATTTGCTCACTTCCTGCGTCCTCCCCTCCGTCCTCTCGCCTCCTTTTGAAAAAGGTCAAAGTTAATCTAGAAGAGTCGGCGAGGAGAGTGAACGTGGATGGAAATGGACGATCCTTCTCCACTCGCGGGTCATTAGGCTAATGACGTTTACGAGGGTGGATCCCAAAATAAATGTGTAAAGTGCTCAAAACAAATGAAGTTAGTTGTGCAAGACAAATGTACACACTCCTCGACCACTTATCGGTTTCCGGGTCACGGAGGAGAGAGGACGGAGGACGGTCTTTTGCTCAAACGAGAAAACCCCAGAGACTGATGTCCTTGACTCTACCTCTATAATCAGCCTCCTAGATAGTGGTACCATTCCTCCAGATAGTGGTACCATTCCTCTAGATAGTGGTACCATGCCTCCAGATAGTGGTACCATTCCTCCAGATAGTGGTACCATGCCTCTAGATAGTGGTACCATGCCTCTAGATAGTGGTACCATGCCTCTAGATAGTGGTACCATGCCTCTAGATAGTGGTACCATTCCTCCAGATAGTTGTACCATGCCTCTAGATAGTGGTACCATGCCTCTAGATAGTGGTACCATTCCTCCAGATAGTAGTACCATGCCTCTAGATAGTGGTACCATGCCTCTAGATAGTGGTACCATGCCTCTAGATAGTGGTACCATGCCTCTAGATAGTGGTACCATGCCTCTAGATAGTGGTACCATGCCTCTAGATAGTGGTACCATGCCTCTAGATAGTGGTACCATTCCTCTAGATAGTGGTACCATTCCTCTAGATAGTGGTACCATTCCTCTAGATAGTGGTACCATTCCTCTAGATAGTGGTACCATGCCTCTAGATAGTGGTACCATTCCTCCAGATAGTGGTACCATGCCTCTAGATAGTGGTACCATGCCTCTAGATAGTGGTACCATGCCTCTAGATAGTGGTACCATTCCTCTAGATAGTGGTATCATGCCTCTAAATAGTGGTACCATGCCTCTAGATAGTGGTACCATGCCTCTAGATAGTGGTACCATTCCTCTAGATAGTGGTACCATTCCTCTAGATAGTGGTACCATGCCTCTAGATAGTGGTACCATTCCTCTAGATAGTGGTACCATGCCTCTAGATAGTGGTACCATTCCTCCAGATGGTGGTACCATTCCTCTAGATAATGGTACCATGCCTCTAGATAGTGGTACCATGCCTCCAAATAATGGTACCATTCCTCTAGATAGTGGTACCATTCCTCCAGATAGTGGTACCATGCCTCTAGATAGTGGTACCATTCCTCTAGATAGTAGTACCATTCCTCCAGATAGTCGTACCATTCCTCCAGATAGTCGTACCATTCCTCTAGATAGTGGTACCATTCCTCTAGATAGTGGTACCATGCCTCTAGATAGTGGTACCATGCCTCTAGATAGTGGTACCATGCCTCTAGATAGTGGTACCATTCCTCTAGATAGTGGTACCATGCCTCTAGATAGTGGTACCATTCCTCTAGATAGTGGTACCATTCCTCTAGATAGTGGTACCATTCCTCCAGATAGTGGTACCATGCCTCTAGATAGTGGTACCATTCCTCTAGATAGTGGTACCATTCCTCTAGATAGTGGTACCATTCCTCTAGATAGTGGTACCATGCCTCTAGATAGTGGTACCATTCCTCCAGATAGTGGTACCATGCCTCTAGATAGTGGTACCATGCCTCTAGATAGTGGTACCATGCCTCTAGATAGTGGTACCATGCCTCTAGATAGTGGTACCATGCCTCTAGATAGTGGTACCATGCCTCTAGATAGTGGTATCATGCCTCTAAATAGTGGTACCATGCCTCTAGATAGTGGTACCATGCCTCTAGATAGTGGTACCATTCCTCTAGATAGTGGTACCATTCCTCTAGATAGTGGTACCATGCCTCTAGATAGTGGTACCATTCCTCTAGATAGTGGTACCATGCCTCTAGATAGTGGTACCATTCCTCCAGATGGTGGTACCATTCCTCTAGATAGTGGTACCATGCCTCTAGATAGTGGTACCATGCCTCCAAATAATGGTACCATTCCTCTAGATAGTGGTACCATTCCTCCAGATAGTGGTACCATGCCTCTAGATAGTGGTACCATTCCTCTAGATAGTAGTACCATTCCTCCAGATAGTCGTACCATTCCTCCAGATAGTCGTACCATTCCTCTAGATGGTGGTACCATTCCTCTAGATAGTGGTACCATGCCTCTAGATAGTGGTACCATGCCTCTAGATAGTGGTACCATGCCTCTAGATAGTGGTACCATTCCTCTAGATAGTGGTACCATGCCTCTAGATAGTGGTACCATTCCTCTAGATAGTGGTACCATTCCTCTAGATAGTGGTACCATTCCTCTAGATAGTGGTACCATTCCTCTAGATAGTGGTACCATTCCTCCAGATAGTGGTACCATGCCTCTAGATAGTGGTACCATTCCTCTAGATAGTGGTACCATTCCTCTAGATAGTGGTACCATGCCTCTAGATAGTGGTACCATGCCTCTAGATAGTGGTACCATTCCTCCAGATAGTGGTACCATGCCTCTAGATAGTGGTACCATGCCTCTAGATAGTGGACCATGCCTCTAGATAGTGGTACCATGCCTCTAGATAGTGGTACCATGCCTCTAGATAGTGGTACCATGCCTCTACTAGTGGTACCATGCTCTAGATAGTGGTACCATGCCTCAGATAGTGGTACCATGCCTCTAGATAGTGGTACCATGCCTCTAGATAGTGGGTACCATCCTCTAGATAGTAGTACCATTCCTCTAGATAGTAGTACCATTCCTCCAGATAGTGGTACCATGCCTCTAGATAGTGGTACCATTCCTCTAGATAGTGGTACCATTCCTCCAGATAGTGGTACCATGCCTCTAGATAGTGGTACCATGACCTCTAGATAGTGGTACCATTCCTCTAGATAGTTGGTACCATTTCCTCCAGATAGTGGTACCATTCCTCCAGATAGTGTAACCATTCCTCTAGATAGTGGTACATTCCTCTAGATAGTGGTACCATCCCTCTAGATAGTGGTACCATTCCCTCTAGATAGTGGTACCATTCCTCTAGATAGTGGTACCATCCCTCTAGATAGTGGTACCATTCCTCTAGATAGTGGTACCATGCCTCTAGATAGTGGTACCATTCCTCTAGATAGTGGTACCATTCTAGATAGTGGTACCATTCCTCTAGATAGTGGTACCATGCCTCTAGATAGTGGTACCATTCCTCCAGATAGTGGTACCATTCCTCCAGATAGTAGTACCATTCCTCTAGATAGTGGTACCATTCCTCTAGATAGTGGTACCATTCCTCTAGATAGTGGTACCATCCCTCTAGATAGTGGTACCATTCCTCTAGATAGTCGTACCATGCCTCTAGATAGTGGTACCATGCCTCTAGATAGTGGTACCATGCCTCTAGATAGTGGTACCATGCCTCTAGATAGTGGTACCATTCCTCTAGATAGTGGTACCATTCCTCTAGATAGTAGTACCATGCCTCCAGATAGTTGTACCATCCTCTAGATAGTGGTACCATTCCTCTAGATAGTGGTACCATGCCTCTAGATAGTGGTACCATGCCTCTAGATAGTGGTACCATGCCTCTAGATAGTGGTACCATGCCTCTAGATAGTGGTACCATTCCTCTAGATAGTGGTACCATTCCTCTAGATAGTAGTACCATTCCTCCAGATAGTAGTACCATCCTCTAGATAGTGGTACCATTCCTCTAGATAGTGGTACCATCCCTCTAGATAGTGGTACCATACCTCTAGATAGTGGTACCATGCCTCTAGATAGTGGTACCATTCCTCTAGATAGTGGTACCATGCCTCCAGATAGTGGTACCATGCCTCTAGATAGTGGTACCATTCCTCCAGATAGTGGTACCATGCCTCTAGATAGTGGTACCATGC
Source organism: Coregonus sp. 'balchen' (assembly GCA_902810595.1). NCBI lineage: Eukaryota > Metazoa > Chordata > Actinopteri > Salmoniformes > Salmonidae > Coregonus > Coregonus sp. 'balchen'. The sequence continues at coordinate 258,813 of LR778272.1, read as the reverse complement.
CTCTAGATAGTGGTACCATTCCTCTAGATAGTGGTACCATTCCTCCAGATAGTGGTACCATTCCTCCAGATAGTAGTACCATTCCTCTAGATAGTGGTACCATTACTCTAGATAGTGGTACCATTCCTCTAGATAGTGGTACCATCCCTCTAGATAGTGGTACCATTCCTCTAGATAGTGGTACCATTCCTCTAGATAGTGGTACCATTCCTCTAGATAGTGGTACCATGCCTCCAGATAGTAGTACCATTCCTCTAGATAGTGGTACCATTCCTCTAGATAGTGGTACCATTCCTCTAGATAGTGGTACCATCCCTCTAGATAGTGGTACCATACCTCTAGATAGTGGTACCATGCCTCTAGATAGTGGTACCATGCCTCTAGATAGTGGTACCATGCCTCTAGATAGTGGTACCATTCCTCTAGATAGTGGTACCATTCCTCTAGATAGTAGTACCATTCCTCCAGATAGTAGTACCATCCTCTAGATAGTGGTACCATTCCTCTAGATAGTGGTACCATGCCTCTAGATAGTGGTACCATGCCTCTAGATAGTGGTACCATGCCTCTAGATAGTGGTACCATGCCTCAAGATAGTGGTACCATGCCTCTAGATAGTGGTACCATTCCTCTAGATAGTGGTACCATTCCTCTAGATAGTAGTACCATTCCTCCAGATAGTAGTACCATCCTCTAGATAGTGGTACCATTCCTCTAGATAGTGGTACCATCCCTCTAGATAGTGGTACCATACCTCTAGATAGTGGTACCATGCCTCTAGATAGTGGTATCATGCCTCTAGATATTGGTACCATTCCTCTAGATAGTGGTACCATGCCTCCAGATAGTGGTACCATGCCTCTAGATAGTGGTACCATTCCTCTAGATAGTGGTACCATTCCTCCAGATAGTGGTACCATGCCTCTAGATAGTGGTACCATGCCTCTAGATAGTGGTACCATTCCTCCAGATAGTGGTACCATTCCTCCAGATAGTAGTACCATTCCTCTAGATAGTGGTACCATTCCTCTAGATAGTGGTACCATTCCTCTAGATAGTGGTACCATCCCTCTAGATAGTGGTACCATTCCTCTAGATAGTGGTACCATTCCTCTAGATAGTGGTACCATTCTAGATAGTGGTACCATTCCTCTAGATAGTGGTACCATGCCTCTAGATAGTGGTACCATGCCTCTAGATAGTGGTACCATTCCTCTAGATAGTGGTACCATTCCTCTAGATAGTGGTACCATGCCTCTAGATAGTGGTACCATGCCTCTAGATAGTGGTACCATGCCTCTAGATAGTGGTACCATTCCTCTAGATAGTGGTACCATTCCTCTAGATAGTAGTACCATTCCTCCAGATAGTAGTACCATCCTCTAGATAGTGGTACCATTCCTGTAGATAGTGGTACCATCCCTCTAGATAGTGGTACCATACCTCTAGATAGTGGTACCATGCCTCTAGATAGTGGTACCATGCCTCTAGATAGTGGTACCATGCCTCTAGATAGTGGTACCATTCCTCTAGATAGTGGTACCATTCCTCTAGATAGTAGTACCATTCCTCCAGATAGTTGTACCATCCTCTAGATAGTGGTACCATTCCTCTAGATAGTGGTACCATGCCTCCAGATAGTGGTACCATTCCTCTAGATAGTGGTACCATTCCTCTAGATAGTGGTACCATTCCTCTAGATAGTGGTACCATTCCTCTAGATAGTGGTACCATGCCTCTAGATAGTGGTACCATGCCTCTAGATAGTGGTACCATGCCTCTAGATAGTGGTACCATGCCTCTAGATAGTGGTACCATGCCTCTAGATAGTGGTACCATTCCTCTAGATAGTGGTACCATTCCTCTAGATAGTGGTACCATTCCTCTAGATAGTGGTACCATTCCTCTAGATAGTGGTACCATTCCTCTAGATAGTGGTACCATTCCTCTAGATAGTGGTACCATTCCTCTAGATAGTGGTACCATTCCTCTAGATAGTGGTACCATTCCTCTAGATAGTGGTACCATGCCTCTAGATAGTGGTACCATGCCTCTAGATAGTGGTACCATGCCTCTAGATAGTGGTACCATGCCTCTAGATAGTGGTACCATGCCTCTAGATAGTGGTACCATGCCTCTAGATAGTGGTACCATTCCTCTAGATAGTGGTACCATCCTCTAGATAGTGGTACCATTCCTCTAGATAGTGGTACCATTCCTCTAGATAGTGGTACCATGCCTCTAGATAGTGGTACCATTCCTCTAGATAGTGGTACCATTCCTCTAGATAGTGGTACCATGCCTCTAGATAGTGGTACCATTCCTCTAGATAGTGGTACCATTCCTCTAGATAGTGGTACCATTCCTCTAGATAGTGGTACCATGCCTCTAGATAGTGGTACCATTCCTCCAGATAGTGGTACCATGCCTCTAGATAGTGGTACCATTCCTCCAGATAGTAGTACCATGCCTCTAGATAGTGGTACCATTCCTCTAGATAGTGGTACAATTCCTCTAGATAGTGGTACCATTCCTCTAGGTAGTGGTACCATTCCTCTAGATAGTGGTACCATTCCTCTAGATAGTGGTACCATTCCTCTAGATAGTGGTACCATTCCTCTAGATAGTGGTACCATGCCTCTAGATAGTGGTACCATTCCTCTAGATAGTGGTACCATTCCTCTAGATAGTGGTACCATTCCTCTAGATAGTGGTACCATTCCTCTAGATCAGTGGTCACCAAACTACGGCCCGCGGGCCGGATACGGCCCGTCAGCACATTTGGCCCGGCCCTCTGAACAATACCAGAGACGCTATCTGATTTTTTTCCTTATTTGGCCTCCAGAAAAAAAAATCCTAGGCCCGGCCCTGTCAAAGAGAGAACGGAATAATGGCGAAAAGGTTAGGTAAGAGAAAAATTGATTCAGAATGCAGGGTATTTAACCTGCAGTGGACAAACGATTATTTTTTTGTTCAATGCAAAGAAAAGGCTGTTTGTCTCATCTGTCAAGAGACGGTGGCGGTATTCAAAGAATACAATCTTCGCCGACACTATGAATCCCGTCACAAAGACAAGTACGATAGCTTGCAAGGCCAAATACGAGCAGACAAACTCTCAAAGCTAAAAAGTGGACTACTATCTCAGCAGAATACATTTGTACGCCAAGCTCAGCTGAACCAGGCATCCGTTCGGGCCAGCTTTCGGGTTGCTAAACTGATAGCAAGCAGCGGTAAGCCTTTCACTGACGGAGAGTTTGTTAAGAAATGTATGGATGCTGTCGCGGAGGAGGTGTGTCCCGAGAAGAAAGATGCATTTAATGCCGTAAGTCTGTCGGCGAGTACAATCACCAGACGCGTTGAAGAAATCGGAAGTAATGTATATGCCCAGCTGCAGCAGAAGACGAAAGAATTTGACCTTTTTTCATTAGCACTGGATGAGAGCACGGACGTGCAAGACACAGCGCAACTGCTCATTTTTATTCGTGGAGTTAGCGCAAACTTTGAGATATGCGAGGAGCTGGCAGCCCTCCAAAGTCTCAAAGGGACTACAACGGGAGAGGATATTTTTGACAAAGTGTGCCAAACCATGGAGAAGTTGGACCTGGACTGGTCAAAGCTAGCTAGCATCACGACTGACGGGGCTCCTAGCATGGTGGGCGAAACTCGCGGTCTAATAGGACGCATGAACCGGGAGTTGGAAAAAAGGGGTCTCACCGCCCCGCTACGAGTCCACTGCCTAATTCACCAGCAAGCACTGTGCTGCAAAGTGTTGACGTGGGATTCTGTAATGAAGGTTGTGGTGTCGTGCATAAACTTCATCAGAGCAAAGGGACTTAAACACAGGCAGTTCCAAGAATTCCTGTCTGAACTGGAGTCTACGCACGGAGATGTGCTGTACTACACAGAGGTCCGATGGCTGAGCCGGGGCAGAGTTTTGAGGCGTTTTTACGAGCTGCTACCCGAAATTAACGCATTTCTTCATTTAAAAGACAAAACGGTCCCAGAGCTGATCGACCCAGAATGGAAATGGCACCTCGCATTTTTAACAGACGTGACAGAAATACTTAACAGCCTTAACTTGCAGCTACAAGGCGAGGGGAAACTCATTTGCGACATGTATTCACACATAAAAGCATTTGAGGTGAAATTAGCGCTGCTTTTGGAACAAGTGAAAAAGCGCAACTTCGTCCATCTTCCTGCTACCCAAAACCTGTCGACAGAGAACCCAGCGGTCCCGTTCCCAGCTGAAAAGTGCGTGGAAGCACTGGAAATGCTGAAGGCGGAGTTCGGTGTGCGATTCAGTGAACTACATGTTCATGCAAAAGAAATCCGTCTTTTTCAGAACCCCTTTGTTGCCGACATTGATGAAGCCCAGCCTTCATATCAGTTTGAGTTGGCTGAGTTACAGAACTGTGATGTTCTGAAAGACGCATTCAAGCCCAACAGTCTCATTGACTTCTATGCCGCCCTCCCAAACGACACATATCCAAACATAAAAAAACACGCAATGAAAATGTCCACAGTTTTTGGCAGCACGTATATCTGCGAGAAAACCTTTTCTCGCATGAAACTGCTGAAAACTCAGATGAGATCAAGATTGACAGATGAACATTTGCATCAGTGCTTGAGACTGGCTGTAACTAGAATGGAACCTGATATTCAACTTCTCACCAGCCAGATGCAGGCCCACAGTTCACACTGATGAACATACATAGGTAAGCTCACTTTTCTGACTTGAATGAGTCATTCTGAGCATAAACAAATATAATCATAATAAAATCTACTGGGATAAAATCCATCTTTACAACCATACTGGTAGTGAAATGTATTGTGCTGTGTAGGTGCTGTATCACTTAGTTCAGTTTCTCAACCTGCTTCCTTTGTGGTTTTCACAGGGAAGTTGATGAGAGAGAGCTGCAAACAGCGGTGTCTACAAGCCTACTGGAACCTACAAAAGGATTATAAGGAAGGAACACAAGAACTTTAAGAGACTGCTCATATGTGTCAGAGAGATTCTGCTCTGACAACTGAGCTGAACTTTTATCTGTTAAGATTGTGCATGGCACAACAGAAAGTTAATGTTCCATGGCTTTTTTTTCTATGAAGAACCCAGAGAGAGTTATTTAGTTATTATTTATTTCATAAATAGTGTTATTTATTTCCTGTTTTTTCTGTGAAGAACTCAGAGAGGGTTATTTAGTTATTATTTATTTCATTAATAGTGTTATTATTTGTTTCCTGACTTTTTTTCTGTAAAGAACCTGGAAAGGGTTATTTGGTTATGTGTGGCTTTCTGGAAAACAATAAATTTTTTAAGCTCCCCTACGATCGTCACACTTTTTCTGTTACAAACTGACACCGGCCCCCCATCAGAGAAGGGAAAAGTTATGTGGCCCTCACAGGAAAAAGTTTGGGGACCCCTGCTCTAGATAGTGGTACCATTCCTCTAGATAGTGGTACCATTCCTCTAGATAGTGGTACCATTCCTCTAGATAGTGGTACCATTCCTCTAGATAGTGGTACCATTCTCCTCACTGATCTAACCACACCAATACCTCCCCATGTGAACAATACATTCAACTGCTGTTTTAACCCTCTCCCCGCTCAGCTCCAGGGAACCATCATGCAGTATGTGAAGACCCTGATGGAGGTGATGCCTAAGATCTGCCGTCTCCCCCGCCACGAGTACGGCTCCCCGGGTGAGTCATGAGTGCTTTCTTCAATGTCTGACAGATCTTAAATGAAAGGTTTTAGCAAGGCAAAGGAGCCTACAGTTGGTAGCCATGAAGAGTGTCCATGATCGATCCCTTGATTTGTTTAGCTGATGTCTCACATGCCCGTCTCTCTCTTCCCTGTCAGGTATCCTGGAGTTCTTCCACCACCAGCTGAAGGACATAGTGGAGTATGCAGAGTTGAAGACGGTCTGTTTCCAGAACCTCAGAGAAGTCGGCAACGCTCTGCTCTTCTGTCTGCTCAGCGAACAGAGCCTGGTAAGAACCACAACCACAACAATAAGGGCAGCGCCACCTTGTGTCAGTGATTGATAAAACGGACAGCCAACCATTCTTCTTAACTGGGCTAGATACAGTGCCTTCAGAAAGTATTCATACCTCTTGACTTATTCCAGATTTTGTTGCATTACAGCCGGAAATAAATAAATACAATCTCACCAATTTACACACAATACCCCATAATGAAAAAGTGAAAAGATGTTTTTAGAAATGTTTGCAAATTTATTGAAAATGAAATACAGAAAGTATTCACACGTTAGAATCACCTTTGGCAGCGATTACAGCTGTGAATCTTTCTGGATAAGTCTCTAAGAGCTTTGCACACCTGGATTGAACAATATTTGCAAGCTCTGTCAAGTTGGTTGTTGATCATTGCTAGACAGCCATTTTCAGGTCTTGCCATAGATTTCCAAGACAATTTAAGTCAAAACTGTAACTCGGCCACTCAGGAACATCCACTGTCTTCTTGGTGAGCAACTCCAGTGTAGATTTGCCCTTGTGTTTTATGTTACTGTTCTGCTGAAAGGTGAATTTGTCTCCCAGTGTGTTGGAAAGCAGACTGAACCAGGTTCCGTCTATTCCGTTTCTTTTTATCCTAAAAAACTCCCTAGTCCTTGCCGATGACAAGCAAACCCATAACATGATGCAGCCAACACCATGCTTGAAAATATGAAGAGTTACTCAGTGATGTGTTCTGTTCAATACCCAAACATAACGCTATGTATTCAGGACACAAGTTCATTTCTTCGCCACATCTTTTGCAGTTTTACTCTGTAAAGGATTTCTTCTTTTCACTCTGTCATTTAGGTTAGTATTGTGGAGTAACTCTGTTTTAACGTCACCATAGGACTCATGGTGAAATCCCTGAGCGGTTTCCTTCCTCTCCGGCAACTGAGTTAGGAAGGACGCCTGTATCTTTATAGTGACCATCCGAGTGTCATTAATAACTTCACCTTGCTCAAAGAGATATTCAATGTCTGCTTTTTTTATTTATTTACCCTGGTCTTTGTGGTCATACAATCAGTGTTTGAAATTCACTGCTCGACTGAAGGATCTTACAGATCATTGTATGTGTGGGCTACAGAGATGAGGTAGTCATTCAAAATTCATGTTAAACACTATTATTTGTTTGTACGGCACTGATGAGGGCATAAGGCTGAAACGGATGCTCTGTACCTTTTTAAAAGTCTTATTAGCACATTGCACTTTCACCTTTTCTATTCTTTTGAGGATGGATTAAATTAATGATATTATTTTTGCATCTCGGCCTCCTTGGGTTATTCCTCTTCGTTGTTTTGAGTGCGAGTACTTTTGTAACTCTACAGATGTTTTCTCTCCCACGCACCAGCCGCCTGAGAACTATATATAACTCCTACTGGCTTTCACCAGCCGCCTGAGAACTATATATAACTCCTACTGGCTTTCACCAGCCGCCTGAGAACTATATATAACTCCTACTGGCTTTCACCAGCCGCCTGAGAACTATATATAACTCATACTGGCTTTCTAAAGACTATTATTGCACACAGAGTGAGTCCATGCAACTTATTATGTGACTTGTTAAGTACATTTTTACTCCTGGACTTATTTAGGCTTACATTTACATTTTAGTCATTTAGCAGACGCTCTTATCCAGAGCGACTTACAGCTAGTGAGTGCATACATTATTTTTTATTTTACATACTGCCCTGCCCCCCCCCCCCCCGTGGAAATCGAACCCACAACCCTGGTGTTGCAAACGCCATGCTCTACCAACTGAGCTACCTCCCTGCCGGCCATTCCCTCCCCTACCTGGACGACGCTGGGCCAATTGTGCGCCGCCCCATGTGTCTCCCGGTCACGGCCGGCTACGACAGAGCCTGGATTCGAACCAAGATCTCTAGTGGCACAGCTAGTGCCTTAGACCACAGCGCCACTCGGGAGGCTTGCCATAACAAAAGGGTTGAATACTTATTGACTCAAGACATTTCAGCTTTTCATTTAAAACATAATTCCACTTTGACATTATGGGGTAATATGTGTAGGCCAGTGACAACAAAACTCAATTTAATCCATTTTAAATTCAGGCACAACAAAATGTGGAGAATGTCAAGGCGTGTGAATACTTTCTGAAGGCATTAGCTGTGGTGGTCCCCTCGTACATGACTTGAGGGGATGTGTTTTAAACTGTTCTGTCTTCCTCTCAGTCTCAGGAGGAAGTTTGTGACCTGCTTCATGCCGCACCATTCCAGAACATTCTGCCCAGGGTCCATGTCAAAGGTAATAATCTCTTTGTTTATTCCATAATGTGCTGTGTGTTCGTGTCTGTCTTTATCTGTCTGAGTGGATCAGTGAATCTCTTGTCTCTTCTCAGAGGGTGAGCGTCTTGATGCCAAGATGAAACGCCTGGAGGCTAAATACACAGCCCTGCACCTGGTCCCCCTGATAGAACGCCTGGGAACCCCTCAGGTACCATCACACTGCCTTAGTAACACCTGGTTCCCCTGATAGAACGCCTGGGAACCCCTCAGGTACCATCACACTGCCTTAGTAACACCTGGTTCCCCTGATAGAACGCCTGGGAACCCCCACAGGTACCATCACACTGCCTTAGTAAACACCTGGTTCCCCTGATAGAACGCCTGGGAACCCCTCAGGTACCATCACACTGCCTTAGTAACACCTGGTTCCCCTGATAGAACGCCTGGGAACCCCTCAGGTACCATCACACTGCCTTAGTAACACCAGTACTGCACCTGGTTTCCCTGATAGAACGCCTGGGAACCCCACAGGTACCATCACACTGCCTTAGTAACACCTGGTTCCCCTGATAGAACGCCTGGGAACCCCTCAGGTACCATCACACTGCCTTAGTAACACCTGGTTCCCCTGATAGAACGCCTGGGAACCCCTCAGGTACCATCACACTGCCTTAGTAACACCTGGTTCCCCTGATAGAAACGCCTGGGAACCCCTCAGGTACCATCACACTGCCTTAGTAACACCAGTACTGCACCTGGTTCCCCTGATAGAACGCCTGGGAACCCCTCAGGTACCATCACACTGCCTTAGTAACACCAGTACTGCACCTGGTTCCCCTGATAGAACGCCTGGGAACCCCTCAGGTACCATCACACTGCCTTAGTAACACCTGGTTCCCCTGATAGAACGCCTGGGAACCCCTCAGGTACCATCACACTGCCTTAGTAACACCTGGTTCCCTGATAGAACGCCTGGGAACCCCTCAGGTACCATCACACTGCCTTAGTAACACCAGTACTGCACCATACTTCTGTGGCTGTACACTGGATCTCATGCTGTCCG
>LR778272.1:35000-249399 GCA_902810595.1 Coregonus sp. 'balchen' | reverse complement strand
GATGTTAATTTTGGTTTACCATTCCTCTAGATAGTGGTACCATTCCTCTAGATAGTGGTACCATTCCTAGATAGTAGTACCATTCCTCCAGATAGTAGTACCATCCTCTAGATAGTAGTACCATCCTCTAGATAGTGGTACCATTCCTCTAGATAGTGGTACCATTCCTCTAGATAGTGGTACCATTCCTCTAGATAGTGGTACCATGCCTCTAGATAGTGGTACCATTCCTCTAGATAGTGGTACCATTCCTCCAGATAGTAGTACCATCCTCTAGATAGTAGTACATTCCTCTAGATAGTGGTACCATTCCTCTAGATAGTGGTACCATTCCTCTAGATAGTGGTACCATTCCTCTAGATAGTGGTACCATTCCTCTAGATAGTGGTACCATTCCTCTAGATAGTGGTACCATTCTCCTCACTGATCTAACCACACCAATACCTCCCCATGTGAACAATACATTCAACTGCTGTTTTAACCCTCTCCCCGCTCAGCTCCAGGGCACCATCATGCAGTATGTGAAGACCCTGATGGAGGTGATGCCTAAGATCTGCCGTCTCCCCCGCCACGAGTACGGCTCCCCGGGTGAGTCATGAGTGCTTTCTTCAATGTCTGACAGATCTTAAATGAAAGGTTTTAGCAAGGCAAAGGAGCCTACAGTTGGTAGCCATGAAGAGTGTCCATGATCGATCCCTTGATTTGTTTAGCTGATGTCTCACATGCCCGTCTCTCTCTTCCCTGCCAGGTATCCTGGAGTTCTTCCACCACCAGCTGAAGGACATAGTGGAGTATGCAGAGTTGAAGACGGTCTGTTTCCAGAACCTCAGAGAAGTCGGCAACGCTCTGCTCTTCTGTCTGCTCAGCGAACAGAGCCTGGTAAGAACCACAACCACAACAATAAGGGCAGCGCCACCTTGTGTCAGTGATTGATAAAACGGACAGCCAGCCATTCTTCTTAACTGGGCTAGATACAGTGCCTTCAGAAAGTATTCATACCTCTTGACTTATTCCAGATTTTGTTGCATTACAGCCGGAAATAAATAAATACAATCTCACCAATTTACACACAATACCCCATAATGAAAAAGTGAAAAGATGTTTTTAGAAATGTTTGCAAATTTATTGAAAATGAAATACAGAAAGTATTCACACGTTAGAATCACCTTTGGCAGCGATTACAGCTGTGAATCTTTCTGGATAAGTCTCTAAGAGCTTTGCACACCTGGATTGAACAATATTTGCAAGCTCTGTCAAGTTGGTTGTTGATCATTGCTAGACAGCCATTTTCAGGTCTTGCCATAGATTTCCAAGACAATTTAAGTTAAAACTGTAACTCGGCCACTCAGGAACATCCACTGTCGTCTTGGTAAGTAACTCCAGTGTAGATTTGGCCTTGTGTTTTAGGTTATTGTCCTGCTGAAAGGTGAATTTGTCTCCCAGTGTCTGTTGGAAAGCAGACTGAACCAGGTTCCGTCTATTCCGTTTCTTTTTATCCTAAAAAACTCCCTAGTCCTTGCCGATGACAAGCAAACCCATAACATGATGCAGCCAACACCATGCTTGAAAATATGAAGAGTTACTCAGTGATGTGTTCTGTTCAATACCCAAACATAACGCTATGTATTCAGGACATAAGTTCATTTCTTCGCCACATCTTTTGCAGTTTTACTCTGTAAAGGATTTCTTCTTTTCACTCTGTCATTTAGGTTAGTATTGTGGAGTAACTCTGTTTTAACGTCACCATAGGACTCATGGTGAAATCCCTGAGCGGTTTCCTTCCTCTCCGGCAACTGAGTTAGGAAGGACGCCTGTATCTTTATAGTGACCATCCGAGTGTCATTAATAACTTCACCTTGCTCAAAGAGATATTCAATGTCTGCTTTTTTTATTTATTTACCCTGGTCTTTGTGGTCATACAATCAGTGTTTGAAATTCACTGCTCGACTGAAGGATCTTACAGATCATTGTATGTGTGGGCTACAGAGATGAGATAGTCATTCAAAATTCATGTTAAACACTATTATTTGTTTGTACGGCACTGATGAGGGCATAAGGCTGAAACGGATGCTCTGTACCTTTTTAAAAGTCTTATTAGCACATTGCACTTTCACCTTTTCTATTCTTTTGAGGATGGATTAAATTAATGATATTATTTTTGCATCTCGGCCTCCTTGGGTTATTCCTCTTCGTTGTTTTGAGTGCGAGTACTTTTGTAACTACAGATGTTTTCTCTCCCACGCACCAGCCGCCTGAGAACTATATATAACTCATACTGGCTTTCTAAAGACTATTATTGCACACAGAGTGAGTCCATGCAACTTATTATGTGACTTGTTAAGTACATTTTTACTCCTGGACTTATTTAGGCTTACATTTACATTTTAGTCATTTAGCAGACGCTCTTATCCAGAGCGACTTACAGCTAGTGAGTGCATACATTATTTTTTATTTTACATACAGTGGGGAAAAAAAGTATTTAGTCAGCCACCAATTGTGCAAGTTCTCCCACTTAAAAAGATGAGAGAGGCCTGTAATTTTCATCATAGGTACACGTCAACGATGACAGACAAATTGAGAAAAAAAAATCCAGAAAATCCCATTGTAGGATTTTTAATGAATTTATTTGCAAATTATGGTGGAAAATAAGTATTTGGTCACCTACACACAAGCAAGATTTCTGGCTCTCACAGACCTGTAACTTCTTCTTTAAGAGGCTCCTCTGTCCTCCACTCGTTACCTGTATTAATGGCACCTGTTTGAACTTGTTATCAGTATAATAGACACCTGTCCACAACCTCAAACAGTCACACTCCAAACTTCACAATGGCCAAGACCAAAGAGCTGTCAAAGGACACCAAAAACAAAATTGTAGACCTGCACCAGGCTGGGAAGACTGAATCTGCAATAGGTAAGCAGCTTGGTTTGAAGAAATCAACTGTGGGAGCAATTATTAGGAAATGGAAGACATACAAGACCACTGATAATCTCCCTCGATCTGGGGCTCCACGCAAGATCTCACCCCGTGGGGTCAAAATGATCACAAGAACAGTGAGCAAAAATTCCAGAACCACACAGGGGGACCTAGTGAATGACCTGCAGAGAGCTGGGACCAAACTAACAAAGCCAACCATCAGTAACACACTACGCCGCCAGGGACTCAAATCCTGCAGTGCGAGACGTGTCCCCCTGCTTAAGCCAGTACATGTCCAGGCCCGTCTGAAGTGCATTTGGATGATCCAGAAGAGGATTGGGAGAATGTCATATGGTCAGATGAAACCAAAATATTACTTTTTGGTAAAAACTCAACTCGTCATGTTTGGAGGACAAAGAATGCTGAGTTGCATCCAAAGAACACCATACCTACTGTGAAGCATGGGGTTGGAAACATCATGCTTTGGGGCTGTTTTTCTGCAAAGGGACCAGGACGACTGATCCGTGTAAAGGAAAGAATGAATGGGGCCATGTATCGTGAGATTTTGAGTGAAACCCTCCTTCCATCAGCAAGGGCATTGAAGATGAAACGTGGCTGGGTCTTTCAGCATGACAATGATCCCAAACACACCGCCCGGGCAACGAAGGAGTGGCTTCGTAAGAAGCATTTCAAGGTCCTGGAGTGGCCTAGCCAGTCTCCAGATCTCAACCCCATAGAAAATCTTTGGAGGGAGTTGAAAGTCTGTGTTGCCCAGCGACAGCCTCAAAACATCACTGCTCTAGAGGAGATATGCATGGAGGAATGGGCCAAAATACCAGCAACAGTGTGTGAAAACCTTGTGAAGACTTACAGAAAACGTTTGACCTGTGTCATTGCCAACAAAGGGTATATAACAAAGTATTGAGAAACTTTTGTTATTGACCAAATACTTATTTTCCACCATCATATGCCAATAAATTCATTAAAAATCCTACAATGTGATTTTCTGGATTTTTTTTTCTAATTTTGTCTGTCATAGTTGACGTGTACCTATGATGAAAATTACAGGCCTCTCTCATCTTCTTAAGTGGGAGAACTTGCACAATTGGTGGCTGACTAAATACTTTTTTTCCCCACTGTACTACCCCCCCCCCCCCCCCCCCCCCCCCCCCGTGGAAATCGAACCCACAACCCTGGTGTTGCAAACGCCATGCTCTACCAACTGAGCTACCTCCCTGCCGGCCATTCCCTACCCTACCCTGGACGACGCTGGGCCAATTGTGCGCCGCCCCATGTGTCTCCCGGTCACGGCCGGCTACGACAGAGCCTGGATTCGAACCAAGATCTCTAGTGGCACAGTTAGTGCCTTAGACCACAGCGCCACTCGGGAGGCTTGCCATAACAAAAGGGTTGAATACTTATTGACTCAAGACATTTCAGCTTTTCATTTAAAACATAATTCCACTTTGACATTATGGGGTATTATGTGTAGGCCAGTGACAACAAAACTCAATTTAATCCATTTTAAATTCAGGCACAACAAAATGTGGAGAATGTCAAGGCGTGTGAATACTTTCTGAAGGCATTAGCTGTGGTGGTCCCCTCGTACATGACTTGAGGGGATGTGTTTTAAACTGTTCTGTCTTCCTCTCAGTCTCAGGAGGAAGTTTGTGACCTGCTTCATGCCGCACCATTCCAGAACATTCTGCCCAGGGTCCATGTCAAAGGTAATAATCTCTTTGTTTATTCCATAATGTGCTGTGTGTTCGTGTCAGACGTGTCTGTCTGTCTTTATCTGTCTGAGTGGATCAGTGAATCTCTTGTCTCTTCTCAGAGGGTGAGCGTCTTGATGCCAAGATGAAACGCCTGGAGGCTAAATACACAGCCCTGCACCTGGTTCCCCTGATAGAACGCCTGGGAACCCCTCAGGTACCATCACACTGCCTTAGTAACACCTGGTTCCCCTGATAGAACGCCTGGGAACCCCTCAGGTACCATCACACTGCCTTAGTAACACCTGGTTCCCCTGATAGAACGCCTGGGAACCCCTCAGGTACCATCACACTGCCTTAGTAACACCTGGTTCCCCTGATAGAACGCCTGGGAACCCCTCAGGTACCATCACACTGCCTTAGTAACACCAGTACTGCACCTGGTTCCCCTGATAGAACGCCTGGGAACCCCTCAGGTACCATCACACTGCCTTAGTAACACCAGTACTGCACCATACTTCTGTGGCTGTACACTGGATCTCATGCTGTCGCCCCCTCTCCATTTCCTCCCTCCCCCTCTCCATTTCCTCCCTCCCCCTCTCCATTTCCTCCCTCCCCCTCTCCATTTCCTCCTCCCCCTCTCCATTTCCTCCCTCCCCCTCTCCATTTCCTCCCTCTCCATCTCCTCCCCCAATCTCCACCCTCTGCCTCACCCTCTATATCCCCCCCCCCCCCCCCCCCCCCCGTAGCAAATAGCCATAGCTCGTGAAGGTGACCTGCTGACCAAAGAGCGTCTGTGCTGTGGCTTGTCCATGTTCGAGGTCATCCTGACTCGTGTCCGCGGTTTCCTGGACGACCCCATCTGGCGCGGCCCGTTGCCCAGCAACGGCGTGATGCACGTGGACGAGTGTGTGGAGTTCCACCGGCTGTGGAGCGCCATGCAGTTTGTTTACTGCATCCCTGTAGGAGCTCACGAGTTCACCGTGGAGTGAGTAACGACGCAGCAGCCTGCATCTGTCTAGAAGGATCCGAGGGTTTTACAGTGCTCTGTATACAGGGGGATGTTGGCTTGTCAGTCAATTGGATGTCATCTTAAAGGGAAAATCCACTCAAAAACTACAGTCCCAAATGTTTTTGAATGTCAGCAGTCAAGTTTAAGATATTGGGCATCAAGCATCATCATGATGATGTGGCCGGTGACCTCTGTGTTGTATTATCCAGGCAGTGTTTCGGGGACGGTCTCCACTGGGCTGGGTGTATGATCATCTCCCTACTGGGTCAACAGAGACGCTTTGACATCCTGGACTTCAGCTATCACCTGCTGAAGGTGCAGAAACACGACGGAAAGGATGAGGTCATCAAGAGTGTGGTGAGTGGAGGGTCAGGGGTCAGGGGTCAGCAACAACCTTCAGACCCCAAACATGTTTATTAATGCAAACCGTAGCAAAACGTTTTGCAACTAGAACTAACATTTCTCATTTGATAAGTTCAGGTCAGTCCCTCCCTTGGCTTCCATTTGGTTCCAACTTTCAAGGGGGTTTCATGTTTGGGCCTTTTTGGTGTCCACGTCTGTCTTCTAGATCAGATCAATGATTTATATCAAATCACATTTTATTGGTCACATACACGTGCTTAGCAGATGTTATTGTGGGTGTAGTGAAGTGCTTGTGTTCCTAGCTCCGACAGTACAGTAATATCTAACAATTCACAACAATACACACGTCACTAACACTAGTCAATTTAATAATGTTTATATATCTTGCACTACTTATCTCATATATATATATATATATATATATATATATTCTACTGTATCTTAGTCCATGCCGCTCTGTCATTGCTTGTCCATATATGTATATATTCTTAAATTCCATTCCTTACTAGATTTGTGTGTATTGGGTATATGTTGTGAAATTGTTAGATATTACTGCACTGTAGGAGCTAGAAGCACAAGCATTTCACTACACCCGCTACAACATCTGCTAAACACGTGTATGTGACAAATAACATTTGATTTGATTTGAAATCTAAAAGTAAAATAATGGAATTAAGAAATATTAGGATGAGCAATGTCCGAGTGGCATTAACTACAATAGAGTAGACTAGAATACAGTATATACATATGAGATGAGTAAAGCAGTATGTAAACATTATTAAAGTGGCCAGTGATTCCATGTCTATGTATATAGGGCAGCAGCCTCTAAGGTGCAGGGTTGAGTAACCGGGTGATAGCGGGCTAGTGATGGCTGTTTAACAGTCTGATGGCCTTGAGATAGAAGCTGTTTTTCATTCTCTCGGTCCCAGCTTTGATGCACATGTACTGACCTCGCCTTCTGGATGATAGCGGGGTGAACAGGCAGTGGCTCGGGTGGTTGACGTACTTGATGATCTTTTTGGCCTTCCTGTGACATCGGGTGCTGTATGTGTCTTGGAGGGCGGGTAGTTTGCCCCCGGTAATGCATTAGGCAGACCGCACCACCCTCTGGAGAGCCCTGCGGTTGCGGACGGTGCAGTTGCCGTACCAGGCGGTGATACAGCCCGACAGGATGCTCTCAATTGTGCATCTGTAAAAGTTTGTGAGGGGTTTAGGGGCCAAGCCAAATTTCTTCAGCCTCCTGAGGTTGAAGAGGCTCTGTTGCGCCTTCTTCACCACACTGTCTGCGTGGGTGGACCATTTCAGTTTGTCAGTGATGTGTACGCAGAGGAACTTGAAGCTTTCCACCTTCTCCACTGCGGTCCCGTTGATGTGGATAGGGGCATGCTCCCTCTGCTGTTTCCTGAAGTCCACGATCATCTCCTTTGTTTTGTTGACGTTGAGTGAGAGGTTATTTTCCTGGCACCACACTCCCAGAGCCCTCACCTCCTCCCTGTAGGCGGCCTCGTCATTGTTGGTAATCAAGCCTACTACTGTTGTGTCGTCTGCAAACTTGATGATTGAGTTGGAGGCGTGCTTGGCCACGCAGTCATGGGTGAACCGGGAGTACAGGAGGGGGCTGAGCACGCACCCTTGTGGGGCCCCAGTGTTGAGGATCAGCGAAGTGGAGATGTTGTTTCCTACCTTCACCACTTGGGGGCGGCCCATCAGGAAGTCCAGGACCCAGTTGCACAGGGCGGGGTTCAGACCCAGGGCCTCGAGCTTAATGATGAGCTTGGAGGGTACTATGGTGTTGAATGCTGAGCTATAGTCAATGAACAGCATTCCTACATAGGTATTCCTCTTGTCCAGGTGGGATAGGGCAGTGTGCAGTGTGATGGCGATTGCATCGTCTGTGGATCTATTGGGGCGGTAAGCAAATTGAAGTGGGTCTAGGGTGACAGGTAAGGTAGAGGTGATATGATCCTTGACTAGCCTCTCAAAGCACAGAAGTGAGTGCTACAGGCGATAGTCATTTAGTTCAGTTACCTTTGCTTTCTTGGGTACAGGAACAATGGTGGGCCTCTTGAAGCATGTGGGGACAGCAGACTGGGATAGAGAGAGATTGAATATGTCCGTAAACACACCAGCCAGCTGGTCTGCGCATGCTCTGAGGACGCGGCTAGGGATGCCGTCTGGGCCAACAGCCTTATGATATATAATATAATAATATGCCATTTAGCAGACGCTTTTATCCAAAGCGACTTACAGTCATGTGTGCATATATTTTTACGTATGGGTGGTCCCGGGGATCGAACCCACTACCCTGGCATT
Source organism: Coregonus sp. 'balchen' (assembly GCA_902810595.1). Lineage (NCBI taxonomy): Eukaryota > Metazoa > Chordata > Actinopteri > Salmoniformes > Salmonidae > Coregonus > Coregonus sp. 'balchen'. The sequence goes on along the minus strand of LR778272.1, from coordinate 241,085 downwards.
ACAAGCGCCATGCTCTACCAATTGAGCTACAGAGGACCACAGCCTTGCGGGGGTTAACATGCTTAAATGTCTTAATCACGTCGGCCACGGAGAAGGAGAGGCCACAGTCCTTGGTAGTGGGCCGCGTCAGTGGCACTGTGTTATCCTCAAAGCGGGCGAAGAAGGTGTTTAACTTGTCTGGAAGCAAGACGTCAGTGTCGGCGACGTGGCTGGTTTTCCTTTTGTATTCCGTGATTGTCTGTAGACCCTGCCACATACGTCTCGTGTCTGAGCCGTTGAATTGCGACTCCACTTTGTCTCTATACTGATGTTTTGCCAGTTTAATTGCCTTGCGGAGTGAGTAGCTACACTGTTTGTATTCTGCCATATTCCCAGTTACCTTGCCATGGTTGAATGTGGTGGTTCGCGCTTTCAGTTTTGCGCGAATGCTGCCATCTATCCACGGTTTCTGGTTAGGGTAGGTTTTAATAGTCACAGTGGGTACATCGTCTCCTATACACTTCCTGATGAACTCAGTCACCGTATTGGTCAATGTTATTCTCAGAGGCTACCCGGAAAATATCCCGGTCATCATTAGGGATCCACCTGTCTTCTAGATTAGAATGATTTCTGTCTTCGTCATCATTATCCTGAATAACAATGTCTTTCCCTCCTCAGCCTCTTAAAAAGATGGTGGACAGAATCCGCAAGTTCCAGGTTCTCAACGATGAGATCTTTGCCATTCTGAACAAGTACCTGAAGTCAGGCGATGGAGAGAACATGCCAGTTGAGCATGTACGGTGCTTCCAGCCTCCTATCCACCAATCCCTGGCCAGCAATTGAGATTGACCGGTGCGCCGTCCAATAACATGGACGTTTCCTATAGTACCGTCCTCTTATGTCAGACTAGACACAAAGGATGCGTCTCTAATGGCACCCTATTCCCTATATAGGGAATACTTTATATAACTGCACTACATAGGGAATAGGGTGCCTTTTGGAATTTATCAGACTAGACGCACAATATTCCTTCATCTGCTTCTTCCATCTTTAGGTTTTAAAGCAGCAGTGGACCATGAGACTAAAGCCTTGTTCACACTGCCGGCGTTAATGCTCAAATCCATTTAGGAATATTGACTGTCCAAACAGCAAGTTACAAGTGACCGGATCAGATGTGCGTGTTCAAGACAGCGGTCATTTGCTGACATGGCTACGCTAGTTGCCATAGTAATGACGGGTGTGTGAGCAGTGGTGTAGGCTGATTGGTTGTGGTGCTCGTGTTTCCTGTCACTCAGAAGTTACGTAGCAAGCGAAGGTGACTGCACGCCATGGACGTTTCCCAGTTGCTTTGAGTGTTCAAAAATCAGTGTAAGAACACTTAAAGCCTCAAAGCGTGTTAAACTCATTCCACGGAGGGCCGAGTGTCTGCGGGTTTTCACTCCTCCCTTGGACTTGATTGGTTAATTAAGGTCACTAATTAGTAAGAAACTCCCCTCACCTGGTTGTCTAGGTCTTCATTGAAAGCAAGATATGCTGAATGACTTGAGGGGAAGTAACATCCCCTACAAATGTGGCTTGAAATATCTGATTCCATGTGCTTTTTGGCTGTTCAGACTGCAGCAAACAGAACTGGAATTGGATATATGCACAAAAATTGGATTTGAGTCACTTCAAACTGCCAGTGTGAATAAGGCTTGAGGTCCAACTTTATGTCAGGATGATGATGTTTGTACCCAATTGTGCCTTATAATCTTATCAATAGCTATTTTCATAGTTTTTTGTTCTAAACTTCTGTGTTTTATGGAGCACTGTAATAGATCAGGGAACAAAACTATCAAATGATTATTTAAGGGGTTTGCGTGGTGGGATATCATTGGTGAACAGTAGCCTGTATTCAATGAATGGGGAAGGGAAGTAGTAGCTTATATAGAGAGTGTTAAACATTAGCAGCTTAAAACCTAGAATCTTAAAGGAAATCTGGAAAGTAACCGAGTTCTTACTTATAAGCATTTATTCACCGTGCCTTTTTTGTTTGAATAATTTTTAATTCAATAAATATGTAACAAATCTCTGCTTGTTCTTGAGGGCATTTTTATGCAAATGACACACAAGTTTCATGGTGATTTTCCGATAACTCTTCCTTTCAAGTATCACATCTTATTGACCGACAAAGACCTGGGATCTCCACAGGGGTTGAAATAGGATATATTACAAAAACAAAGCTGTGGATTTGTAGAAAGAAACTCAGTGCATGTTTAAACAGATCTGTACAGAAAGTGTAAAGAGGTAAATGTGTAGTAGAATATTGACAGCTCCACGGGGATGAGATGAAGCTCGCTCTACCATGTAGTCAGGTATTCAGAGAAACAGAAGGCAAATCTAAACTAAGTACAATCAGTTGGTCCATCCAAGTCACAGGTTTTTCCCTAGAGTCGATTGTCTTAAGGTTTCCAAACAAACGCAACAAAACGGCCACACCAGCGTAATGGTCCTAGTCAGTAGAACTATACCAGAGAGATAGCTAGTTCCTCTAAGAGGCTGTCACCGCTCCATTCCTCCTGGACAGGCTGTCACCGCTCCATTCCTCCTGGACAGGCTGTCACCGCTCCATTCCTCCTGGACAGGCTGTCATCGCTCCATTCCTCCTGGACAGGCTGTCATCGCTCCATTCCTCCTGGACAGGCTGTCATCGCTCCATTCCTCCTGGACAGGCTGTCATCGCTCCATTCCTCCTGGAGAGGCTGTCATCGCTCCATTCCTCCTGGACAGGCTGTCATCGCTCCATTCCTCCTGGACAGGCTGTCATCGCTCCATTCCTCCTGGACAGGCTGTCATCGCTCCATTCCTCCTGGAGAGGCTGTCAAACGGCAGGCCGACCTCCCTCTCCTCCAGGTCCATCTCTGTGAAGTCATTGTGCAGCAGTTCGTAGGTGCCGTGTGTTGCCACTCCGTTAGCTGCCGGTCCGGGCCTCTCGTCCTTCCTGATGGACACAGCCAGCGTGGACAGGCTCACACTGAGGTCCTTGAAGGCATGGAGCAGAAAGATACCAACTATAATGGTCAGGAAGCCACTCAGAGTCCCGATGACATCAGCACTAGCCATGTGCCCCCACTCCCTGAAGAGGATCGCAGAGCAGGAGAGGACCGAGGTGGTGAAGAACACGTAGTAGATGGGCGTGACCAGGGAGGTGTTGAAGATATCCAGAGCCTTGTTCAGGTAGTTGATCTGGGTGGAGACGCAGGCCACCAGCCCTAGCAGTAACACCCAGGCTAAAGGGTTCCCCACCACGGGCCTCCCAGCTATGGCCTCTTTGATGGCGATGCCCAACCCCTTCACACACGACACGGACAGAGCTCCTATCACAGAGCAGATGGTTATATACACCATGATGTTGGTCTGGCCGTGCCGAGGGCCCACCACCAAGATGAAGATGAGCGCTACGATGATGACGAAGGTGGCAAACACCAGGAAACCTGAGGAAGAGGAAGGAGGGATCATTGGAAATATAATGATATGCCATTTAGAAGATGCTTTTATCCAAAGTGACTTAGTCATGTGTGTGTACATTTTACACATGGGTGGTCCCGGGAATCAAACCCACTACCCTGGCATTACAAGCTCCATGCTCTACCAACTGAGAAACAAAGGACCACTTGGGGATTAAAAGAGCAGTCAGGGATAAAGTCCATCATAAATCAAGTTGCAACAGGGAGACAACATCCAGCATAGAAAAAGTCTTAACAGGCCTTTTTATATATTAATCAGACGGCACTAAATGTTCCAGCCAGAGGATTGTAGGAAGTCACAACATCCGCTGCTGCAGAATCTGTGTCCTCGAATCTAGTCTGGAGCCAAACTTTAACCACAACATTTGATACTGTCAGTTAAACATGTCAAAAGGTAAGAACATCAGTACTTACAACATAATTAGAGACTCACAGCTGTAAAACGACTTAAACCTACATGGTCAACTCCTATTTCCCTTTCTCACGGGAATGGATCTGTCTGCGTATCCCCACACATACAATCATGTTTATTATATATCAATCCATAACAGTAACTCAAATACACGAAAATCATTACTCATTTTCCCATTACAATCATGTTGACAAAAGTTAAACCTTAAGAATGAAGTGACATCGTGGTGCTCTATCCCAATTGATCTCCTCCTCCTGGAAGTCCCTCCTGCCTGACCCTCTCCTCCAATGGGTTTTGAGGAGGAGGAGAAACACCCTATCCGGTACTGACCTGGGTGGACCAGTTTCCCGGCCATGTGGTCCAGGGTGCTGATGTCTTCCTCCTGAGGGGCGTGGATCACCATGGTAGTGGAGCCCAGGATGCTGAGCAGACAGCCCAGCTTCCCATGGAGATTCAGACGCTCTGTCAGGAAGTACGACGACAGCACCGCACTGCCGCAAAACATACAACACACAGTTATATTACAGCACCGCACTGCCGCAAAACATACAACACACAGTTATATTACAGCACCGCACTGCCGCAAAACATACAACACGCAGTTATAATACAGCACCGCACTGCCGCAAAACGTACAACACGCACACCGTTACATCATGGACGCCACGGCACTGCTACAACACAGTAAACCATAAATATCTTGATAAAGAGATACTGAAATATTATGGCTTGGTAGTTTAGTTTATAGTAAGAACTGAAGTCTACAGGGCTTAGAGCAAAACAAAATCCCATGACTGAAATGTAAGTCGATCTCAGATTGATTGTCTGTGGGGCCAAGTTAACCTCCACTTTCTTGTAAGTCATGACCGTCATGCTTTTAGTGAAATAGGAACATTCAGTTTTTGTAGAAGGACTGAAGCTCAGTTCTGGGGACTTTTTAAAAGGACATTCTACTCTAAAATGAAGAAAAATATTAAATGATGCTGACACCATCCAAAGTATAATTTCCGCCTCCAGAAATTAGCTCAATAACATATTGGTACAAATTGTTAACATAGGCCTGTTGGACCATATAGCCTACGCATGGTCTAGACCAGTGTTTTCCCAACTCCAGTCCTCCAGTACCCTAACAGCCCAACTCCAGTCCTCCAGTACCCCCAACAGCCCAACTCCAGTCCTCCAGTACCCTAACAGCCCAACTCCAGTCCTCCAGTACCCCAACAGCCCAACTCCAGTCCTCCAGTACCCTAACAGCCCAACTCCAGTCCTCCAGTACCCCCAACAGCCCAACTCCAGTCCTCCAGTACCCTAACAGCCCAACTCCAGTCCTCCAGTACCCCCAACAGCCCAACTCCAGTCCTCCAGTACCCCCAACAGCCCAACTCCAGTCCTCCAGTACCCCCCAACAGCCCAACTCCAGTCCTCCAGTACCCTAACAGCCCAACTCCAGTCCTCCAGTACCCCCAACAGCCCAACTCCAGTCCTCCAGTACCCCCAACAGCCCAACTCCAGTCCGAACAAAGGATCCAATTCTGGGAAGTGGTATTTCTGGTGGTAATGCTGGGAAGTGGTATTTCTGGTGGTAATGCTGGGAAGTGGTATTTCTGGTGGTAATGCTGGGAAGTGGTATTCCTGGTGGTAATGCTGGGAAGTGGTATTTCTGGTGGTAATGCTGGCGAGTTACAGGCACCCTGATATCCAGCTGTATGTACGTTCTGAAATAACACAAACAAACTAAATACTGCTAAGTTGCTTAGGAGCAGAGTTGTCCGTCAGCACCGTCTTCATCCCCTACTGACGGCCCATACTGACAGTGGCTTGGTGTTAGGGCCTAAAAATCCATAAATTTTTGCGGTATTGAAAAGCATACCGCCGGTATTTCAAAATACCCCGGTATATGATATATCACCCAAGCCTAATAGTAATGTTAAAAAAAAAAAATTGTTGTCTCTAAATAAGCTTTGTTGTACAATTAAAGGTAAAATACACTACATTTCAAACAGTTAGCAATAATCTAAGGAAAGCTTTTGATACTCATCACAAAACTGTCCAAGTTCAACTTTTCCCCCGATGCCTTTAGATGGATTAAATCATACCTTGAAGGCAGAACTCAGTGTGTCAGAGTGAGCAATGAGCTGTCGCCCACTCTTAGCTATGATGTGGGCGTTCCCCAAGGGTCAATACTGGGGCCCCTCCTGTTCAGCCTGTCCATTAATGATCTGCCTTCTGTCTGTACTGGGTCTGAAGTGCAAATGTATGCAGATGATACAGTCATATACACTACCAGTCAAAAGTTTGGACACACCTACTCATTCAAGGGTTTTTCTTTATTTTACTATTTTTACATTGTAGAATATAGTGGCTGGTGGCCATGTCGAAGAGAGCGAAGTTGTCCCCTCTCAAAAACCACATCGCCCCATGATGAAACATGACCAGTATCCTTTTTTTCTTTCCAAACAAGGTGTTTTAAAATCTTGTATCTCTCAGAATGACCTTTTGACCAACAGTATTCAGACTGGTCATCAAATGGACCTCTTCTCTGGTCCTTCCGCATGCGAAACTACTCTCTCTCCTTGCTCTTGTCTTCTAGACCTGTCTGGCTTGATACTGTAACCAGATCCTCTTCCACCTCTCCGAGAGGCATTCCGCGCGGTCACCCTGGATGGTCCTTACGGTCCATCCTACAGTCGTGGAGGATGTTCCGCACCGGCCTCACCACTGTGTCCCCAGGATCGTTCTGGGCCCTCTCTTTTCTCCCTATACACCGTCACTGGCTCTGTCATCTCACATGGTCCTCCTATCATTGCTACACGATACCATCTTCTCTCCCCCTTCTGAAACCAGTGGGAATGCATCTCTGGTTGGAGACATTCAGTGGAGGCCAGTGTCATCCTGGGCAGAGCACTCCATCACTCTCGCTGTCCTTGGTGCAGAATAGGCGTGCCCTGACAACACCCTGTCTTCTCGCAACATCAAGGCGGTGACCCCCCTGCGGTTCATGTCCTGTTGAAAAACAAATGATATTCCCACTAAGTCCAAACCAGATGGGATGGCGTTACCCTGCAGAATGCTGTGGTAGCCATGCTGGTTAAGTGTGCCTTGAATTCTAAATAAATCCCAGACAGTGTCACCAGCAAAGCACCCCCACACCATAACACCTCCTCCTCCATGCTTTACGGTGGGAACTACACATGCGGAGATCATTCATTCACCCACACCGCGTCTCACAAGACACGCCAAAAATCTCACATTTGGACTCATCAGACTAAAGGACAGATTTCCACCGGTCTAATGTCGAATTTATTTGGGCTGCAATTTCTGACCTGGTAACTCTAATGAACTTATCCTCTGCAGCAGAGGTAACTCAGGGTCTTCCATTCCTGTGGTGGTCCTCATGAGAGCCAGTTTCATCATAGCACTTGAAGTTCTTGAAATGTTCCTAATCGACTGACCTTCATGTCTTAAAGTAATGATGGACTGTCATCTTTGCTTATTTGAGCTGTTCTTGCCATAATATTAACATTTTTTTTTTCATACTGGCCCCCCATGGGAATCGAACCCACAACCCTGGCGTTGCAAACGCCATGCTCTACCAACTGAGCTACATCCCTGCCGGCCATTCCCTCCCCTACCCTGGACGACGCTGGGCCAATTGTGCGCCGCCCCATGGGTCTCCCGGTCGCTACCGGTCGCTACGACAGAGCCTGGATTCGAACCAGGATCTCTAGTGGCACAGTTAGCACTGCGATGCAGTGCCTTAGAACACTGCGCCACTCTTGAGGTATATGGACATATTCTGTATACTCTCCCTACCTTGTCACAACACAACTGATTGGCTCAAATGCATTAAGACAGAAATAAATTCCACAAATTAACTTTTAACAAGGCACACCTGTTAATTGAAATGCATTCCAGGTGACCACCTCATGAAGCTGGTTGAGAGAATGCCAAGAATGTGCAAAGCTCAAATGTAAATAGCGTGTTTAAACCGCTTGTCAGAGGAAGAAGCCTTCTCTCATCTTTGTTGTTGCGAGTGGCAGGGGGAGGGGCTTGATGTGTGTGTAAACGGAGAGGATGAGGCAAAGCAAGAGGTTTCACTCTCGCCAAAATATGTCCAAAATAAGCCCAATGTATATTTTGGATCCAAGCTTGTCGCCTGCCTTCCTGCCTTTGGGACAACGGCTCCCATTGTTAGGGTCGCTCCTCTTTTCAGTTCGCTGCAGCTAGCGACTGGAACGAGCTGCAAAAAACACTCAAACTGGACATCTCTTCATTCAAAGACTCAATCATGGACACTCTTACTGACAGTTGTGGCTGCTATGGGGGTGTCTGGTTTAGTTTAATAACACATTACATGACTAGGTCTACTATTCTCAAATCAAATCAAATTTTATTGGCCACACGCACCGAATACAACAGGTGCAGACATTACAGTGAAATGCTTACTTACAGCCCTTAACCAACAGTGCATTTATTTTTAATAAAAAAATAGAATAAAACAAAAAAGTGTTGAGAAAAAAAGAGCAGAAGTAAAATAAAGTGACAGTAGGGAGGCTATATATACAGGGGGGTACCGGTGCAGAGTCAATGTGCGGGGGCACCGGCTAGTTGAGGTAGTTGAGGTAATATGTACATGTGGGCAGAGTTAAAGTGACTATGCATAAATAATTAACAGAGTAGCAGCAGCGTAAAAAGATTGGGTGGGGGGGGCAGTGCAAATAGTCCGGGTAGCCATGATTAGCTGTTCAGGAGTCTTATGGCTTGGGGGTAGAAGCTGTTGAGAAGTCTTTTGGACCTAGACTTGGCACTCCAGTACCGCTTGCCGTGCGGTAGCAGAGAGAACAGTCTATGACTAGGGTGGCTGGAGTCTTTGACAATTTTGAGGGTCTTCCTCTGACACCGCCTGGTATAGAGGTCCTGGATGGCAGGAAGATAGGCCCCAGTGATGTACTGGGCCGTACGCACTACCCTCTGTAGTGCCTTGCGGTCAGAGGCCAAGCAGTTGCCATACCAGGCGGTGATGCAACCAGTCAGGATGCTCTCGATGGTGCAGATGTAGAATTTTTTGAGGATCTGAGGACCCATGCCAAATCTTTTCAGTCTCCTGAGGGGGAATAGGCTTTGTCGTGCCCTCTTCACGACTGTCTTGGTGTGTTTGGACCATGATAGTTCTTTGGTGATGTGGACACCAAGGAACTTGATGCTCTCAACCTGTTCCACTACAGCCCCGTCGATGAGAATGGGGGCGTGCTCAGTCCTCTTTTTTTTCCCCTGTAGTCCACAATCATCTCCTTCTACTATGGGGGTGTCTGGTTTAGTTTAATAACACATTACATGACTAGGTCAATAGGTCAACTATTCTACTATGGGGGTGTCTGGTTTAGTTTAATAACACATTACATGACTAGGTCAATAGGTCAACTATTCTACTATGGGGGTGTCTGGTTTAGTTTAATAACACATTACATGACTAGGTCAATAGGTCAACTATTCTACTATGGGGGTGTCTGGTTTAGTTTAATAACACATTACATGACTAGGTAAATAGGACAACTATTCTACTATGGGGGTGTCTGGTTTAGTTTAATAACACATTACATGACTAGGTCAATAGGTCAACTATTCTACTATGGGGGTGTCTGGTTTAGTTTAATAACACATTACATGACTAGGTCAATAGGTCAACTATTCTACTATGGGGGTGTCTGGTTTAGTTTAATAACACATTACATGACTAGGTCAATAGGTCAACTATTCTACTATGGGGGAGTCTGGTTTAGTTTAATAACACATTACATGACTAGGTCAATAGGTCAACTATTCTACTATGGGGGTGTCTGGTTTAGTTTAATAACACATTACATGACTAGGTCAATAGGTCAACTATTCTACTATGGGGGTGTCTGGTTTAGTTTAATAACACATTACATGACTAGGTCAATAGGTCAACTATTCTACTATGGGGGTGTCTGGTTTAGTTTAATAACACATTACATGACTAGGTCAATAGGTCAACTATTCTACTATGGGGGTGTCTGGTTTAGTTTAATAACACATTACATGACTAGGTCAATAGGACAACTATTCTACTATGGGGGTGTCTGGTTTAGTTTAATAACACATTACATGACTAGGTCAATAGGTCAACTATTCTACTATGGGGGTGTCTGGTTTAGTTTAATAACACATTACATGACTAGGTCAATAGGTCAACTATTCTACTATGGGGGTGTCTGGTTTAGTTTAATAACACATTACATGACTAGGTCAATAGGTCAACTATTCTACTATGGGGGTGTCTGGTTTAGTTTAATAACACCATTACATGACTAGGTCAATAGGTCAACTATTCTACTATGGGGGTGTCTGGTTTAGTTTAATAACACATTACATGACTAGGTCAATAGGACAACTATTCTACTATGGGGGTGTCTGGTTTAGTTTAATAACACATTACATGGACTATGTCAATAGGACAACTATTCTACTATGGGGGTGTCTGGTTTAGTTTAATAACACATTACATGACTAGGTCAATAGGTCAACTATTCTACTATGGGGGTGTCTGGTTTAGTTTAATAACACATTACATGACTAGGTCAATAGGACAACTATTCTACTATGGGGGTGTCTGGTTTAGTTTAATAACACATTACATGACTAGGTCAATAGGTCAACTATTCTACTATGGGGGTGTCTGGTTTAGTTTAATAACACATTACATGACTAGGTCAATAGGTCAACTATTCTACTATGGGGGTGTCTGGTTTAGTTTAATAACACATTACATGACTAGGTCAATAGGTCAACTATTCTACTATGGGGGTGTCTGGTTTAGTTTAATAACACATTACATGACTAGGTCAATAGGTCAACTATTCTACTATGGGGGTGTCTGGTTTAGTTTAATAACACATTACATGACTAGGTCAATAGGTCAACTATTCTACTATGGGGGTGTCTGGTTTAGTTTAATAACACATTACATGACTAGGTAAATAGGTCAACTATTCTACTATGGGGGTGTCTGGTTTAGTTTAATAACACATTACATGACTAGGTCAATAGGTCAACTATTCTACTATGGGGGAGTCTGGTTTAGTTTAATAACACATTACATGACTAGGTCAATAGTCTTTACCAGCAGCTACACACCTCTGTAACCTACTGTAGCTGCTGGTAAAGACTCAGACAGAGGTGTGTAGCTGCTGGTAAAGACTCAGAGGTGTGTAGCTGAGGGGCCCCCAGAGGGGTGACCTACCTGACCAGCACACTGAGGGGCCCCCAGAGGGGTGACCTACCTGACCAGCACACTGAGGGGCCCCCAGAGGGGTGACCTACCTGACCAGCACACTGAGGGGCCCCCAGAGGGGTGACCTACCTGACCAGCACACTGAGGGGCCCCCAGAGGGGTGACCTACCTGACCAGCACACTGAGGGGCCCCTAGAGGGGTGACCTACCTGACCAGCACACTGAGGGGCCCCTAGAGGGGTGACCTACCTGACCAGCACACTGAGGGCCCCCAGAGGGGTGACCTACCTGACCAGCACACTGAGGGCCCCCAGAGGGGTGACCTACCTGACCAGCACACTGAGGGCCCCCAGAGGGGTGACCTACCTGACCAGCACACTGAGGGCCCCCAGAGGGGTGACCTACCTGACCAGCACACTGAGGGCCCCCAGAGGGGTGACCTACCTGAACAGCACACTGAGGGGCCCCCAGAGGGGTGACCTACCTGACCAGCACACTGAGGGCCCCCAGAGGGGTGACGAGCGTAGCAGGAGCAAAGGCATACGCTGCGAAGTTCGCCCCTTCTCCAGCCGCCACTGAGAAAACAAACAGATATCAACCACACCAACTAAGGTGAACTGAAATACATCTTGTAAAACAAAACCACAGAAAACAGGATAGCCTCATTGAAACTGTGAACTGAAACACGTCATCTTAGGGTAGAAATGTTCACTTACTTGATAATAAACCAGCCCACCAGAGCCATTCTTTAAGATATGCATGTCCACCCTGGCCTAGACAGAAAAACAACAGGACTATAGTATTTAGCCTATTCAAACATATTCCAGTTCTAATGTGTGTTCAATGTCATGTCATGCAGTGGTGTTCCTCCATATCAGTTGGACTGATAAACTCTAGGGCGTTATGGTAACAACCAGTGGTACACCTTCTGAAGGTTTGGCAACAGCTGCATGTGTCCCAAACGGCACTACTCCCTATGAGCCCTGGTCGAAAGTAGTGCACTACATAGGGAATAGGGTACCATTTGTAGGGTACATACGTTGGATAAAAGCGTCTGCTAAATGGCATATTATTTGGGTGTTTATAAAGAAGGCACGGTGCAGCAGAGAGCCTACTGGACGGTAGATAATGATTGCTGTGTCTAATAAAAGCAACAGGTGACAAACAGGGATGTAGCTCAGTTGGTTGAGCATGGCGTTTACAACGCCAGGGTTGTGGGTTAAATTCCCACGGGGGGCCAGTAAAAAAAAAAAAACTAAGTCGCTCTGGATAAGAGCGTCTGCTAAATGACTAAAATGTAAATGTAAACTGTGATCAACTGCTGGTCAATATTATAATTTTTCAGAGTGGGGTAAGGGGGGGGGTAGAAGGATTACCTTATGCTATCCCAGGTATTACCACCTCTTTAAGGAATACCTGGGATAGGATAAAGTAATCCTTCTACCCCCCCTTACCCCACCAAAAAATAAAAAAATAATATTGTAAAGTGGTTATCCCACTGGCTATAAGGTGAATGCACCAATTTGTAAGTCGCTCTGGATAAGAGCGTCTGCTAAATGACGTAAATGTAAATGTGACAATCATCAAAATAAAACCTAGACAATCAGGGGCAATTGAAAATTCCCAAAAAAATGAATTTAGCAGTATAGATTGTTATGTTTGAGCAAAAGAACATGGCATTAGCCATGGCAAAATGCATAGAATTGCAGGAAATTAGCTTTAAAACCGCAACATGTTCTCTCAGCTGCATGGCAAAATGTGTAGAATTGCAGGAAATGTGCTTTAAGACAGCAAAGGTTTTTCTCAGCTCCATGGAGACATTTTTGAAAATGTTCTCTAAAACTCTGGTGCGCCAACCGGTCGACCACGCCCCCTGCCATGCCCACGACCTAAGACCCTTTTGATCCAGAAAAAACCCTGGTGCGTACTGCGTACTTACTGTACATGTGACTGAACATAAATATGTAAAGTACCTGCTCTCTTGAGCCCTTCCTCGAATGTACAAATTCAACCTAACTATCTGCCATACAGAGATACAGTACATGTAGATCTAACTATCTGCCATACAGAGATACAGTACATGTGACTGTAGATCTAAGCTAAATTCGACCATAGAAACATTATTTATGCAATTATGTTTATAAAGATTTCCTCTGAAACCAGCATTTAACTAAAGCGCGCCTCCCATTCACCATTCGAGTGCATAGGCTATAGTCAACGGCAGGCAGGCTATCAGCACGTTACCCATCACTTTACAATGTGAGCTGGAGGCAATATTATGTAATGTGAGCTTGAGGCAGCATAATGTAATGTGAGCTTGAGGCAGCATAATGTAATGTGAGCTTGAGGCAGCATAATGTAATGTGAGCTTGAGGCAGTATAATGTAATGTGAGCTTGAGGCAGCATAATGTAATGTGAGCTTGAGGCAGCATAATGTAATGTGAGCTTGAGGCAGCATAATGTAATGTGAGCTTGAGGCAGCATAATGTAATGTGAGCTTGAGGCAGCATAATGTAATGTGAGCTTGAGGCAGTATAACTGTTGGAAACCTGAAACTTTTGCTTTACTTCAAATAATGCGGCATGTCTGACCTTGCTTCAAAGTAGCTTAGCCATAGAAATGTGGAGGCAGTTATTTTATAAAGATTTCCTCATGCCATTAACCAGAATTTCTCTACTGTACTATTGGTTGTCATATCAACTTTCTTTCACTGTCCAGAAGCCAAAGGCACAATCCTACTCATATTATACTGAACAAAAATGTAAACGCAACATGTTAAGTGTTGGTCCCATGTTTCATAAAAGATCCCAGAAATGTTCCATAAGCACAAAAAGCTTATTTCTCTCTAATGTTGTGCACAATTTACATCCCTGTTCGTGAGCATTTCTCCTTTGCCAAGATAATCCATCCACCTGACAGGTGTGGCATATCAAGAAGCTGATTAAACAGCATGATCATTACACAGGTGCACCTTGTGCTGGGGACAATAAAAGGCCACTCTAAAATGTGCAGTTTTGTCACACAACACAATTCCACAGATGTCTCAAGTTTTGAGGGAGTGGGCAATTGGCATGCTGACTGCAGGAATGTCCACCAGAGCTGTTGCCAGAGAATGTAATGTTAATTTCTCTACCATAAGCCTCCACCAATGAGAATTTGTCAGTATTACGTCCAACTGGCCTCACAACCGCAGACCACGTGTAACCACGCCAGCCCAGGACCTCCACATCCGGCTTCTTCACCTGCGGGATCGTCTGAGACCAGCCACCCGGACAGCTGATGAAACTGTGGGTTTGCACAATTGAAGAATTTCTGCACAAACTTGTCAGAAGCCGTCTCAGGGAAGCTCATCTGCATGCTCGTCGTCCTCACCAGGGTCTTGACCTGACTGCAGTTCGGTGTCGTAACAGACTTCAGTGGGCAAATGCTCACCTTCGATGGCCACTGGTACGCTGCAGAAGTGTGCTCTTCATGGATGAATCCCGGTTTCAACTGTACCGGGCAGATGGCAGACAGCGTGTATGGCGTCGTGTGGGCGAGCAGTTTTCTTAACGTTGTGAACAGAGTGCCCCGTGGTGGCGGTGGGGTTATGGTATGGGCAGGCATAAGCTACGGACAACAAACACAACTGCATTTTATCGATGGCAATTTGAATGCACAGAGATACCGTGACGACATCCTGAGGCTCATTGTCGTGCCATTCATCCGCTGCCATCAACTCATGTTTCAGCATGATAATGCACGGCCCCATGTCGCAAGGATCTGTACACAATTCCTGGAAGCTGAAAATGTCCCCGTTCTTCCATGGCCTGCCTACTCACTAGACGTCACCCATTGAGCATGTTTGGGATGCTCTGGATCGACGTGTTCCAGTTCCCGCCAATATCCAGCAACTTCACACAGCCATTGAAGAGGAGTGGGACAACATTCCACAGGCCACAATCAACAGCCTGATCAACTATATGCGAAGGAGATGTGTCCAGATACCTTTTTTTTTTTTAAAGGTATCTGTGACCAACAGATTCATATCTGTATTCCCAGTCATGTGAAATCCATAGATTAGGGCCTAATGAATTTATTTCAATTGACTGATTTCCGTACATGAACTGTAACTCAGTAAAGTCTTTGAAATTGTTGCATGCTGCGTTTTATATTTTTGTTCACTTAGCAACCCATCCTAGGTGTTGTGATTAGTTCCCCCCTCTTTCTAAGGAATTTACAGATATTTTCATCTCTCAGCCCTCCCGAGTGGAGCAGTGGTCTAAGGCCGCGACCGGGAGACCCATGGGGCGGTGCACAATTGGCCCAGCGTCGTCCAGGTTAGGAGAGGGTTTGGCCGGTAGGGATGTTCTTGTCCCATCGCGCACTAGCTACTCCTGTGCACGCTGAAACGATCGCCAGGTGTACGGTGTTCCCTCCGACACATTGGTGAGGCTGACTTCCGAGTTAAGAGGGCATTGTGTCAAGAAGCAGTGCGGTTGGGTTGTGTTTCGGAGGACGCACGGCTCTCGACCTTCGCCTCTCCCATGCCCGTACGGGAGTTGCAGCGATGGGACAAGACTGTAACTGCCAATTGGGTAGATAAACTACAAAAATATGTTCATCTCTCGTATACGGAACCTCTCGCATCAGGTGCGCTGTTTAGAACAGGGTTTTCCCACGAATTGCATTTTGGCAAATGTTTGAAAATGACGATGGGTAACGTGCTGATAGCCTACCTACCGTTGACTATAGCCTAGGCACTCGAATGGGAGGCACGCTTTAATTACGAGTTGAGAAATAAAAATAGCTATTTTTAATCATGGCCATCAAAACTGTTAACACTTGATTGCATTAAGAATTATTTGTTGCGCAATGACTGGGCTTCCAAAGCACATTTAACTCCAGTACCAGCTTTTTGAGGAGCAGCTTTCGCGTTGTCTGACAGGTGATAGGCCATTCCGCTCATCAAACTAGGTTATGTATGCTGTGCGCATGATAAGTAAGATACATAATGACTACACACGCAGCAATTTAATTCCACTAAATTATGGAAATTAATGTATTTTCACCAGGTAACCGATTAATGGTTAACATTCCAACCTGCTCTGCACTGTCCCTTCCTGGCCAGGCGGAGTAGTCCTTTCTTCTTGAGGATGAAGCTTCCTCCTATGAAGATGCTGGAGCTGATGGCTAGTCCCAGGCCGATGTAGAAATCATACTTCCCTCGGTCCTGGCCCATGGCGATGCTGGATGAGTTGTTAGTACTGTCTGTTACATTGACCACCACACACAGGAGTTCCTACCCAGCTGAGCAGTTGTCACCAACCCAAGTACCTTCAGAAAGAAAAACAAGACCCTCATACATCAATGTACCTAACATGTACCTAGGAACTCAATATACCTCAAGTTTACAACTGTTAATGTTATTAATTCAATTGTAAAATCAGAGTCCTCCCAGTTAGGCTACCTTCCCATTTCCCAGTTAGGCGACCTTCCCATTTCCCAGTTAGGCGACCTTCCCATTTCCCAGTTAGGCGACCTTACCATTTCCCAGTTAGGCTACCTTCCCATTTCCCAGTTAGGCGACCTTCCCATTTCCCAGTTAGGCTACCTTCCCATTTCCCAGTTAGGCGACCTTACCATTTTGACAAGTTACATCACAGAGTGAACAACCCTGATTCAAAATAGTTGGTCCCATTATAGAAATGGCACATTGACAATCCGTATGCAAAGATTACGTGGACCAACCCTATCTGTCACTTCAGCGAACCTGTACTCATGTAAATTCAATGAGTCAAGAATTATGGAAGTCACTTAAGATTGCAGATTTTCCGCATTCAACACAAGTCGGACATTTCTTACTTGGAAACTCGTAGAAAGATGAGCTCAGAGTTTCTCACTGGAAAAGTATCAGAATCCATAATAAAACGTAATGCAAATGTTGGCATCATGAATACCAGTTGTCATTCAACCCTGCACGATGAAAACAACATGCTCTGATTTGTGAGGCGCTGCATGAGGAGACTTGTTTTCATCTGATAGCTAACTAACGTTAAGCTAACTTTTACTGGCATGGCTATTGCTAACGTTAACTAGCTAACTAACGTTAATTAAAATCGAATAAAAATAAGAAGACCGAATTTTATTGGTCACATACACATATTTAGCAGATGTTATTGCGGGTGTAGCGAAATGCTAAGTTATTACAAAAGACAGTATTATTACCTTCAATTTCCTACCATCATTTTCAGTTTACTAACTAACGTTAGCATATCTAGCTAGTTATCATTTTATTGAGCTAAAGGTTTAACCTTCTTGTTGTCTACTTCAGAACGACACTAGCTAGCTTGATATTTAGCGTAAAGGGCAAATGTTGGCTAAATCGGTTGATAGCTGTACCAGCTAGCTGACGTTATTTGGAAACGATAGCTGGCATCCTATCGTAAACATGAATATCCTCGGTATGTTTCCATGCGAAATACCTGGCAAAAGATCCCTGGTTTGCCCAATAAGATGGTGGTAGTTAGCAAGTGAACTAGATATTTATCACATAGTTAGCTAGCTCTCTTGACATTTTGGTTACGACCCAACTTGACGGCAAGGTTGACGCAACCACACGGGTCGTTACTAGTGATGGGAGATTGATACCGGAGCACCGATGCCGTTTCCAAAGCACCAGCTACCAGAGAAAGTTCCAGTAAGCTACCAGAGAAAGTTCCAGTAAGCTACCAGAGAAAGTTCCAGTAAGCTACCAGAAAGTTCCAGTATGCTCTGTGGCATTTCTGATCCGACACAATGTCGTTCGTTTCAAAGTTACATTATCACGTCTTCAATGACGTCCGAAGCTGCTGTTGCCGCTTCTTCTTCTTCTTCTTTGGTATAATGGCGTTCGCAACAATTATATGTTCATTCCGCCACCTACTTTACAGGTGTATAATAAGGATCAAAAAATGAAAAATGCTGGGTCAAAAATAAAAAATACAATTCCATACAAACTATCAGTAACGAGATGTTAATTAAACTATATCAGCCTGCTTTTCTGTTTTAATCAGGTCCATACACAGGCTCAAAAGGATCCTGTGTTGGCGGGACATTTCCTGGCGACAGTAGTCCTTGCAGTGCTTCTGCTGTGAAGTCTCGGAGGCCCAAAAACTTATCGGCTGCAGATACAATGATGTCCAGCTTCTTGGACACTTGTGCAGTACAATTAATAAATGTGGCTATACATGCTACAAAATCCACCTTCTTCACAATAAGTGTATCTGTCTTGTTTTGTATGCTTTGTACAAAATAATAAAATGCAGGACGACAGGATCTTTATAAACGTAGCTCTTTATTAGCTAGCTATAACTGGCATGTTCATGTGTCTCTGGCCATGATCATCTTTAGAATGACCTTACCACAAAGGTGGTCTTAACCAATCATAGCACAGTATGATATGACAGTAGAATGCATCCAATTACAATTCAGTTTGCTGACACATGAATATTACATCCCCCTTCTTTAAAAAAAAAGAAAAAATATGTAGAACAACAAAGCGTTTCTTTTGAATACATGCTCTGTAGTTTGAACTCGAGGTAGGTAACCATTTAAACTGCACCAACTGCATCAACATAACAGACTGAAACAATGATTCAGCATACTGTTACTTTTAGAACTAATATTTCTCAGCAACTCGGCTTTTCACTGTAGCAAAGACATCTCAACATATCAAACAAATACAATACCAAAGCATTTCAAGTTAACTTTTCAATAACAAGTTTACAGTCCGGAACTCTCTTAGGGCAGCGATCCGCCTACGCCCTTTGACATTTCACAGGTCTAGGACAGCTCTAGGCTTGACCTCTCTTCCTGACCTTGTGTGATATGAAGCTGAGCATGCTTCTGTGTCAGTCAACAGTTCTTGTGGTGTTGCAGGTAAGTATGGTGTGTGTTGTGTCTGTGTTTAGTCCACCCCGTTCTCTTTCAGGGGAACAGTTCATCTCGTCAGTGTGTTGTTATTTTGTGTTCAGTAGGTGACGACGATTGCGGCGGTACACCACTCCTTCTGCGGTGCGGATGTGATATGAACGTTCAGTGTCAGCTGGTTGGATGACGACTGCTGGCTTCCAGTAGCCATGCTCCTGGATTCTAACTGACTCTCCGTCGTCGTTCAGTGGTGGCAGTGGTCTGGCTGACCTGTCGTAGTATCGCTTTTGCTGTTGTTGTCCTCTGTGCACGTTTTGCATGCATTTCCTTGTAGCTGACGACCTCAGGTTGCAGCTGCTGGTTGGTGCTTGGAAGGATGGCGCGAAGTCTGCGGCTCATCAACAGCTGGGCTGGTGATTTGAAGTTTTCAACTGGAGTGTTGCAGTATTCAAGGAGACTGAGATAGGGGCCTCTCTTGTCTGCTTTTGCTTTGTCCATGAGTGATTTAGCAATCTGCACAGATTTTTCAGCAAGGCCATTACTTTGAGGGTAATGTGGGCTTGTGGTGACGTGTGTGAACTCCCATGCTTTTGTGAAGGATTCAAACTAATTTGATTTGTAACAGGGGCCATTGTCAGATATTAAAGTCTCTACAATGCCATGCCTGGCAAAGGCTGCTTTCAGCTTGTGTATCACAGCTGCAGATGTGGTTCTGTGAAGCCTGTCGAGTTCCAAGTATCTGCTGTAGTAGTCCTCTGTTATAATGTAGTCCTCGTTGTTCCAGGTGAACAGATCGGTTGCCACGACCTGCCAGGGTCGGTCTGGGACACGGTGAGGTAACATTGGCTCTTTGGTGTTTGAGGGGCGTCGTTCAAGACAGGTGGGGCATTTACCAACCATGTCCTCTATTTGTTTGCACATTCCGGGCCAAAACAAAATGTCCCGTGCTCTCTGTTTGCACTTTTCCATGCCCATGTGTCCAGCATGGATCTTTGTCAAAATCTCTTCTCTGAGACTGGTAGGAATGATGATTTTCTCTCCTTTGAAAATGATTCTGTTGATCTGTGATAGAGTTCTGGAACCATCGTGACGAACTGAGACGCTCGGAGGGCATTTTCTCCTCTCCTCAGGCCATCCTGACTGTATGACTTTACTCAGCTTTGTGAGTTGTGTGTCTTTTTCTGTTTCTGCTCGGATCTCCTTCAGTTTTGTGTCACTAACTGGTAAGTTGCTGTACACAGTGTACACCTGCATGTCCATGCCTTTACTGAGGTTGCTGTCCTTGTAGGTAAGAAACTTCCTGGAGAGTGTGTCTGCGACAGGGATGTCTTTGTTTGGACGGAGAGTGATTGTGAAGTCGTATTTTTGTAGTTCAAGGATCATTCTCTGTAGCCTTGGCGGGGCTGCGGCTAGCGGTTTCCTCATGATTGACTCGAGGGGCTTGTGGTCGGATTCCACAATGACTTGTCATCCATAGACATACTGATGGAAACGCTTACATCCGAACAGAATGGCGTACAGCTCCTTTTCAATTTGAGCGTAGTATTTTTCACAGTCTGTGAGAGATTTGGAAGCGTAGCCGATGGGTTTTCCTTCTTGCAGTAGCACTGCACCTAGTCCATACTTCAACGAATCCACCTGGAGTCTGAGCTCTTTGTTGGGGTCGTAGTAGGCAAGGATTGGTCCTGGTTCTCTCGTGATCAAGTCTTTCACTTTCTGGAAAGCGATGTCGTGTTGCTTGTCCCAGAGGAACTCATTGGACTGCTTTAGCAGCTGACGCAGGGGTGCATTAGCATTGGAGAGGCTGGGTGCGAACTTGGCTAAGTAGTTGACCATGCCAAGCACTGTTTCCAGCTCTGTGCAGTCCTTTGGTGGCTCCATTTCCTTTATGGCTGAGATCTTCTGCGGAACTGGCCTGATTCCATTCGCTGTGAGAAGATGTCCGAAGTAGCTGACCTCTGTAGCGCCGACTGTGCTCTTCTCGGGGTTGAGCCGGACTCCTCTCTCGCGGGACCTTTGCAGCATCACGCTGAGGTTTCTGTCGTGTTTTTCTTTGGTTCCACCATAGACAAGGATGTCGTCCACAATTGCCAGGACTCCGTCGAGGCCTTCGTACACCTCGTCGATCTTTCGCTGAAACTCGTCTTGGGCTGAGATAATCCCAAAAGGCAGGCGACGGAACCTGTGGCGTCCAAACGGTGTGTTGAACGTTGTGAGCTTAGATGACTCTTCTGTGAGCTTGATAGCCCAGTAGCCTGATCTGGCGTCCATGACGCTGAAGTAGCGTGCGCCCGCTAGCTTGTGTGTGATGCCATCTAGCGTCAGTAAGGGGTAATGGGGGCGTTTTGATAGCCTTGTTCAAGTCTCTTGGGTCGAGACATACTCTGAGCTTGCCTGTGCGTGGTTTCTCCACCACCACTAACGCGTTGACCCAATCCGTCGGTTCTGTAACCTTGGTGACGATGTCAGATTGCTCCATGCTCTCCAACTCTTTCTTCAGACAGGGCGCGGAGAGCAAGGAGAAACCTTCTTGGTGGCTAGACCACAGGGGTTGCGTCTGGGTCAAGGTGAATGGTACATCTTCCTGGGAATAGTCCTATTCCTGTAGAAACATCAGCAAACTCCTCCATGACATTCTCTATCTCTACTGGTGACTAGCTTGATGAGGTCCATGTCTATACATGCTTAAAGACCTAGCACTGCAGGTGCTCGAGTGTCAACAATGTAAAAGTCCAACATCATGTCACTTTCCTTGTATTTGCATTTGAAAGTGCATGTGCCTTTTACTGGGAGCTGTTCGCCACCAGTCAGTCTGCGCGTGGTGGGCTGTAGCTCGCATTCAGATGTCAAGCTTCGGTACTTTTGATTCAGCCTCGGTAAGTGTCCATGTGTTGTAAATGTCTCTCCCTTTTTCACAGATCCAGAGGAGCAGGTAGCTGCACTTCCTCTTCTCCTCTTTCCTTCAGAGGACCCGTGAACATCAGCTCCACATGCTGTTTGAACTTACGCCATGCATCGGGTAGATTTGTAGACCCCCAGTCCATTCGAGGTGAAGGAACTCCAGCAAAATCCATTTTTTTGTCCTTTTACTCTGACACCTTGTCTTGTTTTGTATGCTTTGTCCAAAATAATCAAATGCAGCACGACAGGATCTTTCTAAACGTAGCTCTTCATTAGCTAGCTATAACTGGCATGTTCATGTGTCTCCGGCCATGATCACCTGAAGATGACCTCACCGCCTGGGTGGTCTTAACCAATCATAGCGCAGTATGATACGACGGTAGAATGCATCCAATTACAATTCAGTATGCTGACACAAATGAATATTACTGGCACGACAATGGGCCTCAGGATCTCATCACGGTATCTCTGTGCATTCAAATTGCCGTCGATAAAATGCAATTGTGTTCGTTGTCCGTAGCTAATGCCTGCCCATACCATAACCCCACCGCCACCATGGGGCACTCTGTTCACAACGTTGACATCAGCAAACCACTCGCCCACACAACTGTTGGATGTACTGCAAAATTCTCTAAAACGACGTTGGAGAAGGCTTATGGTAGAGAAATTAACATTCAATTCTCTGGAAACAGCTCTGTTGGACATTCCTGCAGTCAGCATGCCAATTGCACACGCCCTCTATAAATTGAGACATCTGTGGCATTGTGTTGTGTGATAAAACTGCACATTTTAGAGTGGCATTTTATTGTCCCCAGCACAAGGTGCACCCGTGTAATGTTCATGCTGTTTAATCAGCTTTTTGATATGCCACACCTGTCAGGTGGATGGATTATCTTGGCAAAGGAGAAATGGTCACTAACAGGGATGTAAACTAATTTGTGCACAATATTTGAGAGAAATACGTTTTTTATGCATATGGTTAATTTCTGTGATCTTTTATTTCAGCTCATGAATAATGGGATCAACACTTTACATGTTGCGTTTATATTCTTGTTCACTGGAGCAACATCAACTAGCTAGCTATAATATCAGATAGACATTTTCAGGTAAAGCATGGCTAGAGCTAGCTATTTGTAGTAACATTTATTATTTGAAACCACCACATTCACTGTATCTGTGTTACATTACATATGTTTTCATATATACAATAATACAGTATACACATATATACTGATAAGTTGCGTCAATTCAAATCTGGTATTGGAACAAAAAGAGGTCAATACACGTCTTCTAAAATAAACTAGTATTTTAATTAATGCAAAACACTTCAATGGTAAATATGATGTTCGTATATACGGGTCCACTGAAATACCACGCAGGGCAGACAGAGAACTGGTCCATTGTTATGAGTTCTTCTTTAAATACTCTGACAGAGATAGTTCCCGCTCCCTGCTGGCCTATCAGAGTAGAGACTGAGCGTGGTTTAGACTTACTCAGCCTATCGTTGGCGCACAGGTTGGTCCCAGGCCCTTGGCGCTTCACTGTTGCCAGGTGTCTAGTTGTTTTGCAACTTGTCCAGAGAGTCAGCAACCTCAGACATCTTTGTAGCAGAACACATGTCCTTGAGCGCGGTTTAACAAAGAGGCAGTGTTTGTGTCTGTGTGAGTCACAAGCCTTCTCTCCCCCTACTCCCTAACAGTTCCCCACATTAATCACAGCTTGTTATGTTGACCAAACTATATCAGTACAGTACAAACCTTTTATGTTTAATCATTCATGCTTTCTTATTAAGCTAACAGCACATCTAAAATATAAGATAATAATTTCCCACAATACATATATATTTTTTATTTTATGTAAAAATGTATGCACACATGACTGGATTGGATAAAAGCGTCTGCTAAATGGCATATTATTATTATTATTATTATTATTATTATTATTATTATTATTATTATTATTATTATATTGTTTTCTGTCTCAAGTTGTAAAAATCATCAGAATGATGATCAGAATTTTGTTGAATTGTCAAGTGGACTGAATTCTCGTTCAAATATTGTTGTGCCTCTTTTTCAGATCTGTTAACTCTACCTCTCTCTGCCTCTGCTAACTCTACCTCTCTCTGCTAACTCTACCTCTCTCTGCTAACTCTACCTCTCTCTGCTAACTCTACCTCTCTCTGCTAACTCTACCTCTCTCTGCTAACTCTACCTCTCTCTGCTAACTCTACCTCTCTCTGCCTCTGCTAGCCTCCGAGTGGTTGGGTAAGCTCCTTCCTGGCTGGCCCTGTCCAGGGGTGCCATTGGACGCCCCAGTGTCTCCCAACCCTCCTCTAAGCAATAGCTAAACAGCTTATTTCCCGGGGGGCTAGGGTTAACTTGTCTTATCTGGACCCGTATTCACAAAGCATCTTAGAGTAGGAGTGATGGGATCAGTTTTTACTTTTAGATCATAATTAATCAGATGATATTGACTGGTGGGACCTGACCCTAGATCAGTAATCCTACTCTTGTGGTGGATTTCCATACAGGATTTACCCCAGTGTTTTAAATAAAACCTAATTATATTTGTCACGTGCCGAATACAACTGGTGTATACTTTATCGTGAAATGCTTGCTTACGAGCCCATCCCAACGATAAAAATAAAATAGTAACACGAGGAATAAAATAAAATACACAAGAATGGAGCTCGATACAGGGAGTATCAGTACTGGATCAATGTGGAGCTACATACAGGGAGTACCAGATCAATGTGGAGCTATATACAGGGAGTACCAGATCAATGTGGAGCTATATACAGGGAGTACCAGTACCAGATCAATGTGGAGCTATATACAGGAAGTACCAGATCAATGTGGAGCTATATACAGGGAGTACCAGTACCAGATCAATGTGGAGCTATATACAGGGAGTACCAGTACCAGATCAATGTGGAGCTATATACAGGGAGTACCAGTACCAGATCAATGTGGAGCTATATACAGGAAGTACCAGCACCAGATCAATGTGGAGCTATATACAGGGAGTACCAGTACCAGATCAATGTGGAGCTATATACAGGGAGTACCAGTACCAGATCAATGTGGAGCTATATACAGGAAGTACCAGATCAATGTGGAGCTATATACAGGGAGTACCAGTACCAGATCAATGTGGAGCTATATACAGGGAGTACCAGTGCCAGATCAATGTGGAGCTATATACAGGAAGTACCAGCACCAGATCAATGTGGAGCTATATACAGGGAGTACCAGTGCCAGATCAATGTGGAGCTATATACAGGGAGTACCAGTACCAGATCAATGTGGAGCTATATACAGGGAGTATCAGTACCAGATCAATGTGGAGCTATATACAGGGAGTACCAGTACCAGATCAATGTGGAGCTATATACAGGGAGTACCAGTACCAGATCAATGTGGAGCTATATACAGGGAGTACCAGTACCAGATCAATGTGGAGCTAAATACAGGGAGTACCAGATCAATGTGGAGCTATATACAGGGAGTACCAGTCCCAGATCAATGTGGAGCTATATACAGGGAGTACCAGATCAATGTGGAGCTATATACAGGGAGTACCAGATCAATGTGGAGCTGTATACAGGAAGCTCACCGTTCTTGTGATCATTTTGACCCCACGGGGTGAGATCTTGCGTGGAGCCCCAGATCGAGGGAGATTATCAGTGGTCTTGTATGTCTTCCATTTCCTAATAATTGCTCCCACAGTTGATTTCTTCAAACCAAGCTGCTTACCTATTGCAGATTCAGTCTTCCCAGCCTGGTGCAGGTCTACAATTTTGTTTCTGGTGTCCTTTGACAGCTCTTTGGTCTTGGCCATAGTGGAGTTTGGAGTGTGACTATTTGAGGTTGTGGACAGGTGTCTTTTATACTGATAACAAGTTCAAACAGGTGCCATTAATACAGGTAACGAGTGGAGGACAGAGGAGCCTCTTAAAAGAAGAAGTTACAGGTCTGTGAGAGCCAGAAATCTTGCTTGTTTGTAGGAGACCAAATACTTATTTTCCACCATCATTTGCAAATAAATTCATTAAAAATCCTACAATGTGATTTTCTGGAATTTTTTTTCTCATTTTGTCTGTCATAGTTGACGTGTACCTATGATGAAAATTACAGGCCTCTCATCTTTTTAAGTGGGAGAACTTGCACAATTGGTGGCTGACTAAATACTTTTTTCCCCCACTGTATATACAGGGAGTACCAGATCAATGTGGAGCTATATACAGGAAGTACCAAATCAATGTGCAGAGGTAAGAGGTATTTGAGGTAGATATGTACATGAAGGCAGGGTAAAGTGACTAGGCGTCAGGATAGATAAGGTATTTGAGGTAGATATGTACATGAAGGCAGGGTAAAGTGACTAGGCATCAGGATAGATAATAATAAGGTATTTGATGTAGATATGTACATGAAGGCAGGGTAAAGTGACTAGGCATCAGGATAGATAATAATAAGGTATTTGAGGTAGATATGTACATGAAGGCAGGGTAAAGTGACTAGGCGTCAGGATAGATAAGGTATTTGAGGTAGATATGTACATGAAGGCAGGGTAAAGTGACTAGGCATCAGGATAGATAATAATAAGGTATTTGATGTAGATATGTACATGAAGGCAGGGTAAAGTGACTAGGCATCAGGATAGATAATAATAAGGTATTTGAGGTAGATATGGACATGAAGGCAGGGTAAAGTGACTAGGCATCAGGATAGATAATAATAAGGTATTTGAGGTAGATATGTACATGAAGGCAGGGTAAAGTGACTAGGCATCAGGATAGATAATAATAAGGTATTTGAGGTAGATATGTACATGAAGGCAGGGTAAAGTGACTAGGCATCAGGATAGATAATAATAAGGTATTTGAGGTAGATATGTACATGAAGGCAGGGTAAAGTGACTAGGCATCAGGATAGATAATAATAAGGTATTTGAGGTAGATATGTACATGAAGGCAGGGTAAAGTGACTAGGCATCAGGATAGATAATAATAAGGTATTTGAGGTAGATATGTACATGAAGGCAGGGTAAAGTGACTAGGCATCAGGATAGATAATAATAAGGTATTTGAGGTAGATATGTACATGAAGGCAGGGTAAAGTGACTAGGCATCAGGATAGATAATAATAAGGTATTTGAGGTAGATATGTACATGAAGGCAGGGTAAAGTGACTAGGCATCAGGATAGATAATAATAAGGTATTTGAGGTAGATATGTACATGAAGGCAGGGTAAAGTGACTAGGCATCAGGATAGATAATAATAAGGTATTTGAGGTAGATATGTACATGAAGGCAGGGTAAAGTGACTAGGCATCAGGATAGATAATAATAAGGTATTTGAGGTAGATATGTACATGAAGGCAGGGTAAAGTGACTAGGCATCAGGATAGATAATAATAAGGTATTTGAGGTAGATATGTACATGAAGGCAGGGTAAAGTGACTAGGCATCAGGATAGATAATAATAAGGTATTTGAGGTAGATATGTACATGAAGGCAGGGTAAAGTGACTAGGCATCAGGATAGATAATAATAAGGTATTTGAGGTAGATATGTACATGAAGGCAGGGTAAAGTGACTAGGCATCAGGATAGATAATAATAAGGTATTTGAGGTAGATATGTACATGAAGGCAGGGTAAAGTGACTAGGCATCAGGATAGATAATAATAAGGTATTTGAGGTAGATATGTACATGAAGGCAGGGTAAAGTGACTAGGCATCAGGATAGATCATAATGAGGCGGTCACGTGATAATAGTATGAACTTTCTGTACAAATGAAGTCAAGATAATCATGATAAAGGTCACTATATAACAAAGATGGGTTGGAACTCGTAAGATGCTGCATTACTATGGGATTATAATGATGACAGAACTACGTGAGTTTGTATTTTAATTTTGAGATGTGGTTTCAGTTATGATATGCAAATGTGTAATTTGTCACACCCTGATCTGGTTCACCTGTCTTTGTGATTGTCTCCACCCCCCTCCAGGTGTCGCCCATCTTCCCCATTATCCCCAGTGTATTTATACCTGTGTTCTCTGTTTGTCTGTTGCCAGTTCGTTTTGTTTCGTCAAGCCTACCTGCGGTTTTCCCCTTGCTCCTGTCTTTCTCAAGTTCCTGTTTTCCAGTTTTGACCATTCTTCCTGCCTTGACCTTGAGTCTGCCTGCCGTTCTGTACCATGTCACACCACCCTGGATTATGACCTCTGCCTGCCCTGAGCCTGCCTGCCGTTCTGTACCTTGTCACACCACCCTGGATTATTGACCTCTGCCTGCCCTGAGCCTGCCTGCCGTTCTGTACCATGTCACACCACCCTGGATTATTGACCTCTGCCTGCCCTGAGCCTGCCTGTCGTTCTGTACCTTGTCACACCACCCTGGATTATTGACCTCTGCCTGCCCTGACCCTGAGACTGCCTGCCGTTCTGTACCTTGTCACACCACCCTGGATTATGACCTCTGCCTGCCCTGACCCTGAGCCTGCCTGCCTGCCGTTCTGTACCTTGTCACACCACCCTGGATTATTGACCTCTGCCTGCCCTGACCCTGAGACTGCCTGCCGTTCTGTACCTTGTCACACCACCCTGGATTATGACCTCTGCCTGCCCTGACCCTGAGCCTGCCTGCCTGCCGTTCTGTACCTTGTCACACCACCCTGGATTACTGACCTCTGCCTGCCCTGAGCCTGCCTGCCGTTCTGTACCTTGTCACACCAACGTGATACATTTAATGATGTGTGAATACATGTAACAACTATCGCAAACTTGTGACTTGACGCTTGAATACATTTCATACGATTTGAAAGGATAATTTATTTTAAGAATTATTACAATTCCATTTATGACTATGAATATTCTGCTGTGAATCAAACATTTTGATTTGAATTCTGTCACGGTTGTCACGGCACCAAGAGATTCATACATTTATAGACAGCGTTTGGCAAGGAAAAAAAGTGTTTTGAGAATTGGGTGCAGGACCTTTAACCCCTGACCTTTAACCCCTGACCTTTAACCCCTGACCAATCAGTTCCCCCTGCCAAACCCACACCAAAACCAATATCATTGACTGGATTGTTCCATCAACCAAATCGCAAGCAACAACAGCTGACCAAGACGACCTGATGGAGGAAGATTGCAGGCGAGTTCTAGAAAATGTGCTTTCACAGTTGGTATGAAGTGATGTTATCACCACCTTATACAATCATGTGTAACCATAGCTACTATATAATGTTCATCCCTATAGCTAGGTAATGTTAGCTAGTTCCTGATCCTGCATTGCACCACTCATTGGGCGCAGTAATGTGTGAATTAAGCTGCATAGAGAGGTAGCTAGCTACCGTTCGGTTTTCAAAATCATCCATCAAATATAAGTTACACATTAGCGATGTAAGGCTCAACCAACCTCGACGATTCAAACGTATCCCATGTCTACATACCATTAACAAAATACACCGACAACCATATGCTACCGTCAAACAAAATGTTTATAAACACACGGTAAACAGTTCAGGGAAAAGGGGCTGAGCTGGACCCAAGGAGTGAAACAAAGTCAAAAACCCCTAAACTGATCTTGCCTGCCTCAAGAACCGCTAAGCTTACTGCTAACCATACAAAAATAGTGGGTGGTCCGCTCAGGTCTAACTAGTGTGTTTAGACGAGGTTGTCCTACGGGTAGTGTATGCCCAAGGGCCACCTGCTAAACCCCCCTTTCCCCAGGCACAAACAAACAACATAGGTCCAATATGGGCTAAACAGCAAACGAGTGAGTACACAAAAACAAGACACCACAGTGTACATACTCACAAAGAAAAAAAAGAGTCTTGGTCAGAAAACACAACCCGACTGGCTTTTTAAAACCAGGGGATGTGTGATGTGATATGGTAATGAAAAAGCAGAAACAGGTGGTGCAATACGGAGGAATGTCCACTGATTGGTCCACCTCAGCAATCAGCAGACGAACGGATGTCGGACAGGTGAGACACACCAACGACCACCAATCAGGAACACAAGGGACACCTGTGATTAGGGCAGAAGGAGAGGAAAAACAAATACAGGATACCTTATCATCATTTCAATGAACAATTTAGTTTACACAACAAACAACAATCACCAACATACAACTTCCAGTGTCAAACAAGACTGCTTTCAGCTTGTACCTATGTTTTTGTTTCATATCCTCAGTAGTGGATCCTCTTCTCTTTTAGCATCTCCAAAGAAAGTCGTGCAACTCCTTCACTTCTGGACGGGATGGGAGATCCTCACAGGAGATGTGGAGGTGGAAGGGCTGCGTGGAGCTCCCTGATGTCGTCCACTTGTTTCCAGTCAATCCGTCTGCCAGGGATTTGAGGCGTGCATAGCCACTAGTGTCACAGGCTTTGTGCTAGTCTAATGTTGACACACTCAAGCACTTCTACTTGCCACCATCTTGACTGTGTAGCTTGGTTTTGTGTTCATAGTGAGAGATCATTGAGAGACATTCCCAACAATCTATTTTCAAGTTCAACTTTGATAGAATCAAGAACATCATGGTTCATAAAAAAATTCTGGCAAACTAATAGTCCTGGAATGTGTCTTATAGTCCTGGAATGTGTCTTAAAGGGGCAATCAGCTGTTGAAACTGATCTCCTCGCCCCCTGTTTCGGTAAAAAGATGAGGGATGCGTTTTGAGTAATATAACCTCTTTCAAATATGTAGACTGATGTGTGCAAGGACTGACCATCCATCTGATAGGTAGAGTTATACATTGGTATGACAAGGACTGACCATCCATCTGATAGGTAGAGTTATACATTGGTATGACACCTATTTCTTGTTTTACTATCACAGCTGTACTCTTATAGCTTAATAATTGATTAATGGTGATTGTGCTTCATTTGTCTGCGTGGTCCCATGGTGTTTATACTTGCGTACTATTGTTTGTACAGATGAACGTGGTACCTTCAGGCGTTTGGAAATTGCTCCCAAGGATGAACCAGACTTGTGGAGATCTACCATTTTTTTTCTGAGGTCTTTGCTGATTTCTTTTGATTTTCCCATGATGTCAAGCAAAGAGGCACTGAGTTTGAATGTAGGCCTTGAAATACATCCACAGGTACACCTCCAATTGACTCAAATTATGTAAAGTATGAAAAAGAAAATGTATGCACTCACTAACTGTAAGTCGCTCTGGATAGGAGCGTCTGCTAAATGACTAAAATGTAAATAAAAGACATACAGTGGGGAAAAAAAGTATTTAGTCAGCCACCAATTGTGCAAGTTCTCCCACTTAAAAAGATGAGAGGCCTGTAATTTTCATCATAGGTACACGTCAACTATGACAGACAAATTGAGAAAAAAAAAATCCAGAAAATTGTAGGATTTTTAATGAATTTATTTGCAAATTATGATGGAAAATAAGTATTTGGTCACCTACAAACAAGCAAGATTTCTGGCTCTCACAGACCTGTAACTTCTTCTTTAAGAGGCTCCTCTGTCCTCCACTCGTTACCTGTATTAATGGCACCTGTTTGAACTTGTTATCAGTATAAAAGACACCTGTCCACAACCTCAAACAGTCACACTCCAAACTCCACTATGGCCAAGACCAAAGAGCTGTCAAAGGACACCAGAAACAAAATTGTAGACCTGCACCAGGCTGGGAAGACTGAATCTGCAATAGGTAAGCAGCTTGGTTTGAAGAAATCAACTGTGGGAGCAATTATTAGGAAATGGAAGACATACAAGACCACTGATAATCTCCCTCGATCTGGGGCTCCACGCAAGTTCTCACCCCGTTGGGTCAAAATGATCACAAGAACGGTGAGCAAAAATCCCAGAACCACACGGGGGGACCTAGTGAATGACCTGCAGAGAGCTGGGACCAAAGTAACAAAGCCTACCATCACTAACACACTACGCCGCCAGGGACTCAAATCCTGCAGTGCCAGACGTGTCCCCCTGCTTAAGCCAGTACATGTCCAGGCCCGTCTGAAGTTTGCTAGAGTGCATTTGGATGATCCAGAAGAGGATTGGGAGAATGTCATATGGTCAGATGGAACCAAAATATAACTTTTTGGTAAAAACTCAACTCGTCGTGTTTGGAGGACAAAGAATGCCGAGTTGCATCCAAAGAACACCATACCTACTGTGAAGCATGGGGGTGGAAACATCATGCTTTGGGGCTGTTTTTCTGCAAAGGGACCAGGACGACTGATCCGTGTAAAGGAAAGAATGAATGGGGCCATGTATCGTGAGATTTTGAGTGAAAACCTCCTTCCATCAGCAAGGGCATTGAAGATGAAACATGGCTGGGTCTTTCAGCATGACAATGATCTCAAACACACCGCCCGGGCAACGAAGGAGTGGCTTCGTAAGAAGCATTTCAAGGTCCTGGAGTGGCCTAGCCAGTCTCCAGATCTCAACCCCATAGAAAATCTTTGGAGGGAGTTGAAAGTCCGTGTTGCCCAGCGACAGCCCCAAAACATCACTGCTCTAGAGGAGATCTGCATGGAGGAAAGGGCCAAAATACCAGCAACAGTGTGTGAAAACCTTGTGAAGACTTACAGAAAACGTTTGACCTGTGTCATTGCCAACAAAGGGTATATAACAAAGTATTGAGAAACTTTTGTTATTGACCAAATACTTATTTTCCACCATAATTTGCAAATAAATTCATTAAAAATCCTACAATGTGATTTTCTGGATTTTCTTTTCTCATTTTGTCTGTCATAGTTGACGTGTACCTATGATGAAAATTACAGGCCTCTCATCTTTTTAAGTGGGAGAACTTGCACAATTGGTGGCTGACTAAATACTTTTTTCCCCCCACTGTAAATAAGAGTGTGTAGGGTTTGCTATTAGCGTGCTAACACTAAGACAGACCGGTAGCATAGCTAGCCATCGCTAGCATTCACTGGTTGAAGTAACATTTGAGTGTAATGGACTTGACTGGTGAGTATGACATGAATATACAGTACCAGTCAAACGTTTGGACACCTACTCATTCAAGGGTTTTTCTTTATTTTTACTATTTTTCTACATTGTAGAATAATAGTGAAGACATCAAAACTATGAAATAACACATATGGAATCATGTAGTAACCAAAAAAAGAGTTAAACAAATTAAAATATTTTATATGTGATTCTTCAAAGTAGCCACCCTTTGCCTTGATGACAGCTTTGCACACGCTTGGCATTACTGGTACTGTATATCACAACATTTGGACCGGAGCTATAACACTTCAACATTTTTTACTGTGTGTCGTTATTGCTTGAAATCAGGCTTGGCTGCAATGCTTTCAATGGGTTTCCACTAGCTTTAGCCACAAAGCTAGATTCCACAGCCAAAATTGGCTAAAACAATTTTCTTTTTGGGCTGAATTTAAGATTATGGTTAGGCATAAGGTTAGCAGTGGGGTTAAGGTTAGGTTTAAAATAAAATTGTAGAAATTTAGAAATGGGCAGGTGGTTTATGACTTTGTGGCTAGTGATGACCCTTTCAATGGATAAAGATTGCTTCCGTCTCTCTAGGCCCCACTCTAGGTTGAAGACAACGTTTTCCCGCTTGCGTGAATTTGATTGAAAAAGTAACTTTACCATGTTGACCTATGCTAGCTAATGTCGGCATCGCCTACAAGTGTGCTCAGAGATTTCTATTGGAGAAGCAGTTTCTGCATATCTTCATACAGGGTTCCTCAACTGATTAGAGAGATATACAGTATGTGATCATATACAAAATGTAAGCAATGTTTGAAATTATTACGTTTTAGTCAAATATTACATTGCGGTCAATTTACAGTCTACAAATTTTTTGTCATTATGTTCCGGCCCCCTGACATCCGCTCAAAAAAAATAAAAAAAATATATATATATATACTGATAGATAGATAATGTGAAATGTCAGAATAATAGTAGAGAGAATGATTTATTTCAGCTTTTATTTCTTTCATCACATTCCCAGTGGGTCAGACGTTTACATAAACTCAATTAGTACAGTTGAAGTCGGAAGTTTACATACACTTTGGTTGGAGTCATTAAAACTCGTTTTTCAACCACTCCACAAATTTCTTGTTAACAAACTATAGTTTTGGCAAGTCGGTTAGGACATCTACTTTGTGCATGACACAAGTAATTTTTCCAACAATTGTTTACAGACAGATTATTTCACTGATGGCTTTAGAAGCTTCTGATAAAATAAATATAAATAAAATTAGCCTATTTCACCTTTATTTAACCAGGTAAGCCAGTTGAGAACAAGTTCTCATTTACAACTGCGACCTGGCCAAGATAAAGCAAAGCAGTGTGAAAAAAAAGGGGCAAGTTGCAGCGGAGGGTGCAGAGCTGGTGGCCGGGGTAGTGGTAGCTAGGTGGAAAGCATGGCCGGCCGTAGCAAAATGCTTGTTGAAATTCTCGATTATTGTAGATTTATCGGTGATGATAGTGTTTCCTAGCCTCAGTGCAGTGGGCAGCTGGGAGGAGGTGCTCTTATTCTCCATGGACTTTACAGTGTCCCAAAACATTTTGGAGTTAGTGCTACAGGATGCAAATTTCTGTTTGAAAAAGCTAGCCTTTGCTTTCCTAACTGATTGTGTATATTGGTTCCTGACTTCCCTGAAAAGTTGCATATCGCGGGGGCTGTTCAATGCTAATGCAGTACGCCACAGGATGTTTTTGTGCTGGTCAAGGGCAGTCAAGTCTGGGGTGAACCAGGGGCTATATCTGTTCTTAGTTCTGAATTTTTTGAATGGGGCATGCTTATTTAAGATTGAGAGGAAAGCACTTTTAAAGAACAACCAGGCATCCTCTACTGACAGAATGAGGTCAATATCCATCCAGGATACCTGGGCCAGGTTTACAGATTTTGGGTTGTACCTGGTAGGTTCGTTGATAATTTTTGTGAGATTGAGGGCATCTAGTTTAGATTGTAGGTTGGCCGGGGTGTTAAGCATATCCCAGTTTAGGTCACCAAGCAGTACGAACTCTGAGGATAGATGGGGGGCAATCAGTTCACATATGGTGTCCAGGGCACAGCTGGGGTCTGAGGGGGGTCTGTAGCAAGCGGCAACAGTGAGAGACTTATTTCTGGAAAGGTGGATTTTTAGAAGTAGAAGCTCAAACTGTTTGGGCACAGACCTGGATAGTATGATAGAGCTCTGCAGGCTCTCTCTACAGTAGATTGCAACTCCACCCCCTTTGGCAGTTCTATCTAGACGGAAAATGTTGTAGTTGGGGATGGACATTTCTGAATTTTTGGTGGCCTTCCTAAGTCAGGATTCAGACACTGCTAGAACATCAGGGTTGGCGGAGTGTGCTAACGCAGTGAATAACTCAAACTTAGGGAGGAGGCTTCGGATGTTTTAACGTGCAAGAAACCAAGGCTTTTACAGTTACAGAAGTCAACAAATGATAACGCCTGGGGAGTTGGAATGATACTGGGTGCTACAGGGCCTGGGTTAACCTCTACATCAGAGGAGGAGTAGAATAAGGATATGGCTAAAGGCTTTAAGAACTGGTCTTCTAGTGCGTTGGGTACAGAGAATAAAGGGGCAGGTTTCCGGGTGTTGTAGAATAGATTCAGGGCATTATGTACAGACAACGATATGGAAGGATATGAGTAAAGTGGAGGTAAACCTAAGCGTTGGGTAACGATGAAAGAGATAGCATCACTGGAGGCACCGATTGATTCGGTCTCCGCGTGTATGGGGGGTGGGACAAAGGAGCTGTCTAAGGCAGGTTGAGCTGGGCTGGGGGCTCTACAGTGAAATAGTACAATATGAAATGGCTTGTTGGAGCTGTAGTGCTCCTGAGCCTTGTTGATGAAGGTGAACTGGATGAGGATGCTGACGGCCAGGGTTCCCAGTAGACCCAGGAAGAGACCCAGGGCTCGGCTGCTGGAAGGCCCCCCGCTGAAGGCATCCTGGGTGGCCAGGCCCAGACCCTTGCTGCTGGGGTCTGTGAAACTCCCCAGGAGGAAGCAGATGGATACGTACTCTACACCTTGATGTTGGACGTGCCGTGAACTGGGTCCACCGACACCGTCAGCACATTCAGCCGTGAGCTGGGTCCACCGACACCGTCAGCACAACCAGCCGTGAGCTGGGTCCACCGACACCGTCAGCACAACCAGCCGTGAACTGGGGCCACCGACACTGTCAGCACAACCAGCCGTGAGCTGGGTCCACCGACACCATCAGCACAACCAGCCGTGAGTAGTAGGACCACCAACGAGGCATAGGTTTACAAACACTGCATGGAGAGAAAGCACAGACTCATCTCAGCATTATTCTCAGCATCCTCCACCAACAACAATCTTGGATTCTTGTGGAGGGCAATTACATGAACTATTTGACACTGTTGCACAAATCAAAATGTGAAAACTATTGTGAAATGTACATATCTGACCATATAAGTCAGGAGCAGTCACTGTATGCGTCATAAATGGCATCTTATTCCCTACTTTACACCAGAGCCCTGGTCAAAAGTAGTGCTCTATATAGGGACTAGGGTCCCATTTGGGACCTAATAAACATGTCCAGGTCCCACCCACCTGAGCCAGCCAGCCTCTCCTCCAGATCCAGACTAGAGGTGACGCCCTCTGATTTAGGGGACTGAATGATGAGCACTACAGAACCAGAGCATCACATCACCCAGCCCAGCTTCCCCGGGACATCACATCACCCAGCCCAGCTTCCCCAGGACATCAAGGCCAGTACAGCCCTGGATCACAAAGCATTACATTCTCCTGCCATGTGGAAAACAAAACAGGAGTTTATTATCTATGCAGTCACTTTACCCCTACCTACATGCACAAATTACCTCGACTAACCTGTATCCCCGCACATTGACTCGGTACCGGTACCCCCTGTATATAGCCTCATTGTTGTTATTTTATTGTGTCACTTTTTACTTTATTTAGTAAATATTTTAACTCTATTTTCTTAAAACTGCATTGTTGGTTAAGGGCTTGTCAGTAAGCATTTCACTGTAAGGTCTACACCTGTTGTATTTGGCGCATGTGACAAATAAATGTGATTTGATTTGAGTTACACACTCAATGATAACATGCCAAACAATAACTCTCACCTAACCAGCACCCCAGGGCTCCTAAAGGTGTTACCCCCACAGCAGGGGCTGCGTTATAGGTCAGGAAGTTCCCAATCTGGTCCACAATCACTGTTAGAAGGAATTCATAAGAGGTCAGTGGCATTCAATGAATATCAAAAATTATATAAGTTATTGTCTCTTGGAAACATTCCTTGCACATCACGGGAACTTTACTATGAAAACGTTAGTTAATTACCTATTGACTCTTAAGGGAACGTTCTCTAAAGTTGTGGGAACGTTTGTTCAATAATTAGGCTACTTCAAGGAAGCAAGGGAGGAATGAAGGATGCATGCAAAATATTCGAACACGGCCCGGTGACTGGCTAAAGTCTAGCTACGTCATCCGTTTCGATGCCCTGGATGGTTCAGCTGTCAATCATATGGGTCCAACATGGACGACCTGGTAATGCAGCAAAGCCCGTGATAGGACTGGAGGGACCAGAATATAATAAGAAAAGCTTGCAGGTAAGGACAACATAATTGTATACATTTGTCATATAAATGTAGATGAAGTGAGCAACATCGGCGAGTGTATAGGATGTGAAACGCTTCTGTCCGTGCATTTGTTATGACCTAACGTTAGCTAGGTAGCTTGCTTGGATAGCCGCAGCGCTAAAGTAAACTCATATTTGGTCAACTGCAACACTAACGCTAGTATGATAACACAGCAAGTATCCAAACAGTTTAGATAAATGTAGCTAAAACAAGTGTGTGGTAACTAGTGTAGATTTGCTTTGCAAATGTAGCGATAACGGTATTAAGAACAATGTTGATTGCTGTGTCTTACTGTCGAAGACTTAATTTGTCAATAAAATCTAGCTAGCTAGCCAAACACTAGCCTGCAGATCCGAACCGCTTGCTTACAGCTGCCCAACGGTCGGACAACATCCCTGGGAATATTATATAAAGACACCACGGAGCCGGCGCTAGATATGGCTCGGAAAATGTACCTCAATCCAGGGATGAGAAATGCCTTGTTCTCCGAATTGTCCAATTATCCGAACTGTTACAGAAGAAGATTTAACGACGGGCTAGCTAGTTTTTCCCGGAACACGGTCCTTTTTGTCCTCATGCTAAATAGCTAGAAGTTAATGCAGCCATTTTGGAATGGCAGTGTCAGCCAATCAGCTCCTTTGTTGTTCAACGCGACCCCCATCCCATAATGGCTGCTGTTGCTACTGCTAGCTAGCATGGGGACGATATCTGCACTTTACTTAAACTAGCAGTCGTTCAATCTTTCGGTGTAACAGTTGGGATAATGGGACAATTCGGAGTACAACGCATTTCTCAAATCATAGTTTATTGGTCACATTATACACAGATTTGCAGGTGCAGCGAAATGCTTGTGTTTCTAGGTCCAACAGTGCAGTAATACCTAGCAATAATACAATTAAAAAAAACACATAATCCAGAAAAATTAAGAAATATCAGGAAAAAGCATTGTCAGAGACCGGAATATAAATATGAACAAAAATGTAAACCCAACAATTGCAACGATTTTACTGAGTTACAGATCATATAAAGAAATCAGTCAATTGAACTAAATTCATTAGTCCCTAATCTATGGATTTCACATTACTGGGCAGAGGTGCAGCCATGGGTGGGCCTGGGAGGGCAAAGGCCCAGCCACTGGGGAGCCAGGCCCAGCCAATCAGAATGAGTTTTTCCACACAAAAGGGCTTTATTACAGACAGAAATACTCCTCAGTTTCATCAGCTGTCTGGGTGGCTGGTCTCAGATGATCCCGCAGGTGAAGAAGCTGGATGTGGAGGTCCTGGGCTGGCGTGGTTATACGTGGTCTGCAGTTGTGAGGCCGGTTGGACGCACTGCCAAATTCTCTAAAATGACATTGGTAGAGAAATTAACATTCAATTCTCTGCCAACAGCTCTGTTGGACATTCCTGCAGTCAGCATGCCAATTGCACACTCCCTCAACTTGAGACATCTGTGGCATTGTGTTGTGTGACAAAACTGCACATTGTAGAGTGGCCTTTTATTGTCCCCAACACAAGCGGCACCTGTGTAATGATCATGCTGTTTAATCAGCTTTTTGAAATGCCACAACTGTCAGGTGGATGGATTATCTTGGCAAAGGAGAAATGCTCACTAACAGGG
The DNA here is from genome assembly GCA_902810595.1 of Coregonus sp. 'balchen'. NCBI lineage: Eukaryota > Metazoa > Chordata > Actinopteri > Salmoniformes > Salmonidae > Coregonus > Coregonus sp. 'balchen'. The sequence goes on along the minus strand of LR778272.1, from coordinate 201,925 downwards.
AAGTAAACAAATTTGTGCACAACATTTGAGAGAAATAAGCATTTTGTGCGCATGGAAGTTTTATTTATATTTTTGTATATATATATATATATATATATATATATATATATACACAGCTCTGGAAAAAAATTAAGAGACCACTGCACATTTTTCTTAAATCAGCATCTCTACATGTATGACAGCCGTTCCATTCCAGTGTCTGTTGAATTCCAACACAGGCACACCTCATTCTACTGAATTAGGTACTGATTAGGTGATCACCTGAACCAAATATTATTTAACGAGGAAAAGTATAAAAACCACTGCTGTGGTCATCACTATCCTCTTGCAATAGGACCAGATGGATGGCAAAAACAGTGCTAATAGTACCTCAACAGTAATATTAATACAAAAATAACTATTGACCATGCCAAAAGAGTTGAAAAGGAAAGTTTTGAGTGAGGAAAAGAAGGGTTCAATTATGGCTTTACTGGCAGAGGGATACAGTGAGCGTCAGGTTGCTTCCATCCTTAAAATTTAAAAGACGGCGGTTCATAAGAACAAGGTCAAGCAGCAGACATTGGGGACAAACAAAGCTACAGACCGGCAGAGGGCGAAAATGACTCTCTACTGACCGGGATGACCGCAGACTCATTCGAATGTCACTCGTCAACCGTAGGATGACATCAAGTTGGGGTGAAGTGCACGGCGAGGACGGTTCGAAACAGGCTCCTAGGGGCAGGGCTGAAGTCGTGCAAAGCTAGAAAAAAGCCCTTCATCAATGGGAAGCAAAGAAGAGCCAGGCTGAGGTTTGCAAAAGACCATAAGGATTGGACCGTAGAGGACTGGAGTAAGGTAATCTTCTCTGATGAGTCCAATTTTCAGCTTTGCCCAACACCTGGTCGTCTAATGGTTAGACGGAGACCTGGAGAGGCCTACAAGCCACAGTGTCTCGCACCCACTGTGAAATTTGGTGGAGGATCGGTGATGATCTGGGGGTGCTTCAGTAAGGCTGGAATCGGGCAGATTTGTCTTTGTGAAGGACTCATGAATCAAGCCACGTACAAGGTTGTCCTGGAAGAAAACTTGCTTCCTTTTGCTCTGACATTGTTCCCCAACTCTGAGGATTGGTTTTTCCAGCAGGACAATGCGCCATGCCACACAGCCAGGTCAATCAAGGTGTGGATGGAGGGACCACCAGATCAAGACCCTGTCATGGCCAGCCCAATCTCCAGACCTGAACCCCATTGAAAACTTCTGGAATGTGATCAAGAGATCAATACCTGGGATAGGCTAAAGTATTCCTTCTAACCCCCCCCCCCCCCCCCCCCCCCCCAAATTGTAAAGTGGTTATCCCACTGGCTATAGGGTGAACGCACCAATTTGTGAGTCGCTCTGGCTAAGAGCGTCTGCTAAATGACGTTAATGTGCCCTTGAGCAAGGCACTTAACCCTAATTGCTCCTGTAAGTCGCTCTGGTTAAGAGCGTCTGCTAAATGACTAAAATGTAAATGTAAATGTAAGAGGAAGATGGATGGTCACAAGCCATCAAACAAAGCCGAGCTGCTTGAATTTTTGCGCCAGGAGTGGCATAAAGTCACCCAACATCAATGTGAAAGAATGGTGGAGAGCATGCCAAGACGCATGAAAGCTGTGATTGAAAGTCAGGGTTATTCCACCAAATATTGATTTCTGAACTCTTCCTAAGTTAACATTAGTATTGTGTTGTTTAAAAATGAACATTAACTTATTTTCTTTGCATTATTCGAGGTCTGACAACACTGAATATTTTTTGTCATTTTGACCTTTGTCATTTTCTGCAAATAAATGCTCTAAATGACAATATTGATTTATTTCTTTATTTTTAATGATTTATAAAGCCTGGCACATCTAACAGGATATTGATTATAGACCTAATTAAGTTGGGGTTTCCTCTCTCCTCACTTTTCTTAGACAATAAGGCAAGGGCTGTTGCTACCTCCACCACATTGTTCTCAACACCAATAAGCTGGTTAACTTTGCTATTATGCACATAGCAACATGGTCAAGGAAAAGGCAGAGTCGGCTAGTAGCTAGAAACAGGGCGACCACGTCTGTTGGCGCCATCTTGTTCTCGTCCCTGGATTGAGGTTTGTTTTCCGAGCCATATCTCGCCCCGTGGTGTCATAATATACACAGGAATGCTGTCCGACCCGACTGTAAACAAGCGGGTTTTGAGTTGTTTCATCTTACTGTCCAAACGCATTGTATGCAGCCGGCAATACACTCATATGGTTAATGTTAATTCCTGATGTTGCGCCCTGCATTCAGCCATATGGTTAATGTTAATTCCTGATGTTGCGCCCTGCATTCAGCCATATGGTTAATGTTAATTCCTGATTCCTATTTCCTAGGGCCGGGACGATACCAGAATCGCAATAATTCTAACACGAAGCAGACCAAACTCTTTGGTCCTTTAAATACCTGCTGTATGTAAACTATTGTGTGCTTTAGCTTGGAAAATAGGACAACATGATGTTTTGTTTACAACATTTTAGGGCTGTTTCCGGTTTGTTTTCCGAGCCATATCTCGCCCCGTGGTGTCATAATATACACAGGAATGCTGTCCGACCCGACTGTAAACAAGCGGGTTTTGAGTTGTTTCATCTTACTGTCCAAACGCATTGTATGCAGCCGGCAATACACTCATATGGTTAATGTTAATTCCTGATGTTGCGCCCTGCATTCAGCCATATGGTTAATGTTAATTCCTGATGTTGCGCCCTGCATTCAGCCATATGGTTAATGTTAATTCCTGATGTTGCGCTCTGCATTCAGCCATATGGTTAATGTTAATTCCTGATGTTGCGCCCTGCATTCAGCCATATGGTTAATGTTAATTCCTGATGTTGCGCCCTGCATTCAGCCATATGGTTAATGTTAATTCCTGATGTTGCGCCCTGCATTCAGCCATATGGTTAATGTTAATTCCTGATGTTGCGCTCTGCATTCAGCCATATGGTTAATGTTAATTCCTGATGTTGCGCTCTGCATTCAGCCATATGGTTAATGTTAATTCCTGATGTTGCGCCCTGCATTCAGCCATATGGTTAATGTTAATTCCTGATGTTGCGCCCTGCATTCAGCCATATGGTTAATGTTAATTCCTGATGTTGCGCCCTGCATTCAGCCATATGGTTAATGTTAATTCCTGATGTTGCGCCCTGCATTCAGCCATATGGTTAATGTTAATTCCTGATGTTGCGCTCTGCATTCAGCCATATGGTTAAAGTTAATTCCTGATGTTGCGCCCTGCATTCAGCCATATGGTTAATGTTAATTCCTGATGTTGCGCCCTGCATTCAGCCATATGGTTAATGTTAATTCCTGATGTTGCGCTCTGCATTCAGCCATATGGTTAATGTTAATTCCTGATGTTGCGCCCTGCATTCAGCCATATGGTTAATGTTAATTCCTGATGTTGCGCCCTGCATTCAGCCATATGGTTAATGTTAATTCCTGATGTTGCGCCCTGCATTCAGCCATATGGTTAATGTTAATTCCTGATGTTGCGCTCTGCATTCAGCCATATGGTTAATGTTAATTCCTGATGTTGCGCTCTGCATTCAGCCATATGGTTAATGTTAATTCCTGATGTTGCGCCCTGCATTCAGCCATATGGTTAATGTTAATTCCTGATGTTGCGCCCTGCATTCAGCCATATGGTTAATGTTAATTCCTGATTCCTATTTCCTAGGGCCGGGACGATACCAGAATCGCAATAATTCTAACACGAAGCAGACCAAACTCTTTGGTCCTTTAAATACCTGCTGTATGTAAACTATTGTGTGCTTTAGCTTGGAAAATAGGACAACATGATGTTTTGTTTACAACATTTTAGGGCTGTTTCCCTAAAGAAGTTACAATCGCTTCAGGGACACGAACACAGCCACGATAATAAGATGAAACGACTTAATATCGCCATCTGTTGCCCTTTGGGCTAGACAAACGTCTAACCACATTGCGTGCTAGCTTCATCAGCTACCTAGCTCGCCAGCTAGTTACGCCATTTCGTTAACCCAGATATCGCTTCTCTATGTTGCTGGCATTATGCAACAGTTTACTAACATTGGCCCCCACAAAATAATGATTTTAATTGTTAAAAATAGTCCTGCCCGTGTTACAAACATAGCTAGCTTGCTAACATGTTAGCTAGCTGAGCATCGTCACCTAGGAAACAGGCTTTAAATGTCACAGATAACTAACTGCTGATGTACTGAGGCCCTATTCAGATTTTTGTTTTAATTATTTGTTCTCTTCATAGGGCTCGGTGCGTTTGCAGCCAGGAGAGAAGACGGAAATATGCCTACTCCGTATTTTACCCTAGATGCCCAACTGAGGTTCCATGACAAATGGCTGAAGATCGACCTGCAGGTAAGACCACTGCCCACTTCACTGCCATGAAAACTCTTGGCTGGAAAGCAGGCCTATTGTACAATGAAACAGTGATGATAATTTTAGTTCTTACAAACACCATGTTGACACAACATTATTTTAAAGCCTTGAACATGGAGGTAGATGTGCAGGTAGCTTAGTGGTTAAGAGCGTTGTGCCAGTAACCGAAAGGTCGCTGGTTCCAATCCCCGAGCCGACTAGGTGAAAAATCTGTCGATGTGCCCTTGAGCAAGGCACTTAACCCTAATTGAGCTCCTGTAAGTGGCTCTGGATAAGAGCGTCTGCTAAATGACGTAAATGTAAATGGTGTGCTTGCCTAGAGATGAACACCCTGCATGGGTCGCCAACCCTCTCCTCCTATAAAGCTACTGGGTGTGAAGGCCCCCACACAAACAGCTGATTAGACCTGCTGAGGTTTATTATGTACAGTTTCAGTTCTCTTCTGTATTTTGGAGTAATCAACTGAGACTGACTGGGCCTATGATCTCGGATGGAAGATTAGCTTCAGTTAACCCGATTGTGGTAATGATGAATTGCTCTTTCTCAACCATTCTGTTCTATTTCCAATATGTTAAAGATAAATGATGACATTGATTCAAATCAAATCAGTAATGTGGTGGTCTTACCGTGTTTGCCAGCATGTTAGGTAGGTTCATGCTGGTTTTGATCGAAGCAAGGTGCAGAACTCCAGTATTGGGTCCACTGCAGTTTAAAGGGATACTCCAGTATTGGGTCCACTGCAGTTTAAATGGATACTTTGGGATGTTGGCAATGATGCCCTTTATCTACTGACCCAGAGTCAGATGAACGTTAGAGCAATGACTGGAAGTCTATGGGTATCTGCTAGCAGAGTTGGCTAAATGGCCTCATTGACAAAATCCAGAGGTATCCCTTTAAACTTTCAAGCTGACTGTGTGAAGTGATGCAATGTGATGTGTGTGTTTATGTGTTTGTTTTTCTTCAAGACATTCGAGCTAGTGTTGCATAAGTATTTTCCTAAATGCTTGTTGCCATAATTAGACAGGCAGCTCTCAATGATGTCCGAGGTTGCTTCCCAAATGGCACCCTTATATTACCCTTCGTATGTAGGCCTATAGGGCTCTGATCAGAAGTAGTGCACTATATAGGGAATAGGGTGCCATTTGGGATCCTACACATGGCTTGGATGTTAGCATGCCATGTTATTGACAGTGAAACCTGACTCTTTGAAAGCCTGTTTTGGCTGTTTGTCCATTTAGTCAATAGTTATTGGATTACGTTATGAAGCAATGTGAGTAGGGGAAGCCTAGATTTCTACACTCATTGACAAATAGACTCTCAAGCAGGCACATCAAACTGTGCTGTAAGTCTGTCACAGGATCATTTGATTGCGCAGTATTCCAGAATTGTTATGGCACACTGTTAATTCAGTAACTTCTAGTATTTTCAAACCGGATGTTTGACAGACTGTTGGTGAACCTGCTGTAGCCTTTAATATATTTGGGATATTGACATGGTCCAAATCTTGTTCTTTAAGAACAAGAGGCTTTATCAATCTGTCCAAGAATAAACCCGCTCCATGTTGGCCTCTTGCTTCAGTAAAATACAATAATACTACTGCCACCTTATTCTCTATATAGTGCACTAGACTAGACCAGGACGCCCTAACCCTAACCCTTCCTGGTTGTTGTTCTGACTGTGTATGTTGTGAAAGGCTCGGTATAAACCCTAAGCTGATGTCTTTTCCCATGGCAGCGAGTGTTCTCTCCAGAGGGGCTGAGTGAGATGTGGAATGAGATGGTGAAGGATGAAGAGATCACCTTCAATGGAGAAGAATCGGCTCACCCAGGTAGAAACTACAATACCCATCTACCCTGTACCTTTTCATGACTACAATACCCCTGAACCTTTAAATATATTAGTTTTTTTTTTTTGTGTAAGATTTTCAGGGTTCTCCCCCAGGAATGTAAGAGGGGGGCTGCACCATCTTTTTGACTATGTAAACCTTTCAGAGAAATCACCTTCCACTGTGAAAAACTACAAGCCTGGAAATGCCATGCGTTTCTAATATACAGTACCAGTCAAAGGTTTGGACACACCTACTCATTCAAGGGTTTTTCTTTATTTTTAATATTTTCTACATTGTTGAATAATAGTGAAGACATCAAAACTATGAAATAACACAACCAGAAAAGTGTTAAACAAATCAAAATATATTTTATATTTGAGATTCTTCAAAGTAGGCACCCTTTGCCTTGACGACAGCTTTGCACACTCTTGGCATTCTCTCAACCAGCTTCACCTGGAATGCTTTTCCAGCAGTCTTGAAGGAGTTCCCACATATGCTGAGCACTTGTTGGCTGCTTTTCCTTCACTCTGCGGTCCGACTCATCCCAAACCATCTCAATTGGGTTGAGGTCATGTGATTGTGGAGGCCAGGTCATCTGATGCAGGACTCCATCACTCTCCTTGGTCAAATAGCCCTTACACAGCCTGGAGGTGTGTTGTGTCATTGACCTGTTGAAAAACAAATGATAGTCCCACTAAGCGCGAACCAGATGGGATGGCGTATCGCTGCAGAATGCTGTGGTAGCCATGCTAGTTAAGTGTGCATTGAATTCTAAATATATCACAGACAGTGTCACCAGCAAAGCACCCCCACACCATCACACCTCCTCCTCCATGCTTCACGGTGGGAACTACACATGCGGAGATCATCCGTTCACCCACACCGCGTCTCACAAAGACACGGCGGTTGGAACCAAAAATCTCAAATTTGAACTCCAGACCAAAGGACAGATTTCCACCGGTCTAATGTCCATTGCTCCTGTTTCTTGGCCCAAGCAGGTCTCTTCTTCTTATTGGTGTCCTTTAGTAGTGGTTTCTTTGCAGCTATTCACACAGTCTCCTCTGAACAGTTGATGTTGAGATGTGTCTGTTACTTGAACTCTGTGAAGCATTATTTGGGATAACTGTAATGAACCTATCCTCTGCAGCAGAGGTAACTCTGGGTCTTCCATTTCTGTGGCGGTCCTCATGAGAGCCAGTTTGCGACTGCACTTGAAGAACCTTTAAAAGTTCTTGACTGATCTTCATGTCTTAAAGTAATGATGGACTGTCATTTCTATTTGCTTATTTGAGCTGTTCTTGCCATAATATGGACTTGGTCTTTTACCAAATAGGGCTATTTTCTGTATACCACCCCTACCTTGTCACAACACAACTGATTGGCTCAAATGCATTAAGAGGAAAGAAATTCCACAAATTAACTTTTAACAAGGCACTCCTGTTAATTGAAATGCATTCCAGGTGACTACCTCATGAAGCTGGTTGAGATAATGCCAAGAGTGTGCAAAGCTGTCATCAAGGCAAAGGGTGGCTATTTGAAGAATCTCAAATATAAAATATTTGGATTTGTTTAACACTTTTTTGGTTACTACATGATTCCATATGTGTTATTTCATAGTTTTGATGTCTTCACTATTATTCTACAATGTAGAAAATAAAAAAATTAAAGAACAATCCTGGAATGAGTAGGTGTTTCCAAACTTTTGACTGGTACTGTATATTATAATTGTGCAATGTTTCATGTCGTTCCATATGATCAAAATAAAGAAACTTATGCTACAAGGGGATATGGATCTTTGTCCCAGCGAGCCGTGGTATCAGCTGATATTCGCCAACCAGGCCTGGGATGTCCAGGTTATTGAGTTGCCATAGTGGCCGATGTGCTCCAGTAATTATGTAGTCTGTCTTTCGCTATGTAGTTTATTTATCGCATGCACAAATAGCTAGCCTAGGTTTACCAGAATATCACCTGTCCGGCAGTGAGAGCGCGCAACTCATCCAACATCTGGTTGATGCGTGAAGAGAAACGTGTTCTGATAAGCCCAGTCATTAAGCAACAATTCTAAATGCAACCGCAGGAAAAACACAGGTTTGATGGGAGGATTTGATCCCAGCTTTCCATTATAGTATTATTTATTCCTCAACTCCTAGTTGATAGAGTATCTGGCTTTAGTTAAACTAACCATGAGAAGGGCTTCGTCAGTGTTTCCCCTGCATTCATTTAGCAGCGGCGCACACCAAAAATATGGAACAGGAATCAATAAAGCGCTGTAATGATAACCGGACTAACTTTCCCAGAAACCTTCCCAATAAAATGTTAACTAGCGACAAAGTAGCCTATGCCTACCTGGCAGAATGATATCATGATTATTTCGATCAATCCAGTGGCCATTAGTTTTGCAAACTCCATCACGTGTGTGCTACAGAAACACAGCTACCTAGATGCACGGGCACTTGAATTAAAGGGTAACTACACTAAAAAATAAACATGTCTTTAGATGTTTCCCAGTCCTCAAAAGTGGTCTCCTGATGTGGTTTTAGCACCAGGCTCTGTCGCAGCCGGCCGCGACCGGGCTCTGTCGCAGCGAAAACCTGAAAAAACTGTGGCAAAACGCTCACACCTGACCCCCCCGCATGCGCACAATATGTGAACACACTGTGATCTTGCCATCATACCTGTGGTTCCTGTTCTGTTGAAAAATGAAATTACTAGTATCATTCTAGGAAAAATACTGTGAAAAATATTAATGAAATTAAATAATTCATTTGCACTAAATCACTGTGTTTGCTGCTTTATTTGTTATAATTTAAGGCTCTGGATTGCAGGAAATGGCACTTACATATGTTTAAAAAATAACAACAAATTTCTGACTCCAAAGCCCCCCCCCCTCCGGGCCTCCCCATCACATCACTCATCAGCACCACCTTGTTAAAGAAGCCAGGGGAGAACCCTGGATGTATTGTTTGTCTAGGAGCAAGGATGCTAGGATGCGAGGAGATAAAGGTGATGGTTCTGTAATGCTGTGAATGTCTGTCCTCTCCCTTCAGAAGACTGCACTGATTGCTTCGGTGCTCAGAAGAAGGATGAATCCAACGACAAAGAGAAGAAGGAAGAGGAAGACGTGTCGACGTCTGTCCATCACTCCATCATCGAGACGTGGGACTGGGGGCGGCAGCCAGGTGGGTGGGATCTGTTTAGTAAACACCTGGACAGAGCTGATTAGGAGTAAACAACAACAATAAGTAAATTATGACTTGACTTCACTGGAGTCTACAACCTACTTACTGCTTGTAGGCTGCTGTTTGGGTCTGAGTAGGCTGCTGTTTGGGTCTGAGTAGGCTGCTGTTTGGGTCTGAGTAGGCTGCTGTTTGGGTCTGAGTAGGCTGCTGTTTGGGGTCTGAGTAGGCTGCTGTTTGGGTCTGAGTAGGCTGCTGTTTGGGTCTGAGTAGGCTGCTGTTTGGGTCTGAGTAGGCTGCTGTTTGGGGTCTGAGTAGGCTGCTGTTTGGGTCTGAGTAGGCTGCTGTTTGGGTCTGAGTAGGCTGCTGTTTGGGTCTGAGTAGGCTGCTGTTTGGGTCTGAGTAGGCTGCTGTTTGGGTCTGAGTAGGCTGCTGTTTGGGTCTGAGTAGGCTGCTGTTTGGGTCTGAGTAGGCTGCTGTTTGGGTCTGAGTAGGCTGCTGTTTGGGTCTGAGTAGGCTGCTGTTTGGGTCTGAGTAGGCTGCTGTTTGGGTCTGAGTAGGCTGCTGTTTGGGTCTGAGTAGGCTGCTGTTTGGGTCTGAGTAGGCTGCTGTTTGGGTCTGAGTAGGCTGCTGTTTGGGTCTGAGTAGGCTGCTGTTTTGGGTCTGAGTAGGCTGCTGTTTTGGGTCTGAGTAGGCTGCTGTTTGGGTCTGAGTAGGCTGCTGTTTGGGTCTGAGTAGGCTGCTGTTTGGGTCTGAGTAGGCTGCTGTTTGGGTCTGAGTAGGCTGCTGTTTGGGTCTGAGTAGGCTGCTGTTTGGGTCTGAGTAGGCTGCTGTTTGGGTCTGAGTAGGCTGCTGTTTGGGTCTGAGTAGGCTGCTGTTTGGGTCTGAGTAGGCTGCTGTTTGGGTCTGAGTAGGCTGCTGTTTGGGTCTGAGTAGGCTGCTGTTTGGGTCTGAGTAGGCTGCTGTTTGGGTCTGAGTAGGCTGCTGTTTGGGTCTGAGTAGGCTGCTGTTTGGGTCTGAGTAGGCTGCTGTTTGGGTCTGAGTAGGCTGCTGTTTGGGTCTGAGTAGGCTGCTGTTTGGGTCTGAGTAGGCTGCTGTTTGGGTCTGAGTAGGCTGCTGTTTGGGTCTGAGTAGGCTGCTGTTTGGGTCTGAGTAGGCTGCTGTTTGGGTCTGAGTAGGCTGCTGTTTGGGTCTGAGTAGGCTGCTGTTTGGGTCTGAGTAGGCTGCTGTTTGGGTCTGAGTAGGCTGCTGTTTGGGTCTGAGTAGGCTGCTGTTTGGGTCTGAGTAGGCTGCTGTTTGGGTCTGAGTAGGCTGCTGTTTGGGTCTGAGTAGGCTGCTGTTTGGGTCTGAGTAGGCTGCTGTTTGGGTCTGAGTAGGCTGCTGTTTTGGGTCTGAGTAGGCTGCTGTTTGGGTCGAGTAGCTGCTTTGGGTCTGAGTAGCTGCTGTTTGGGTCTGAGTAGGCTGCTGTTTGGGTCTGAGTAGGCTGCTGTTTGGGTCTGAGTAGGCTGCTGTTTGGGTCTGAGTAGGCTGCTGTTTGGGTCTGAGTAGGCTGCTGTTTGGGTCTGAGTAGGCTGCTGTTTGGGTCTGAGTAGGCTGCTGTTTGGGTCTGAGTAGGCTGCTGTTTGGGTCTGAGTAGGCTGCTGTTTGGGTCTGAGTAGGCTGCTGTTTGGGGTCTGAGTAGGCTGCTGTTTGGGTCTGAGTAGGCTGCTGTTTGGGTCTGAGTAGGCTGCTGTTTGGGTCTGAGTAGGCTGCTGTTGGGTCTGAGTAGGCTGCTGTTTGGGTCTGAGTAGGCTGCTGTTTGGGTCTGAGTAGGCTGCTGTTTGGGTCTGAGTAGGCTGCTGTTTGGGTCTGAGTAGGCTGCTGTTTGGGTCTGAGTAGGCTGCTGTTTGGGTCTGAGTAGGCTGCTGTTTGGGTCTGAGTAGGCTGCTGTTTGGGTCTGAGTAGGCTGCTGTTTGGGTCTGAGTAGGCTGCTGTTTGGGTCTGAGTAGGCTGCTGTTTGGGTCTGAGTAGGCTGCTGTTTGGGTCTGAGTCATGGTTTTAAATAATGGATCTCTTGCTAATAGCAGTTCCGACGTCAGACATTGCAGCTGCTTTTTGTTTTGTAAACAAGGCCAGAGGTGTAATGTTAAAATGCAGTGCTGTGTTGGACTCTCCATTTCTAAATGTCGAGTTTTGACATGAGTGGAATTAGAGTATGATAGCTAAAGAGATGGAGAAAACAGCTGTCTCCGGATTACATCTTCAATCTAAGGGCAACCATGGCATCCGTGACAGGGAGACGCGTCCATCATGCATGATGTATACGGGTAAGATAGTCTAGCTAGCTGCATTTTCAGATATTACAAGTTTCTAATTTTGACTAAGTGGTTTCATTTCAAGTTAAAGTGTACTGTTAGCTAGCTAGCTAACGATAGCTGGCTGGCTCGCTAACTAACGTTACTTGTATGATCTTATTATTCATATTTCAGAGCCATTTGCTTGGCTAGTTAGAGCCTAATGTTAGCTACCTGACGATTCATGCAGGGTAGTAACGTCATGAGTTGAGATTATGGTTCATTGTTTACCTAGCTAGCTAGCTACTTGTCTTAACAAAATACTCCACTATGCAAGTAACCATTTCGGGTGCATTCGTAAATTCAGTCTGAGTGTGCCAGAGCGCAGAATAACTGGTGAATTTACGAACGCACAACACCCGTTGAATATGGCCGGTGTCAGTAAACGTCGGCAAAAAAACTTAATTAAATTGTTGCCAGCAGCACAGTTACAGTCACCAACGCTCTGGATAACATAAAAACAGCCTAAAATGCTCTGCTAGGGCGAGTACAATGGTCAGTGGGGTGTTCTCTTATTAAATGAGAGAACACCCTCCCAGCAGAGCTGGTTAGGCTGTTTACATGTTATCCAGAGGCAAGCAATTAACCATAATCCCAATTTTGTGTCTGGAAGTAGCTAGCAAGCTAGCCAATGTTAGCCAGTTAGCTTGGGTGCTTGACTGCCGTTGTGAGGTCAGAACGCTCGGCTCAACCCTACTCATCGGCCAGAGTGTCAAGTGTGCGCTCTGAACGCTCCGAGAGCGAAACGAGATGGGTGGGGCTAAAGCTTAAGAGGGTGTGGACAATGCTTAATGGGTGCCAAAACATTCAAAGGCCATTTTCTCAAAAGTGAGAGTACAAGTTTATCAACTTTCAAAGCAGAATTACTTTCCCATTGTTCCCTTAAATGCAGTGTATGATCTACCATTTTATAGCTGAGTCTCTGCTTTTATCCAATGTAAAACAACACCATTTCAAATGTGGCTACATAAGACCGAATCAAGGCGGTCGGTCACAAAGATATTGACTGAGATATTGGAATAGTGACCCTTTCCCCACCTGGCTGTTCCCTATATATCAAGTCAGACTGGCCTTCTGCTGGTGTGGTTTGAGTGTGCCTCTCCTGGCATGCGAGGTGTGACTGGACTAACTATCAAATGACTGGACAGACCATCAAATAACCGGACAGACCATCAAATAACCGGACAGACCATCAAATGACTGGACAGACCATAGGGCAGTGTTTACTCTAGGTACCCCTCCAACCCCAGCCCGTTGCTATGCTGGGTAGTCCTACCCCCCAACCCCATGGTATGCTCTGCTGGGTAGTCTGGTCCTCCATGCTATGCTGGTTCTAGTCATGTCATAATGTAAGTAACCTAATTCATGTTCCTCTAACTCTCCTGAATGCCTCTTTCAATCCAACAGCTATGGTCAGCAGTAATCATGCGAGTTATACTGTTAGCACTGAGGCTGTTTGCCCTAGTAGGAAGCCCACTGTGTGCAGTTCACCCTGCAATGTCAGCATGAACATAAATATCACTGTCAAGTCTACCTCTGATAAGCTTCCCAGAAAAGCGCTAAAAATAGCCCACATTATTTTATTTATTTTTATTTCACCTTTATTTAACCAGGTAAGCCAGTTGAGAACAAGTTCTCATTTACAACTGCGACCTGGCCAAGATAAAGCAAAGCAGTGCGATTAAAAACAACAACACAGAGTTACATATGGAATAAACAAAACATAAAGTCAATAACACAATAGAAAATATATATACAGTGTGTGCGAATGTAGTAAGTTATGGAGGTAAGGCAATAAATAGGCCATAGTGCAAAATAGTTACAATTTAGTATTAACACTGGAATGATAGATGTGCAGAAGATGATGTGCAAATAGAGATACTGGGGTGCAAATTAGCAAAATAAATAACAATATGGGGGTGAGGTAGTTGGCTAATTTCAGCCTAATATGCAGCCTAAGAAACAAGGTTCATGAAATTGATAACTTGCTAGTAACAGATAACATCAACAGAAAGGGACGAGGCAAAAGGAATGGCAAACAAGTCTGGCTGCACAGCTGATCGGCAAACATACTGTAAATGTTTGCCATGTAACTAAACTAAACAAAAAGAAGAAAACTGTACTAAGAAACAAACATAAATTATATAAAGTATGATAGTAAAAAGCTTTGGAGCACCTTAAATAACATTTTGGGCAAAAAGGCAAACTCATCATCATTCATTGAATCAGATGGCTCTTTCATCACAAAACCCGCTGATATTGCCAACTACTTTAATTATTTTTTCATTGGAGTATTATCAAACTTAGGCATGACATGCCAACAACAACTTCTAAGCCTCCACGTCCATGCATAACTGACCAAATTATGAAAGACAAGAATTGTAATTTTGAATTCCGTAAAGTGAGTGTGGAAGAGGTGAAAAAATGGTTGTCTATCAACAATGACAAGCCACTTGGGTCTGACAACATGGATGGAAAATTACTGAGGATAATAGCGGACGATATTGCCACTCCTATTTGCCATATCTTCAATCTAAGCCTCCAGGAAAGTGTGTGCCCTCAGGCCTGGAGGGACGCCAAAGTCATTCCGCTACCCAAGAATATCAAAGCCCCCTTTACTGGCTCAAACAGCCGACCAATCAGCATGCTACCAACCCTTAGTGTTTGACCAGATACAATGCCATTTCACGGTAAACAAATGATCAACTGACTTTCAGCAAGCTTATAGGGAAGGGCACTCAACATGACTGATGATTGGCTGAAATTGACATGACATGACTGATGATTGGCTGAAAGAAGTTGATGATAATAAGATTGTTGGAGCTGTTTTGTTAGACTTCAGCTTTTGACATTATCGAACATAATCTGTTTTGTTAGACTTCAGTGCAGCTTTTGACATTATTGATCCATAATAAACCCCAGGAAGAGTAGCTGCTGCCTTGGCAGGAACTAATGGGGATCCATAATAAACCCCAGGAAGAGTAGCTGCTGCCTTGGCAGGAACTAATGGGGATCCATAATAAACCCCAGGAAGAGTAGCTGCTGCCTTGGCAGGAACTAATGGGGATCCATAATAAACCCCAGGAAGAGTAGCTGCTGCCTTGGCAGGAACTAATGGGGGTCCATAATAAACCCCAGGAAGAGTAGCTGCTGCCTTGGCAGGAACTAATGGGGATCCATAATAAACCCCAGGAAGAGTAGCTGCTGCCTTGGCAGGAACTAATGGGGATCCATAATAAACCCCAGGAAGAGTAGCTGCTGCCTTGGCAGGAACTAATGGGGATCCATAATAAACCCCAGGAAGAGTAGCTGCTGCCTTGGCAGGAACTAATGGGGATCCATAATAAACCCCAGGAAGAGTAGCTGCTGCCTTGGCAGGAACTAATGGGGATCCATAATAAACCCCAGGAAGAGTAGCTGCTGCCTTGGCAGGAACTAATGGGGGTCCATAATAAACCCCAGGAAGAGTAGCTGCTGCCTTGGCAGGAACTAATGGGGATCCATAATAAACCCCAGGAAGAGTAGCTGCTGCCTTGGCAGGAACTAATGGGGATCCATAATAAACCCCAGGAAGAGTAGCTGCTGCCTTGGCAGGAACTAATGGGGATCCATAATAAACCCCAGGAAGAGTAGCTGCTGCCTTGGCAGGAACTAATGGGGATCCATAATAAACCCCAGGAAGAGTAGCTGCTGCCTTGGCAGGAACTAATGGGGATCCATAATAAACCCCAGGAAGAGTAGCTGCTGCCTTGGCAGGAACTAATGGGGATCCATAATAAACACCAGGAAGAGTAGCTGCTGCCTTGGCAGGAACTAATGGGGATCCATAATAAACCCCAGGAAGAGTAGCTGCTGCCTTGGCAGGAACTAATGGGGATCCATAATAAACCCCAGGAAGAGTAGCTGCTGCCTTGGCAGGAACTAATGGGGATCCATAATAAACCCCAGGAAGAGTAGCCGCTGCCTTGGCAGGAACTAATGGGGATCCATAATAAACCCCAGGAAGAGTAGCTGCTGCCTTGGCAGGAACTAATGGGGATCCATAATAAACCCCAGGAAGAGTAGCTGCTGCCTTGGCAGGAACTAATGGGGATCCATAATAAACCCCAGGAAGAGTAGCTGCTGCCTTGGCAGGAACTAATGGGGATCCATAATAAACCCCAGGAAGAGTAGCTGCTGCCTTGGCAGGAACTAACGGGGATCCATAATAAACCCCAGGAAGAGTAGCCGCTGCCTTGGCAGGAACTAACGGGGATCCATAATAAACCCCAGGAAGAGTAGCTGCTGCCTTGGCAGGAACTAATGGGGATCCGTAATAAACCCCAGGAAGAGTAGCTGCTGCCTTGGCAGGAACTAATGGGGATCCGTAATAAACCCCAGGAAGAGTAGCTGCTGCCTTGGCAGGAACTAATGGGGATCCGTAATAAACCCCAGGAAGAGTAGCTGCTGCCTTGGCAGGAACTAATGGGGATCCATAATAAACCCCAGGAAGAGTAGCTGCTGCCTTGGCAGGAACTAATGGGGATCCATAATAAACCCCAGGAAGAGTAGCTGCTGCCTTGGCAGGAACTAATGGGGATCCATAATAAACCCCAGGAAGAGTAGCTGCTGCCTTGGCAGGAACTAATGGGGGTCCATAATAAACCCCAGGAAGAGTAGCTGCTGCCTTGGCAGGAACTAATGGGGATCCATAATAAACCCCAGGAAGAGTAGCTGCTGCCTTGGCAGGAACTAATGGGGATCCATAATAAACCCCAGGAAGAGTAGCTGCTGCCTTGGCAGGAACTAATGGGGATCCATAATAAACCCCAGGAAGAGTAGCTGCTGCCTTGGCAGGAACTAATGGGGATCCATAATAAACCCCAGGAAGAGTAGCTGCTGCCTTGGCAGGAACTAATGGGGATCCATAATAAACCCCAGGAAGAGTAGCTGCTGCCTTGGCAGGAACTAATGGGGATCCATAATAAACCCCAGGAAGAGTAGCTGCTGCCTTGGCAGGAACTAATGGGGATCCATAATAAACCCCAGGAAGAGTAGCCGCTGCCTTGGCAGGAACTAATGGGGATCCATAATAAACCCCAGGAAGAGTAGCTGCTGCCTTGGCAGGAACTAATGGGGATCCATAATAAACCCCAGGAAGAGTAGCTGCTGCCTTGGCAGGAACTAATGGGGATCCATAATAAACCCCAGGAAGAGTAGCTGCTGCCTTGGCAGGAACTAATGGGGATCCATAATAAACCCCAGGAAGAGTAGCTGCTGCCTTGGCAGGAACTAATGGGGATCCATAATAAACCCCAGGAAGAGTAGCTGCTGCCTTGGCAGGAACTAATGGGGATCCATAATAAACCCCAGGAAGAGTAGCTGCTGCCTTGGCAGGAACTAATGGGGATCCATAATAAACCCCAGGAAGAGTAGCTGCTGCCTTGGCAGGAACTAATGGGGATCCATAATAAACCCCAGGAAGAGTAGCTGCTGCCTTGGCAGGAACTAATGGGGATCCATAATAAACCCCAGGAAGAGTAGCTGCTGCCTTGGCAGGAACTAATGGGGATCCATAATAAACCCCAGGAAGAGTAGCCGCTGCCTTGGCAGGAACTAATGGGGATCCATAATAAACCCCAGGAAGAGTAGCCGCTGCCTTGGCAGGAACTAATGGGGATCCATAATAAACACCAGGAAGAGTAGCTGCTGCCTTGGCAGGAACTAATGGGGATCCATAATAAACCCCAGGAAGAGTAGCTGCTGCCTTGGCAGGAACTAATGGGGATCCATAATAAACCCCAGGAAGAGTAGCTGCTGCCTTGGCAGGAACTAATGGGGATCCATAATAAACCCCAGGAAGAGTAGCTGCTGCCTTGGCAGGAACTAATGGGGATCCATAATAAACCCCAGGAAGAGTAGCTGCTGCCTTGGCAGGAACTAATGGGGATCCATAATAAACCCCAGGAAGAGTAGCTGCTGCCTTGGCAGGAACTAACGGGGATCCATAATAAACCCCAGGAAGAGTAGCCGCTGCCTTGGCAGGAACTAATGGGGATCCATAATAAACCCCAGGAAGAGTAGCTGCTGCCTTGGCAGGAACTAATGGGGATCCATAATAAACCCCAGGAAGAGTAGCCGCTGCCTTGACAGGAACTAATGGGGATCCGTAATGAATACAAATACAAAATGTCGGCCTCTCTTTCGGCTTCTGTTTCTGTTTACCCTCCATAGGACGGTAAAGCATGGTGGTGTATGTCTGGCTGGGTGTGGCAGCATGGTGGTGTATGTCTGGCTGGGTGTGGCAGCATGGTGGTGTATGTCTGGCTGGGTGTGGCAGCATGGTGGTGTATGTCTGGCTGGGTGTGGCAGCATGGTGGTGTATGTCTGGCTGGGTGTGGCAGCATGGTGGTGTATGTCTGGCTGGGTGTGGCAGCATGGTGGTGTATGTCTGGCTGGGTGTGGCAGCATGGTGGTGTATGTCTGGCTGGGTGTGGCAGCATGGTGGTGTATGTCTGGCTGGGTGTGGCAGCATGGTGGTGTATGTCTGGCTGGGTGTGGCAGCATGGTGGTGTATGTCTGGCTGCAGGAGATACGCATTAAGCACTTGGAGGTGGGAGTCCTTGCCTGGACCAGCCCAGCCGGATGGCTCCTGTTCTCTCCTGTCCTGATTATAGTCCTGTACTGTAGACTTGCCATTAGTGCTTTTTGAGGTCGGTTCGGTTATTACAAAATAATGACATTAAAAGGATTTTCTGAGCTTTTTAATGGAAATTCCAAAGCCAAAAATAGTGAACATTCAATTGTCTCTACCAGGTCCACATTGGTAGACATCAGTAGAAAAATAGGAAATTACTATTAAATAATACCATATTTCAGTTGTGTGTATATATATATATATATTTTTTTTTTGGAGGACTTTGTTTTCCATTCCTTGAAGTCGTCATCTAATCTCTGCTCAGGCAGTAGCAGGCAGCCAACCCTCTAACGTTATCTCTGTGCTCCCCATACTGTCCTGTCTTTGAGATAGTATGCTGCAGAGTCATTTGACTAGTTATTACAAGTACATTAGGCATCCTTTCAGGACCGCTTATTACCGACTACTAAAACTATCAATTAGGTAGAGCTACAGGGCCTTCAGAAAGTATCCACACCCCAGGACTTATTCCACATGTTGTTGTGTTACAGCCTGAATTCAAAATGACATCAATGACAAAGCAAAAACATGTTTTTAGACATTTATTGAAAATGAAATACAGAAATGTCTCATTTACATAAGTATTCACACCCCTGAGTCAATACATGTTAGAATCACCTTTGGCAGCGATTACAGCTGTGAGTCTTTCTGGGTAAGTCTCTTTTAAGAGTTTTGCACACATGGATTGTGAAATAATATTAATAATATTTAATAATATATTCTGGATTGAATATTTGCACATTTGTATTTTCAAAATTCTTCACTGTCAAATTGTTTCTTGATCGTTGCTAGACAACCATTTTCAGGTCTTGCCATACATTTTCAAGTAGATTTAAGTCAAAACTAACTCGGCCACTCAGGAACATTCACTGTCTTCTTGGTAAGCAACTCCAGTGTAGATTTGGCCTTGTGTTTTAGGTTATTGTCCTGCTGAAAGGTGAAGTCATCTCCCAGTGTCTGGTGGAAAGCAGACTGAACCATAACATGATGCAGCCACCACCATGCTTGGAAATATGAAGAGTGGTACTCAGTGATGTTGGATTTGTCCCAAACATAACACTTTGTATTCAGGACATAAAGTGAATTTCTTAGCTACATTTTTGGCTGTTTTACATTAGTGCCTTATTGCAAACAGGATGCATGTTTTGGAATATTTGTATTCTGTACAGGCTTCCTTCTTTTCACTCTGTCATTTAGGTTAGTATTGTGGAGTAACTACAATGTTGTTGATCCATCCTCAGTTTTCTCCTATCACAGCCATTAAACTCTAACTGTTTTGAAGTCACCATTGGCCTCATGGAGAAATCCCTGAGCAGTTTCCTTCCTCTCCTGCAGCTAAGTTAGGAAAGATGCCTGTATCTTTGTAGTGACTGACACCATCCAAAGTGTAATTAGTAACTTCACCATGCTCAAAGGGATATTCAATGTCAGTTTTTTTTACCCTTCTATCAATAGGTGCCCTTCTTTGCGAAGCATTGGAAAACCTCCCTGGTCTCTGTGGTTGAATCTGTGTTTGAAATTCACTGTTCCACTGAGGGACCTTACAGATAATTGTATGTGTAGGCTACCCTATTGTACACAGTGTTGAGTCCATACAACTTATTATGTGATTTGTTAAGCACATTTTTACTCCTGAACTTATTTAGGCTAAAAACATAATTCCACTTCGACATTATGGGGTATTATGTGTAGGCCAGTGACACAAAACATCTACATTTTATCCATTTTAAATTCAGGCAAAACAACAAAATGTGGAATAAGTCAAGGAGTATGAATACTTTCTGAAAGCACTGATATATACAGGGTTGGATCTAGATGTCAGCTCGTTGATATATACAGGGTTATATCAGGGTTGTATATAGATTGATGTCAGCTAGCTGATATTCACTACATGACCAAAAGTATGTGGACACCTGCTCATCGAACATCTCATTCCAAAATCATGGGCATTAATATGGAGTTGGTCCCCCCTTTGCTGCTATAACAGCCTCCACTCTTCTGCGAAGGCTTTCCACTAGATGTTGGAACATTGCTGCGGGGACTTGCTTCCATTCAGCCACAAGACCATTAGTGAGGTCGGTCACTGATGTTGGGCGATTAGGCCTGGCTCGCAGTCGGCATCCAATTGAACCCAAAGGTGTTCGATGGGGTTGAGGTCAGGGCTCTGTGCAGGCCAGTCAAGTTCTTCCACCCCGATCTCGACAAACCATTTCTGTATGGACCTGGCTTTGTGCACGGGGGGGCATTGTCATGCTGAAAGAGGAAAGGGCCTTCCCCAAACTGTTGCCACAAAGTTGGAAACATGGAATTGTCTAGAATGTCATTGTATGCTGTAGCTTTAAGATTTCTGTATTTCATTGTCAATAATTTTGGAAAATTTCGAAAAACATGTTTTCACTTTGCCATTATGGGGTGTTGTCCATTTTGAATTCTGGCTGTAACACAACAAAATGTGGAATAAGTCCAGGGGTGTGAATATTTTCTAAAGGCCCTGTATTTGACGTAGTAAGCAATTTTTTGGGGAAAACATTTTTGGCGCTATTTTCAGAACTACTGGCTAAAAAGTATACAAAAGTACGATAGAATCCCTTTTAAATGGATTTCAGATCTGCTATCTTGGCCTGTCGGGTCCCCCACATAGGGCTGTAGAGCTGCTGTCGGATCCCCCACATAGGGCTGTAGAGCTGCTGTCGGATCCCCCACATAGGGCTGTAGAGCTGCTGTCGGATCCCCCACATAGGGCTGTAGAGCTGCTGTCGGATCCCCCACATAGGGCTGTAGAGCTGCTGTCGGGTCCCCCACATAGGGCTGTAGAGCTGCTGTCGGATCCTCCACATAGGGCTGTAGAGCTGCTGTCGGGTCCCCCACATAGGGCTGTAGAGCTGCTGTCGGGTCCCCCACATAGGGCTGTAGAGCTGCTGTCGGATCCCCCACATAGGGCTGTAGAGCTGCTGTCGGGTCCCCCACATAGGGCTGTAGAGCTGCTGTCGGGTCCCCCACATAGGGCTGAGAGCTGCTGTCGGGTCCCCCACATAGGGCTGTAGAGCTGCTGTCGGATCCCCCACATAGGGCTGTAGAGCTGCTGTCGGGTCCCCCACATAGGGCTGTAGAGCTGCTGTCGGGTCCCCCACATAGGGCTGTAGAGCTGCTGTCGGGTCCCCCACATAGGGCTGTAGAGCTGCTGTCGGATCCCCCACATAGGGCTGTAGAGCTGCTGTCGGGTCCCCCACATAGGGCTGTAGAGCTGCTGTCGGGTCCCCCACATAGGGCTGTAGAGCTGCCACAGAAACACATGCTGGAGCATCTGATGCTGAGCTTGGTTTGCTCCTATGGATGATGGAATCAAAATGTTATCCCAAAAGAAGTTTGAAACTACTAAAGGAATCATGTTTGGTAATGAAACTGTATCTCTACTGCTCACCACACCTAATATGTCTCTTTCTGTCTTTCTGTCTTTCTCTATGTCTCTCTCTATGTCTCTCTCTCTCTGTGTCTCTGTCTGTGTCTCTCTCTCTCTCTCTGTGTCTCTCTCTCTGTCTCTCTCCCCCCTCTCTCACTCTCTCTCTCTCTCTCTCCCCCCCCCCCCCCCCCTCTCTCTCTCTCTCTCTCTCTGTGTCTCTGTCTCTGTCTGTCTCTGACTCTCTCTCAGATGAGACAGAGCTGAAGGACTGTCTGACGGTGCTGATAGAGGACCAACAGAAGCTATCGGCCCAGATGGCTAAGAGCACGCTGTCTGCCATGCGTCTGCGCCAGCGCCTGGTCATCCTAGAGAGATACCTTATATCGCTGAGCCACAGCATGATGGAAGAGAAGTACAAGGTCCGCTGGAAGATCCCCCCCAGCCCCCCTCTACCCATCGTAGACAACAAGAGGTACAGGAAGCATCTAATTTCACTGTAAACTGAAACGCTGATCCACTAGTGCAAGTGATAGTACAGGAAGCGGCAGCCATGGTTCTCTCATCTCACTGTTAGCTACACTGACTGGGCCACACTAGTGCAAGTGATTCATCTGAAACATTCCCCCTTAGACGATCAGCTGGATCTGTGTCATGTGTCATCTTGATTGAGTGGAGTTAAAGGTGTGTCTCTCTCTCTAGCGCCCGGCCAGCCAGTAAGGGTGTGGAGGGTCTGGCCAGAGTCGGCTCCAGAGCAGCGCTCTCCTTTGCCTTTGCCTTTCTACGACGAGCCTGGAGGTCTGGTAAGCATCCTCGCTAGACATAGCCCTTCACTTAGTCTTTATGAAGCATCCTCTCTAGACATAGCCCTTCACTTAGTCTTTATGAAGCATCCTCTCTAGACATAGCCCTTCACTTAGTCTTTATGAAGCATCCTCTCTAGACATAACCCTTCACTTAGTCTTTATGAAGCATCCTCTCTAGACATAGCCCTTCACTTAGTCTTTATGAAGCATCCTCTCTAGACATAGCCCTTCACTTAGTCTTTATGAAGCATCCTCTCTAGACATAGCCCTTCATTTAGTCTTTATGAAGCATCCTCTCTAGACATAACCCTTCACTTAGTCTTTATGAAGCATCCTCTCTAGACATAACCCTTCACTTAGTCTTTATGAAGCATCCTCTCTAGACATAACCCTTCACTTAGTCTTTATGAAGCATCCTCTCTAGACATAACCCTTCACTTAGTCTTTATGAAGTATACTCTCTCGACATAACCCTTCACTTAGTCTTTATGAAGCATCCTCTCTAGACATAACCCTTCACTTAGTCTTTATGAAGCATCCTCTCTAGACATAACCCTTCACTTAGTCTTTATGAAGCATCCTCTCTAGACATAACCCTTCACTTAGTCTTTATGAAGCATCCTCTCTAGACATAACCCTTCACTTAGTCTTTATGAAGCATCCTCTCTAGACATAGCCCTTCATTTAGTCTTTATGAAGCATCCTCTCTAGACATAACCCTTCACTTAGTCTTTATGAAGCATCCTCTCTAGACATAACCCTTCACTTAGTCTTTATGAAGCATCCTCTCTAGACATAACCCTTCACTTAGTCTTTATGAAGCATCCTCTCTAGACATAACCCTTCACTTAGTCTTTATGAAGCATCCTCTCTAGACATAACCCTTCACTTAGTCTTTATTAAGCCTCCTTTACTGGTGACATCACATAGTCAACATGGTCCAGAGTATCAGACCCTCCGCTGTCCCCTTCTACCCTCCCCAGTCCCCCTCTACTCTCCCCAGTCCCCCTCTACTCTCCCCAGTCCCCCTCTACTCTCCCCAGTCCCCCTCTACTCTCCCCAGTCCCCCTCTACCCTCCCCAGTCCCCCTCTACTCTCCCCAGTCCCCCTCTACTCTCCCCAGTCCCCCTCTACCCTCCCAGTCCCCCTCTACTCTCCCCTGTCCCCCTCTACTCTCCCCAGTCCCCCCTCTACTCTCCCCCAGTCCCCCTCTACTCTCCCCAGTCCCCCATCTACTCTCCCCAGTCCCCCTCTACTCTCCCCAGTCCCCCTCTACTCTCCCAGTTCCCCCCTCTACCCCTCTCATAGCCCCCTCTACTCTCCCCAGTCCCCCTCTCCCCCTCCCCCTCTACCCTCTCATATCCCCCTCTACTCTCCCCAGTCCCCCTCTACTCTCCCCCAGTCCCCCTCTACTCTCCCCAGTCCCCCTCTACTCTCCCCAGTCCCCCTCTACCCCCCCCAGTCCCCTCTACTCTCCCCAGTCCCCTCTACTCTCCCCAGTCCCCCCTACTCTCCCCAGTCCCCCTCTACTCTCCCCCAGTCCCCCCTCTACTCCTCCCCAGTCCCCCTCTAACCCTCCCCCAGTCCCCCCTCTACCTCCCCCCATCCCCCTCTACTCTCCCCAGTCCCCCCTCTACTCTCCCCAGTCCCCCCTCTACTCTCCCCATTCCCCCCTCTACTGCTCCCCAGTCCCCCTCTAACCCTCCCCAGTCCCCCTCTACTCTCCCCCAGTCCCCCCCTCTACTCTCCCCAGTCCCCCTCTACTCTCCCCAGTCCCCCCTCTACCCTCTCATATCCCCCTCTACTCTCCCCAGTCCCCCTCTCCCCAGTCCCCCTCTACCCTCTCATATCCCCCTCTACTCTCCCCAGTCCCCCTCTACTCTCCCCAGTCCCCCTCTACTCTCCCCAGTCCCCCTCTACTCTCCCCCAGTCCCCCCTCTACCCCCCCTGTCCCCCTCTCCCCAGTCCCCCTCTACCCTCCCCAGTCCCCCTCTACTCTCCCCAGTCCCCCTCTATTTTCAGCATCACTATATTTATATGGTTTATTTGACAACGTTTATACTAATCAGTGAAGCATCAACACATTTGTCAAATTATTAGCTTTATTATATATATATATATATACAGTTACATATTGCGCTATTATTCTGAACGATATTGTCCTGAACAAAAATATAAATGCAACATGTAAAGTGCTGGTCCCATGTTTCATGAGCTGAAATAAAAGATCCCAGAAATGTTCCATACGCACAAAAAGCGTATTTCTCTCAAATGTTGTGCACAAATTTGTTTACATCCCTGTTAGTGAGCATTTCTCCTTTGCCAAGATAATCCATCCACTTGACAGGTGTGGCATATCAAGAAGCTGATTAAACAGCATGATCATTACACAGGTGCACCTTGTGCTGGGGACAATAAAAGGCCACTCTAAAATGTGCAGTTTTGTCACACAACACAATGCCACTGATGTCTCAAGTTTTGAGGGAGTGGGCAATTGGCATGCTGACTGCAAGAAAGTCCACCAGAGCTGTTGCCAGAGAATTTAATGTTAATTTCTCTACAATAAGCCGCCTCCAAAGTCGTTTTAGAGAATTTGCCAGTACGCCCAACCAGCCTCAGAACCGCAGACCACGTGTAACCACACCAGCCCAGGACCTCCACATCCGGCTTCTTCCCCAGGGGACTCGTCTGAGAACAGCCACCCAGACAGCTGATGAAACTGAGGAGTATTTATGTCTGTAATAAAGCCCTTTTGTGGAGAAAAACTCATTCAGTGGGTGGGCCTGGCTCCCAGGTGGGTTGGCCTATGGCTGTGCCCCTGCCCAGTCATGTGAAATCCATAGATTTTGTATTTTGTGTATTTATTATGGATCCCCATTAGTTCCTGCCAAGGCAGCAGCTACTCTTCCTGGGGTTTATTATGGATCCCCATTAGTTCCTGCCAAGGCAGCAGCTACTCTTCCTGGGGTTTATTATGGATCCCCATTAGTTCCTGCCAAGGCAGCAGCTACTCTTCCTGGGGTTTATTATGGATCCCCATTAGTTCCTGTCAAGGCAGCAGCTACTCTTCCTGGGGTTTATTATGGATCCCCATTAGTTCCTGCCAAGGCAGCAGCTACTCTTCCTGGGGTTTATTATGGATCCCCATTAGTTCCTGCCAAGGCAGCAGCTACTCTTCCTGGGGTCCTGCAACATTAAGGCAGTTATATACAATTTAAAATATTACCTGACATTATATTTCATAACACTTTACCCAATATATTTAGATTAGGGCCTAATGAATTTATTTCAATTGATTGAATTCGTGATGTGAACTGTAACTCGTTGAAATTGTTGCATGTTGCACCGTCATCTGATGCCACCTTTCCAACAAGTCAGTTCGTCAAATTTCTGCCCTGCTAGAGTTGCCCCGGTCAACTGTAAGTGCTGTTATTGTGAAGTGGAAACGTCTAGGAGCAACACCGGCTCAGCCGCAAAGTGGAAAGGCTTCCCAGAAGAGTGGAGGCTGTTATAGCAGCAAAGGGGGGACCAACTCCATATTAATGCCCATGATGTTGGAATGAGATGTTCGACATGCAGGTGTCCACATACTATTGGTTGTGTAGTGTTTATAATTAATTTATTCATTACAAATATTTTATCTGGGCCAAAAGTAAATTTCATCCTATAGTTTTGTCTCCATCTTCTTTTTAAATAGTGAGCCATCATATGTTTTCAGCACTTTTATTTCCATGACTGATTTTAAAACTAATTTTTCTCATGTTCTCTCTTGTCTCTCTGCAACAGAACAATATGTTCTGAACATCAAGTCGCAGTATCGCATCGCAATACGTATAGAATCGTGAGAATCACAATACATATCATATCGGCACCTAAGTATGGTGATAATATCGTATCGTGGGGTCCCTGGCAGTTCCCAGCCCTAGTGTCCAGTATGTCTAACATATTGGTGCTTTGATCAGGTGACGATGCGGACCTGTGCAGTGAGCTGCTCCAGGAGTCCCTGGATGCTCTGCGAGCCCTCCCAGAAGCCACTCTGTTTGACGAGGGCACCGTGTCGTCTGTCTGGCTGGAGGTCGTGGAGAGAGCCACCAAGTTCCTCAGGTCAGTAGAACATGCTGCCTGGGTTGTCCCGGCACTGACTTCCTGCCAGTTCCTCAGGCCTTCCTGCTGCCTGGGTTTTCAGTGATGTCCATGGTTCTGCCAGTGATGGTGTTATTTAAACTGTGCGGTTGGTTTTCAGTGATGTCCATGGTTCTGCCAGTGATGGTGTTATTTAAACTGTGCGGTTGGTTTTCAGTGATGTCCATGGTTCTGCCAGTGATGGTGTTATTTAAACTGTGCGGTTGGTTTTCAGTGATGTCCATGGAAGTGGAAGCACCAAAGGCAGCATCCCACTACAGGACCAACACCTGGCCCTGGCCATCCTGCTAGAGCTGGCAGTGCAGAGAGGCACTCTGAGGTAAGACTCCTACAGGACACTGATACTCAACTCTAGGATTGGGGTGATATACCATATATACTGGGATTTTACGAAATACCGACCGTATGATTTTCAACGGGGGGGTTGGGGGGCAGCGGGGGGCTGTGGGGGTGCGTGCTACGCCACTGCTTATATCTATGTTAAGTATAACTGTAAGAAATATTAAGATGTGTCAAATAAATGATATCCAGCTCAGGGCTCCAGCTATGTGTTTGGTTTGCTAAGTGGCTAGATGTCAAGATACTCCAATGCCTTTTGAGATAGAGGCGAGGAAAAAATCAAATACTTTTTGGGATGCACTCTCTGTGACTGCACCTACCACACTCCTCATATCATACAGTACCAGACCTCTCCGACCTGTCCTGTCTCCAGCCAGCTACTGTCTGCATCTGTAGCTCAGCTGGTAGAGCACGGCGCTTGGTCCTCTGTAGCTCAGCTGGTAGAGCACGGCGCTCGGTCCTCTGGAGCTCAGCTGGTAGAGCACGGCGCTCGGTCCTCTGGAGCTCAGCTGGTAGAGCACGGCGGTCCTCTGTAGCTCAGCTGGTAGAGCATGGCGCTTGGTCCTCTGTAGCTCAGCTGGTAGAGCACGGCGCTTGGTCCTCTGTAGCTCAGCTGGTAGAGCACGGCGCTTGGAACGCCAGGGTAGTGGGTTCGATCCCCGGGACCACCCATACACTAAAAAATGTATGCATGCATGACTAAGTCGCTTTGGATAAAAGCGTCTGCTAAATGGCATATTATTATTATTATTATTATTATTATTATTATCTGTGGGACAGCACTTACCATGTCCATAGTATCATACCCTAACTACTCTCTTCTCCAGCCAGCTGCTGTCTGCCGTCCTCCTCCTCCTGCGGCTGTGGGACAGCGGGACCAGGGAGATGGACAATGAGCGCTCCACCCAGGGGACCAGCGCACCCCTCCTCCCCCTCCTGCAGCGCTTTCACAACATCCACAGCAGCAAGGAGGAGCCCGGCCCTGAGGAGGAGATGGAGGTGAGCTCAGGGCCTGTTTTCATAAAGCTTCTCTGTAAAAGCTGATTTTTTTAGGTTAGGTTTTGCCTCTTTAGATCAGAATCAATAAGATGACATGATCCTAGAGCAGGACTCCTACTCTGAGACACCTGATACATACAGTCCCTGGTCTCATTATAGAGGATCCTTACTCTCCTCTTCCTGGTCCATTGCCTCAAAATACATTTGTTTGTCCATCTTCTAAACTAAACTAAATGTAAGTACTAAGCTTAGCAGATACAGTGCCTTCAGAAAGTATTCACACCCCCAATGACTTTATCCACATTTTGTTGTGTTACAGCCTGATTTTTAAAATGGATGAAATTTAGATTATTTTTTTTGTCACTGGCCTAAACAAAATACCCCATAATGTCAAAGTGGAAGTATGTTTTTCGGAAAGCTGAAATGTCTTGAGTCAAGTATTCACCCCCTTTGTTATGGCAAGCCTAAATAACTTAAGGAGTTCTACTAAGCTATATATAATTGTTTAAAGAAGGTAACAGTCTCCATATATACTTCCATAAATGTTTTCAACTGGTACCGAGGAACCTTCAGACGAGTCTTGTGAGGCATGTGGGCGTCCTAGAGCAAAACAACCGACGTACGTGCTTGTGAGAGCCACCCTTTGCCTTGATGACAGCTTTGCACACACTTGGCATTCTCTCAACCAGCTTCACCTGGAATGCTTTTCCAACAGTCTTGAAGGAGTTCCCACATATGCTGAGCACTTGCTGGCTGCTTTTCTGAGAAAAAAACATCAATTGAATCCATTGTGAATTCAAGCTGTGGCACAGTAAAATGTGGAATAAGTCAAGGGATATGAATACTTTCTGAAGGCACTGTACCTCTCTAGTTCAGCTCGTTACCTGTATAAAAGACACCTGGGAGCCTGGATTTAAATGCTTTTTTCCCTCACTGTACTTTCTAAAGGCACTGTACCTCTCTAGTTCACATATCTATCTGTGTTCTTCCACTCCAGATCCTGGGGTCCCCTCTGAGTCCCAATGAGAGTTTCTTGCGCTACCTGACGCTGCCCCAGGACAATGACTTGGCTATCGACCTGAGACAGACGGCTGTGGTCATCATGGCTCACCTGGACCGCCTGGCCGCCCCCTGCTCCCCCCCGCAGTGCAGCTCCCCCACCTCTCACAAGGTACCACTACCGTCTGGACTTGGCCCTGCTCTTGAGTGCTGTACACTGTTAAGACAGCTCTACTCAGCCTCCCTGTCTTAAGCTCTACTCAGCCTCCCTGTCTTAAGCTCTACTCAGCCTCCCTGTCTTAAGCTCTACTCAGCCTCCCTGTCTTAAGCTCTACTCAGCCTCCCTGTCTTAAGCTCTACTCAGCCTCCCTGTCTTAAGCTCTACTCAGCCTCCCTGTCTTAAGCTCTACTCAGCCTCCCTGTCTTAAGCTCTACTCAGCCTCCCTGTCTTAAGCTCTACTCAGCCTCCCTGTCTTAAGCTCTCCTCAGCCTCCCTGTCTTAAGCTCTACTCAGCCTCCCTGTCTTAAGCTCTACTCAGCCTCCCTGTCTTAAGCTCTACTCAGCCTCCCTGTCTTAAGCTCTACTCAGCCTCCCTGTCTTAAGCTCTACTCAGCCTCCCTGTCTAAAGCTCTCCTCAGCCTCCCTGTCTTAAGCTCTACTCAGCCTCCCTGTCTTAAGCTCTACTCAGCCTCCCTGTCTAAAGCTCTCCTCAGCCTCCCTGTCTTAAGCTCTACTCAGCCTCCCTGTCTAAAGCTCTCCTCAGCCTCCCTGTCTTAAGCTCTACTCAGCCTCCCTGTCTAAAGCTCTCCTCAGCCTCCCTGTCTTAAGCTCTACTCAGCCTCCCTGTCTTAAGCTCTACTCAGCCTCCCTGTCTTAAGCTCTACTCAGCCTCCCTGTCTTAAGCTCTACTCAGCCTCCCTGTCTAAAGCTCTCCTCAGCCTCCCTGTCTTAAGCTCTACTCAGCCTCCCTGTCTAAAGCTCTCCTCAGCCTCCCTGTCTTAAGCTCTACTCAGCCTCCCTGTCTTAAGCTCTACTCAGCCTCCCTGTCTAAAGCTCTCCTCAGCCTCCCTGTCTTAAGCTCTACTCAGCCTCCCTGTCTTAAGCTCTACTCAGCCTCCCTGTCTTAAGCTCTACTCAGCCTCCCTGTCTTAAGCTCTACTCAGCCTCCCTGTCTTAAGTGTTTCCATTGATCAGCATGGTTATCTGTCAGGCTCACAACCGCTCTCCTCAGATTTAATGGCATGCTGGTCAGGATTAGGGCTGCACAATTAATCAAATTGTAATCAAAATTGCGATATCGACATGTGCAATATCCATATCGCAAGAGACTGCGTTTTTTTTTTGAAATGCTACGTGTTACACGTTTTTATAGTTTACTCTGTCTCTCTCCAGTCTCCCCCTCTCTCTCTCTCTCTCTCGCTGTCTCTCTGTCTCTCTCCCTCTCTCCTTCTGTCTCTCTCCTTCTGTCTCTCTCCTTCTGTCTCTCTCTCTCGCTGTCTCTCTGTCTCTCTCCCTCTCTCCTTCTGTCTCTCTCCTTCTGTCTCTCTCTCTCTCTCTCTCGCTGTCTCTCTGTCTCTCTCCCTCTCCTTCTGTCTCTCTCCTTCTGTCTCTCGCTCGCTCTCTCTCTCGCTCTCTCTCTCTCTCGCTCTCTCGCTCTCTCGCTCTCTCCTCTCTCTCTCTCTCTCTCTCTCTCTCTCTCTCTCTCTCTCTCTCTCTCTCTCTCTCTCTCTCTCTCTCTCTCTCTCTCTCTCTCTCTCTCTCTCTCTCCTCTCTCTCTCTCTCTCGCTCTCTCTCTCTCTCTCTCTCTCTCTCTCTCTCTCTCTCTCTCCCCCCCCCTCTGTCTCTCTCTCTCTCTGTCTCATGCAGCTGCTTGCTTCTGACACATGTGACACACCAAGCCCCACCCCCTATCACACAAGCAGGAACAAATAGCTGCTTCAGTCTGCATGCTTCTGTTAGCTAGCTCATGCAGTCAAGAAACAAGAACGATGCTGCTTTCAGCTTTGCTTCTTCATATCAACCACGTTTTCTGTATTCTACTATTAGCTTGTGTGTCTTTATCTCTGCAAACTGCTAGTTAGTTAGTCTTTAGCAAGCTCCACGTGTCTAATCGCTAACTGGCTAGCTAAATACATTGAGCTAGCAAAGAATATGGCGCTAGGGCAAATCTGACTAGCAAACGTTAGCTCTAATACAGGCTGCTGCCGGTGGTGTTGGCAGCATGTTGGTTGTGCAGCGTCATGCTCTGAATTAGAGAGGAACAGGTGAAGCATATTCAAAGAAATGGGCGGCAGTTAGCCTAGCGTAGCGTTGGGCCAGTAACCGAAAGGTCGCTTGTTCGAATACCCGAGCCGACAAGGTGAAAATTGTATCGGTGCCTTTGAGCAAGGCACTTAACCCTAATTTGCTCCAGAGGCACTGTACTACTACGGCTGACCCTCTAAAACAACACATTACACTGCACCTATCTGGTGTATGTGACAATAACACATTCTACTATACTGACCTTTTCATTAATTGTCATGCCAACCAACGCCAACCATATAATTAGAATAGCCTACTCATTCTATTTCTATGATTCCAACATAATATATATTAATATAATAATATATTATACATGCCAGTTAGCAGACTCTTTTATCCAAAGCGTCATGCATTCATAAATGTTTTTACGTATGGGTGGTCCCGGGAATCCTGGCGAACGAAGTGTTTTTGCTCAAAATCGCAATATTTTGCAATTCGATTTTTGGCCCATATCGTGCAGCCCTAGTAGGATGTTGTGATTGGAGGCCTTTTCTCTGTTGCTAACGTCTCGTGATTGGAGGCCTTTTCTCTGTTGCTAACGTCTCGTGATTGGAGGCCTTTTCTCTGTTGCTAACGTCTCGTGATTGGAGGCCTTTTCTCTGTTACTAACGTCTCGTGATTGGAGGCCTTTTCTCTGTTACTAACGTCTCGTGATTGGAGGCCTTTTCTCTGTTACTAACGTCTCGTGATTGGAGGCCTTTTCTCTGTTGCTAACGTCTCGTGATTGGAGGCCTTTTCTCTGTTACTAACGTCTCGTGATTGGAGGCCTTTTCTCTGTTACTAACGTCTCTCTCTCTCTCTCTGTGCGTTCTGTTGGAGGACCATGGCAACATGCAGGTAAAGGATGAAGCCATGTGTTGTGCATGAAGGACTTGATGTGATGTTTTTATATAGCTTATTCTTGCAACAGTAGGATAACGTTTGCCCTAGAAGTCCCTTTCATGGGGATATGTTGATTACGTTTGCCCTAGAAGTCCCTTTCATGGGGATGTATTTGTATTCATTAGGGATCCCCATTACTGTTCCTGGGGTCCAAACATATTAAAGCACTTACATTACATAGAAAACAAAAGATAAAACAGTACATCATATGACATTATTACACCACTACATATCTACAATACAAAATGTTTAATACCACCATACAACAATATCACAATGTGTGCGTATGCATGTGTCTATACCCTTGTGTGTGTCTCTTCACAGTCCCCGCTGTTCCATAAGGTGTATTTTTATCTGTTTTTTAAATCTGATTCTACTGCTTGCATCAGTTACCTGATGTGGAATAGAGTTCCATGTAGTCATGGCTCTATGTAATACTGTGCTCCTCCCATAGTCTGTTCTGGACTTGGGGACTGTGAAGAGACCTCTGGTGGCATGTCTTGTGGCTTTACTATTCTTAGGTAGCGGAATGACGAGCTTCCCTCCAGGCCGGAGGGCACACACTTTCTAGTAGGCTTAAATTGAAGATGTGGCAAATATCGTCCGCTATTATCCTCAGGAATTTTCCATCCAAGTTGTCAGACCCCGGTGGCTTGTCATTGTTGATAGACAACAATAATGTTTTCACCTCTTCCAAACTGACTTTACGGAATTCAAAAGTACAATTCTTGTATTTCATAATTTGATCCAGTTATACTTGGATGTCTAGTGTCAGCGTTTGTTGCTGGCATGTCATACCTAAGTTTGCTAATCTTGCCAGTGAAAAAATCAGTAAAGTAGTTGGCAATATCAGTCGGTTTTGTGATGAATGAGCCATCTGATTCAATGAATGATGGAGCTGAGTTTGCCTTTTTGCCCAACATTTCATTTAAGGTGCTCCAAAGCTTTTTACTATAGGATAGTTTCTTCTTCTTTTTATTCAGTTTAGTCACATGATTTCTCAATCTGCAGTACGTTTGCCAATCGGTTGTGCAGCCAGACTTATTTGCCATTCCTTTTGCCTCATCCCTCTCAACTATATAATATTTCAATTCCTCATCAATCCACGGGGATTTAACAGTTTTTACAGTCATTTTCTTAATGGGTGCATGCTTATTAGTAACTGGAATAAGCAATTTCATAAATGTGTCAAGTGCAGCGTCTGGTTGCTCCTCATTACACACCACGGACCAACATATATTATTTATATCAACAACATAGGAATCACTACAAAACGTATTGTATGACCTCTTATACACTATATTAGGCCCAGCCTTTGGAACTTTGGTTTTCCTAGATATGGCTACTATATTGTGATCACTACAGCCGATGGATCTGGAAACTGCTTTCAAGCACATTTCTGCAGCATTAGTAAAGATGTGATCAATACATGTTGTTGATTTCATTCCTGTGCTGTTTGTAACTACCCTGGTAGGTTGACTGATAACCTGAATCAGGTTGCAGGCACTGGTTACAGTTTGACGTTTTTTCTTGAGTGGGCAGCTTGATGAGAGCCAGTCAATATTTAAATCACCCAGAAAATGTGTTGATTACGTTTGCCCTGGAAGGCCCTTTCATGGGGATGTGTTCCTGAAAAGCCCTAGTTGTTCATCATGCAGCCAGCCAGTCTTTGAGAGCATGCTTTACAGAGATATAAATAGATCATATTGGTAGTTGATGCCTTGGCTTTTTCTTTGCAGTGTCGATCTCATACGTGGTCAGGTGATTTCTCCCAACAGATTTAGGCAGCACAGACAGGCTGCACATCTGTGAAGTACCAAATGTTACTGTTACATTAACCGTTTGTGTTCTGCAGAGAACTGAAGTACCAGTAGTACTGGGCGGCAGGTAGCTTAGTGGGTAAGAGCGTTGTGCCAGTAACCGAAAGGTCACTGGTTCTAATCCCCGAGCCGACTAGGTGAAAAATCTGTCGATGTGCCCTTGAGCAAGGCACTTAACCCTAATTGCTCATGTAAGTTGATAAGAGCGTCTGCTAAATGACTAAAATGTAAATGTACTATTACATTAACCCTTTGTGTTCTGTAGAGAACTGAAGTACCAAATGTTACTGTTACATTAGAATATAATTGATATATAACTGTATTCTCCATCAGAGGATTTCCCTTTTTCCTTTAACCCCTTCAATGCTTCTGCTACTTAAACTCTTCATACTATGTAGACCACTGAAGCACCAATGGCATCACTGCATTAACCCTTTCTTCCCCACTCGCAGGGCACTCTGCAGGAGGTGATTGGCTGGGGGCTGCTAGGCTGGAAGCTGTATGCCAACGTGAACGGGCCGGTGCAGTGCAAGGCCCTGTCAGGCCTGGGGGTCTCCCAGATAGTGTGTTCTGAGAAGGGCTTCCTCATCCTGGCCAGCAGTGGAGCCGTCTACACACAGAACTACAAGAGCACCACACTGGTAGGAAGCTTTCACTCACTGGAGCTCTGTCCTTCACTCCTTTTTAGGGCTGGGTGATATGGCCTGGAGCTCTGTCCTTCACTCCTTTTTAGGGCTGGGTGATATGGCCCGGAGCTCTGTCCTTCACTCCTTTTTAGGGCTGGGTGATATGGCCCGGAGCTCTGTCCTTCACTCCTTTTTAGGGCTGGGTGATATGGCCTGGAGCTCTGTCCTTCACTCCTTTTTAGGGCTGGGTGATATGGCCTGGAGCTCTGTCCTTCACTCCTTTTTAGGGCTGGGTGATATGGCCTGGAGCTCTGTCCTTCACTCCTTTTTAGGGCTGGGTGATATGGCCTGGAGCTCTGTCCTTCACTCCTTTTTAGGGCTGGGTGATATGGCCAAAACATCACAATATTTATGACGTATTGGACTGTATTTTATGTTTTTGAATAATACAAGTTCTAAGTATGTTTTATGAGTAGTTCATGACCCTAGGGTGGCAACATATAAATTACAAGTGATTTCAATGGGTCTTTCTCCATTTTGATTTGTTTTATACTGTTCAATCCAACTTCAAACTAAATCATTTCTTCAGTTCCTGCTCTTTTGTTATCATTTCCACACTGTGTCATGCAGCGCTGAATCTAGGCCCAGTTAAGTAGTGAACTGTTGGAACCATTATTCTAAATGAATAAACCAGGGAGGAATTATTCACACGGTAGGAACCAAAGTATTGGTCAGTGTTTCCCAGGGGACCCTAATTAGATGTTACATTACATGTTTTCTCTTACCTCATGTAGCTAGCTAACGAGGGCTGTCACCGAATATAAAAATTATTGGTTGACCAAGAGTCGTCTGTTCTTTCGACCAGTCGATTGGTCTAAATGTGAAAAACTTGTATTTTTCCATATATATAGACACATCCTATGTGTTTTAATCAAATCAACTATATGCACTGAGTTTGTCTGACGCTTTAAGCGAACTGTTTAATGAAATAATTAAGACACACAAATAACTAGAGGGAGTCTGACCGCAATTGATTTGATTGTGCCGGGCCTGGCTCAGTATTTCAGGAGGGGGGTCGTAGTTCCGTAGCGACCCACTAGGTGTCATCCTCCGACAACCTTAGGCACCTCCTCACACACAGTCTGGACTAATCATTATCCTATTGGTGTCACCTGTGTCTACCTGTTCACCTGTGTATTTATGGCCTCACTTCCCTGTGTTCCCTTGTTCAGTTTTCTCTGCTAGTTTCTCTATGTTCAGCAGTACTAATCAGTGTCTGATCGGAGAAGTATGTACAGTGAGGGAAAAAAGTATTTGATCCCCTGCTGATTTTGTACGTTTGCCCACTGACAAAGAAATGATCAGTCTATAATTTTAATGGTAGGTTTATTTGAGCAGTGAGAGACAGAATAACAACAACAAAATCCAGGAAAACGCATGAGTACCAAGCCACTGCTCCTGCGGTGTTCCAGGCGTTGGTCAATGACGTGCTCCGGGACCTCCTCGACTACAACGTCTTCGTGTATTTGGATGACATCCTAATATTTTCGATAGGACATGAGTGAACACCAGCATCACGTTCGGCAGGTCCTCCAACGCCTTCTCCGTCACCAGCTCTACGTCAAGGCGGAGAAGTGCGTGTTCCACACGGAGACAGTCTCCTTCCTGGGGTTCATCGCCACCCAGGGGGACCTACGGATGGACCCAGCCAAGGTCAGCGTGGTACTGGATTGGCCCCAGCCCTCATCCCTCAAGCAACTACAACGGTTTTTAGGGCTCGCAAATTTTTATAGCCGATTTATTCGCAATTTTAGCTCCCTAGCCGCTCCCCTGACAGCCCTCACCCAGACAAGCATACGCTCCTTCGCCTGGACCTACGGAAGCGGGGAACGCATTTGATGTGCTGAAGCGGCGCATTACATCGGCCCCGGTCCTAGGGCATCCTGATCCGTCCCTGCCG
Source organism: Coregonus sp. 'balchen' (assembly GCA_902810595.1). NCBI lineage: Eukaryota > Metazoa > Chordata > Actinopteri > Salmoniformes > Salmonidae > Coregonus > Coregonus sp. 'balchen'. The sequence goes on along the minus strand of LR778272.1, from coordinate 165,224 downwards.
TTCATTGTGGAGGTGGATGCTTCAGACGTTACGGTGGGAGCAATCCTGTCCCAGCGGTTTCTCACGGACGGTAAGACTCACCCTTGCGCGTTTTTCTCCCGTCGGCTGTCCCCGGCGGAGCGGAATTATGACGTGAGGAACCGTGAGCTGCTAGCGGTCAAGCTCGACCTGGGGGAGTGGAGGCATTGGCTAGAGGGGGTCGCCCATCCATTCATCGTATGGATTGACCACAAGAACTTAGCCTACATTCAGGGGGCCAAGAGGCTCAACTCGCACCAGACCAGGTGGGTGTTGTTCTTTACCAGGTTCCGGTTCACCATCTCATACCGTCCGGGTTCGAAGAACACCAAGCCTGACGCGCTCTCCCGGCGGTTCGACCCCGTGGACCTGGTGGAGAGGGACGACCCCATTGTCCCCAACGCCCTGATGGCTGCCCCAGTTTCGTGGGGAATTGATAGGCTGGTCAGAGCAGCGCTACGGCGGGAGCCCGATCCGGGCGGAGTTCCATCGGGGAGGATGTACGTACCCAAGGCTGCGCGCTCGCGACTGCTTCAGTGGGCGTCCGACCTCACCAGCCACCCGGGGGGCGCCAGGACGTTGGAGCTCCTGCGTATGAGGTTCTGGTGGCCATCTGCTGAGGGGGAAACGCGCGCCTTCGTGGCTGCTTGCCCGGTGTGCGCACGCACGAAGAGCTCACGTCTGCCTACTGCCTGCTGTCTATCCTGCACCGCACCTGGGTCACACCTCACACCAACCCTCACACCAACCCTCACACCAACCCTCACACCAACCCTCACCCCAACCCTCACCCCAACCCTCACCCCAACCCTCACACCAACCCTCACACCAACCCTCACACCAACCCTCACCCCAACCCTCACCCTCACCCCAACCCTCACCCCAACCCTCACCCCAACCCTCACCCCAACCCTCACCCCAACCCTCACACCAACCCTCACACCAACCCTCACACCAACCCTCACCCCAACCCTCACACCAACCCTCACCCCAACCCTCACCCCAACCCTCACACCAACCCTCACACCAACCCTCACCCCAACCCTCACACCAACCCTCACACCAACCCTTACAGCTCAGACTGTGTTAAAAAGAAAGACAGTGACTGTGTGACTATCATCCGTTGTCTCTCTCTCCTCCACCACACATCAACAGTGTGTTGTCTCTCTCTCCTCCACCACACATCAACAGTGTGTATAGAAGCTGCAACATAATTATATTCATTTCTGACTGAAAAGTTATGTTAATGAAATCCCTAATTTGTTTAGGGAAAACATTCCTTATTCCCGCAACCCTCTCATGCTCTCATTAAAGAAGGTAAGGAGCGATGCCAAACAGGTGCTGTTAGATTATATTATCATTTTTCTGACCGTTTGGAACATTGTAAACAACGTTAAATAAATGATAAGCGTACCAGGGAGTCTGTTGTAACGTTTTTTTGTAAAGCGTTTGTTACAGCAAAGACTACAAACAGTCACATTCATTAATACAATTTCCGAAAATGGAACGGTTTAGGCCTATTTATTGTTTACGCTAATTATTCAATGGTCGCTTTATTTTATTTTTCAAACTAAAATGCTTGATTGCATTTCACATCATGAATGACTCGTGTGCTGTGTGATGACATGAACGAATAAATGATTGATTGATACAGAAGCCTATATAAGTATTGAACTACAGGCCTAAGTAAGTTACGGTATTAAGACTAAACAGGATGTGCTCTAAGGCCTACAGCTCCATGGTGGATATACAAGGCTGCTATACTAAGACTACTAATGATAATGACATTTCTTATTGTAATGATTATCATAATAATAATAATAATGAGATCAAGAAAAAGGAGGGTTATTATAATAATAATAATTTGGAACCGTGTAAACAACACTAAGTAAATTATAAATAATACCAGAGAGGCTGAGAAATTGTTATTACAGCATAGCAAAGATTAAAAACTGCCGAATTGTTGAAATTGTTGCGTGATGCTTGGTGCTTACAGAATCAGTAGGCTATTAAACAAACACTCAAACAGGCAACAGAAGCAGGATCTGTCTTATTTCTGTAGATGTACAGTACCAGTCAAAAGTTTGGACACACCTACTCATTCAAGGGTTTTTCTTTATTTTTACTATTTTCCACATTGTAGAATAATAGTGAAGACATCAAAACTTATGAAATAACACATATGGAATCATGTAGTAACCCAAAAAAGTGTTAAACAAATCAAAATATATTCTTCAAAGTAGCCACCCTTTGCCTTGATGACAGCTTTGCACACTCTTGGCATTCTCTCAACCAGCTTCACCTGGAATGGTTTTTCAACAGTCTTGAAGGAGTCCCCACATATGCTGAGCACTTGTTGGCTGCTTTTCCTTCACTCTGCGGTCCGACTCATCCCAAACCATCTCAATTGGGTTGAGGTCGGGGGATTGTGGAGGCCAGGTCATCTGATGCAGCACTCCATCACTCTCCTTCTTGGTCAAATAGCCCTTACACAGCCTGGAGGTGTGTTGGGTCATTGTCCTGTTGAAAAACAAGTGATAATCCCACTAAGTGCAAACCTGATGGGATAGTGTATCGCTGCAGAATGCTGTGGTAGCCATGCTGGTTAAGTGTGCCTTGAATTCTAAATAAATCACAGACTGTGTCACCAGCAAAGCACCCCCACACCATAACACCTCCTCCTCCATGCTTTACGGTAGGAACTACACATATGGAGATCATCCGTTCACCCACACCGCATCTCACAAAGACATGGCGGTTGGAACCAAAAATCTCAAATTTGGAATCCAGACCAAAGGACAGATTTCCACCGGTCTAATGTCCATTGCTCGTGTTTCTTGGCCCAAGCAAGTCTCTTCTTCTTATTGGTGTCCTTTAGTAGTGGTTTCTTTGCAGCAATTTGATCATGAAGGCCTGATTCACGCAGTCTCCTCTGAACAGTTGATGTTGAGATGTGTCTGTTACTTGAACTCTGTGAAGCATTTATTTGGGCTGCAATTTCTGAGGCTGGTAACTGTAATGAACTTACCCTCTGCAGCAGAGGTAACTCTGGGTCTTCCTTTCCTGTGGCGGTCCTCATGAGAGCCAGTTTCATCATAGCGCTTGATGGTTTTTGCGACTGCACTTGAATAAACTTTCAAAGTTCTTGAAATGTTCCGTATTGACTGACCTTCATGTCTTAAAGTAATGATGGACTGTTGTTTCTCTTTGCTTATTTGAGCTGTTCTTGCCATAATATGGACTTGGTCTTTTACCAAATAGGGCTATCTTCTGTATATGCTCAAACGCATTAAGAAGGAAATAAATTCCACAAATTAACTTTTAACAAGGTACACCTGTTAATTGAAATGCATTCCAGGTGACTACCTCATGAAGTTGGTTGAGAGAATGCCAAGAGTGTGCAAAGCTGTCATCAAGGCAAAGGGTGGCTACTTTGAAGAATCTCAAATATAAAATTATTCTACAATGTAGAAAATAGTAAAAATAAAGAAAAACCCTGGAATGATTAGGTGTGTCCAAACTTTGAACTGGTACTGTATATGGATGATTTCTAAAGCCAGGCGCATTTAAGTTAGGATATTGATTATAGACCTAATTAGGTTTCCTCTCCTCACTTTGTTCTTTTCGTCTCCTAACTCTGCTGCTGCCTCCGCCACATTGTTCTCAACACCAATATGCTGGTTAACTTTGCTATTATGCACATAGCAACATGGTCAAGGAAAAGGCGCCAATTCAACAGCACACCGATGTGTTTCAGAAGAGCAGACAGCGACCACTATCCAACCCGGGAGAAAGCGAAGCGACCGCTATCCAACCCGGGAGAAAGCGCAGCGACCACTCCGGGAGAAAGCGCAGCGACCGCTATCCAACCCGGGAGAAAGCGCAGCGACCGCTATCCAACCCGGGAGAAAGCGCAGCGACCGCTATCCAACCCGGGAGAAAGCGCAGCGACCGCTATCCAACCCGGGAGAAAGCGCAGCGACCGCTATCCAACCCGGGAGAAAGCGCAGCGACCGCTATCCAACCCGGGAGAAAGCGCAGCGACCGCTATCCAACCCGGGAGAAAGCGCAGCGACCGCTATCCAACCCGGGAGAAAGCGCAGCGACCGCTATCCAACCCGGGAGAAAGCGCATCTGGTATAAAATAAAATGATTAGTGTTGCACCATTGTTCCTACGTAATATAACCATAAACAATTTCAGTATCACATGTCTTAGAGTGATGGACTGTGCCATCCACACAACCTCCACAATGGATCAGTCCACTCAGACAGGCCTCCACAATGGATCAGTCCGCTCAGACAGGCCTCCACAATGGATCAGTCCACTCAGACAGGCCTCCACAATGGATCAGTCCGCTCAGACAGGCCTCCACAATGGATCAGTCCACTCAGACAGGCCTCCACAATGGATCAGTCCGCTCAGACAGGCCTCCACAATGGATCAGTCCACTCAGACAGGCCTCCACAATGGATCAGTCCACTCAGACAGGCCTCCACAATGGATCAGTCCGCTCAGACAGGCCTCCACAATGGATCAGTCCACTCAGACAGGCCTCCACAATGGATCAGTCCACTCAGACAGGCCTCCACAATGGATCAGTCCACTCAGACAGGCCTCCACAATGGATCAGTCCGCTCAGACAGGCCTCCACAATGGATCAGTCCACTCAGACAGGCCTCCACAATGGATCAGTCCACTCAGACAGGCCTCCACAATGGATCAGTCCGCTCAGACAGGCCTCCACAATGGATCAGTCCGCTCAGACAGGCCTCCACAATGGATCAGTCCACTCAGACAGGCCTCCACAATGGATCAGTCCGCTCAGACAGGCCTCCACAATGGATCAGTCCGCTCAGACAGGCCTCCACAATGGATTAGTCCGCTCAGACAGGCCTCCACAATGGATCAGTCCACTGAGACAGGCCTCCACAATGGATTAGTCCACTCAGACAGGCCTCCACAATGGATCAGTCCACTGAGACAGGCCTCCACAATGGATCAGTCCGCTCAGACAGGCCTCCACAATGGATCAGTCCGCTCAGACAGGCCTCCACAATGGATTAGTCCACTCAGACAGGCCTCCACAATGGATCAGTCCACTGAGACAGGCCTCCACAATGGATCAGTCCACTCAGACAGGCCTCCACAATAGAAGGTCAAGTAAAATTCCAAACCGGTCTGTGCATCAATACCGGCATATAGGACTTTTGGTCGTGTAGTGTATGTTAATCTCAAAATTCAAAAGGCACTCGCACATCTGAGCTATCTTTGTTGCAGGTGCCATGGTAACAGTTGAATAAGATGAGAAAAAAAAGAAACCTGCACACTGCTCTTGATAGTATCACTGCTCTTGATTCTTGATAGAATCACTGCTCTTGATAGTATCACTGCTCTTGATTCTTGATAGAATCACTGCTCTTGATAGTATCACTGCTCTTGATTCTTGATATAATCACTGCTCTTGATAGTATCACTGCTCTTGATAGTGTCACTGCTCTTGATAGTATCACTGCTCTTGATAGTATCACTGCTCTTGATTCTTGATAGAATCACTGCTCTTGATAGTGTCACTGCTCTTGATAGTGTCACTGCTCTTGATAGTGTCACTGCTCTTGATAGTGTCACTGCTCTTGACAGTGTCACTGCTCTTGATAGTGTCACTGCTCTTGATAGTGTCACTGCTCTTGATAGTGTCACTGCTCTTGATAGTGTCACTGCTCTTGACAGTGTCACTGCTCTTGATAGTGTCACTGCTCTTGATAGTGATACTGCTCTTGATAGTGATACTAGCAAGAGCAGTGTATGTTTATCTCCAGAGGGATATCGGTTTTTCATACAGCAGCTGTTCAGTTCAGCTGTAATCAAAACGGTAGAAGCTGATGAGGATATGATTGTTGTCCTACTAGGCTCCCATGCTGGTCCATGCCCTGACCTCCAGGAAGATAGTGAAGCTGGCAGCTCATCCAGACGGGCAGCACTATCTGGCCCTGTCGGCCAATGGAGAGGTCTTCTCCTGGGGCTGTGGAGACGGGGGCCGCCTGGGGCATGGAGACACCACGTAATTTACTACACTACACTCAAAAACATGGAAATGATTTATGAACCAGAGTAGAAATGTGTGACCAGATTTCTTCTGTATGTCTACTAAGTTCAGTGAGTCTGCACCTCATAAATTATAGTCCAGTTACAGTCTGAGACCACATAAGTTACATTTAGGTCACCAGTGAGCCACACCAGCTCACCACCAGCATATCCTGCCAGATACAGCCTGTTCTCAGCCTATACCTCTGCTCCTACCTGTCCTAGGTATCATAACCTGTTCCTCTCCTCTCCCCCACCAGGTATCTGGAGGAGCCAGCGGTGATCACAGCGTTCACAGGGAAGCAGACCGGGAAGCACGTGGTGCATGTAGCCTGTGGAAGCACCTACAGCGCGGCTATCACAGCTGACGGAGAGCTGTACACCTGGGGCAGGGGCAACTACGGACGTCTGGGACACGGTGAGCATCCTGTTCTCCTGGTCTACACAATACTGGGCTAACCCTAACCACTGCTGGACTAAACCTAACCCTAACCACTGCTGGACTAAACCTAACCCTAACCACTGCTGGACTAAACCTAACCCTAACCACTGCTGGACTAAACCTAACCCTAACCACTGCTGGACTAAACCTAACCCTAACCACTGCTGGACTAAACCTAACCCTAACCACTGCTGGACTAAACCTAACCCTAACCACTGCTGGACTAAACCTAACCCTAACCACTGCTGGACTAAACCTAACCCTAACCACTGCTGGACTAAACCTAACCCTAACCACTGCTGGACTAAACCTAACCCTAACCACTGCTGGACTAAACCTAACCCTAACCACTGCTGGACTAAACCTAACCCTAACCACTGCTGGACTAAACCTAACCCTAACCACTGCTGGACTAAACCTAACCCTAACCACTGCTGGACTAAACCTAACCCTAACCACTGCTGGACTAAACCTAACCCTAACCACTGCTGGACTAAACCTAACCCTAACCACTGCTGGACTAAACCTAACCCTAACCACTGCTGGACTAAACCTAACCCTAACCACTGCTGGACTAAACCTAACCCTAACCACTGCTGGACTAAACCTAACCCTAACCACTGCTGGACTAAACCTAACCCTAACCACTGCTGGACTAAACCTAACCCTAACCACTGCTGGACTAAACCTAACCCTAACCACTGCTGGACTAAACCTAACCCTAACCACTGCTGGACTAAACCTAACCCTAACCACTGCTGGACTAAACCTAACCCTAACCACTGCTGGACTAAACCTAACCCTAACCACTGCTGGACTAAACCTAACCCTAACCACTGCTGGACTAAACCTAACCCTAACCACTGCTGGACTAAACCTAACCCTAACCACTGCTGGACTAAACCTAACCCTAACCACTGCTGGACTAAACCTAACCCTAACCACTGCTGGACTAAACCTAACCCTAACCACTGCTGGACTAAACCTAACCCTAACCACTGCTGGACTAAACCTAACCCTAACCACTGCTGGACTAAACCTAACCCTAACCACTGCTGGACTAAACCTAACCCTAACCACTGCTGGACTAAACCTAACCCTAACCACTGCTGGACTAAACCTAACCCTAACCACTGCTGGACTAAACCTAACCCTAACCACTGCTGGACTAAACCTAATCCTAACCACTCCTGGACTAAACCTAACCCTAACCACTGCTGGACTAAACCTAACCCTAACCACTGCTGGACTAAACCTAACCCTAACCACTGCTGGACTAACCCTAACCACTGCTGGACTAAACCTAACCCTAACCACTGCTGGACTAAACCTAACCATTCAGAGCTGCACTTTAAACTCTGTGACTTTATTATAAGGACAAGCATAGCTTTCAATTCACTATCATGATATTAAACATCAGCTAATGTATTAGAATGATGGCCTTGAGTCTGGGCCTGTGACTGACCATGTTCTCGCTCTCCTCCGTGTCTCTGTCTGGGCCTGTGACTGACCATGTTCTCGCTCTCCCCCGTGTCTCTGTCTGGGCTTGTGACTGACCATGTTCTCGCTCTCCTCCGTGTCTCTGTAGGTTCCAGCGAGGACCAAACTATTCCCATGCTGGTGACGGCTCTAAAAGGAATGAAGGTGCTGGATGTGGCGTGTGGCAGTGGAGACGCCCAGACCCTGGCTGTCACAGAGAACGGTGAGACACTAGGATCATTTACTATAGACTACAGGGGACTGAGACACTAGGATCATTAACTATATACTACTGGGGACTGAGACACTAGGATCATTAACTATGGACTACAGGGGACTGAGACACTAGGATCATTAACTATGGACTACAGGGGACTGAGACACTAGGATCATTAACTATAGACTACAGGGGACTGAGACACTAGGATCATTAACTATAGACTACAGGGGACTGAGACACTAGGATCATTAACTATAGACTACAGGGGACTGAGACACTAGGATCATTAACTATAGACTACAGGGGACTGAGACACTAGGATCATTAACTATAGACTACAGGGGACTGAGACACTAGGATCATTAACTATATACTACTGGGGACTGAGACACTAGGATCATTAACTATGGACTACAGGGGACTGAGACACTAGGATCATTAACTATGGACTACAGGGGACTGAGACACTAGGATCATTAACTATGGACTACAGGGGACTGAGACACTAGGATCATTAACTATGGACTACAGGGGACTGAGACACTAGGATCATTAACTATGGACTACAGGGGACTGAGACACTAGGATCATTAACTATAGACTACAGGGGACTGAGACACTAGGATCATTAACTATGGACTACAGGGGGACTGAGACACTAGGATCATTAACTATATACTACAGGGGACTGAGACACTAGGATCATTAACTATATACTACAGGGGACTGAGACACTAGGATCATTAACTATATACTACAGGGGACTGAGACACTAGGATCATTAACTATGGACTACAGGGGACTGAGACACTAGGATCATTAACTATGGACTACAGGGGACTGAGACACTAGGATCATTAACTATGGACTACAGGGGACTGAGACACTAGGATCATTAACTATGGACTACAGGGGACTGAGACACTAGGATCATTAACTATGGACTACAGGGGACTGAGACACTAGGATCATTAACTATGGACTACAGGGGACTGAGACACTAGGATCATTAACTATGGACTACAGGGGACTGAGACACTAGGATCATTAACTATGGACTACAGGGGACTGAGACACTAGGATCATTAACTATAGACTACAGGGGACTGAGACACTAGGATCATTAACTATGGACTACAGGGGACTGAGACACTAGGATCATTAACTATATACTACAGGGGACTGAGACACTAGGATCATTAACTATGGACTACAGGGGACTGAGACACTAGGATCATTAACTATAGACTACAGGGGACTGAGACACTAGGATCATTAACTATGGACTACAGGGGACTGAGACACTAGGATCATTAACTATATACTACAGGGGACTGAGACACTAGGATCATTAACTATATACTACAGGGGACTGAGACACTAGGATCATTAACTATGGACTACAGGGGACTGAGACACTAGGATCATTAACTATGGACTACAGGGGACTGAGACACTAGGATCATTAACTATGGACTACAGGGGACTGAGACACTAGGATCATTAACTATGGACTACAGGGGACTGAGACACTAGGATCATTAACTATATACTACAGGGGACTGAGACACTAGGATCATTAACTATAGACTACAGGGGACTGAGACACTAGGATCATTAACTATGGACTCTTTACTATAGACTCTTTACTGGGCCTTATCCTTCACTGTCATATGTTAATTCATGTGACACAGACTTTTTGATTGAAAGTTGTTAGACAGAGTATTTGCGTGTAGTGGACAGAGTATTTGCCTGTAGCAGACAAAGTATTTGCGTGTAGCAGACAGAGTATTTGCCTGTAGCAGACAGAGTATTTGCGTGTAGTGGACAGAGTATTTGCGTGTAGCAGACAGAGTATTTGCGTGTAGCGGACAGAGTATTTGCGTGTAGCGGACAGAGTATTTGCGTGTAGCAGACAGAGTATTTGCGTGTAGCAGACAGAGTATTTGCGTGTAGCAGACAGAGTATTTGCGTGTAGCAGACAGAGTATTTGCGTGTAGCAGACAGAGTATTTGCGTGTAGCAGACAGAGTATTTGCGTGTAGCAGACAGAGTATTTCCTGACATTCTGAAGCTGTCACACTTTTTCCATATTTGACCCCATTGTAATGTTAGCTCCTTAACACCCTCCATCTCTTGTCTCTCCGTTTAGGCCAGGTGTGGTCGTGGGGGGATGGGGACTATGGGAAGCTGGGTCGTGGAGGCAGCGACGGCTGCAAGACCCCTAAACTGGTGGAGAAGCTCCAGGACCTGGACATAGTGAAGGTGTGCTGTGGGAGTCAGTTCTCTGTAGCACAGACTAAGGATGGACAGGTGTACACCTGGGGGAAGGGAGACAACCAGCGCCTCGGCCACGGCACCGACGAACATGTCCGCTACCCAAAACTGCTGGACAGTCTACAAGGTTAGTAGCTCAGTAATCCATAGGGTCGCAACGTTATTGTTTACTGCAATTCTAGTGGGGAGGATTCCTTGTTGGAGTATTCCCATTCAATCCTGATTCCAGAATTCTCCAACCAGGCCTCGAATTTCCCGGCGTCGCCGTAAATGCCCCCTGAAAAATGGCATGCCTTACCGCCAAAGTGTATTTTGTGCCCTTGGGCTGAATATAATAATTATAAGTCACTTCTCGGGGCTGCCAATCGCCGTTCCCCCGAAGCACCTCTCACTCACATGGCTCTGTCAGATATCTCCATTTTTATTAGCCAATGCCCCCACGTGATCAGGTCCTTCTCACAGGCATCTCAGCTCCGAAGTAGGCTACAAGTGAAGACGGGTTCATCAGGGATGCAACGGCGTGCGTCCTTCTTATCCAATTCCGAGGCACATATTGAAGATATTGGAAGAACTGTCCACATGTACTTTTCGTCAGCCAATAAGATGAGTAGGCCTACCGAACAGCAAAATCACTTGCCCATGTCAATCTACGATCCCCCATAGTACAAAAGTTGACCTATTCTATTGGTCAGCTTGTCCTTCTGTGCGAGAAATAAAATAAAAATGTTCTGGGACACGATAGATCCCAAATTAATACAACCACTATATCAAAAACCTTTTAAAACCAATGAGGCTGATGTAACACATCAGAACGTTTAGCTTAAAATGTTGAGAAACTATTAGGCTATTTCTTCACTTTATAAATGCAGCAATGCGCACGCGGCAGAAGGCTATGAGCGCGAAAACACGGTTCTCAAATGTGCGCCGCAAATGCGAGCGGTTTCATATGACAGAGTTTTATTTTTATTTAACGAGGCAAGTCAGTTAAGAACACATTCTTATTTACAATGACGGCCTACCATAAAGGCAAAAGGCCTCCTGCGGGGACGGGGGCTGGGATTAAAAATAAAAATACAGGACAAAACACACATCACGACAAGAGAGACACCACAACACTACATAAAGAGAGACGCCACAACACTACATAAAGAGAGACACCACAACACTACATAAAGAGAGACAACACTACATAAAGAGAGACACCACAGCACTACATAAAGAGAAACACCACAGCACTACATAAAGAGAGACACCACAACACTACATAAAGAGAGACACCACAACACTACATAAAGAGAGACGCCACAACACTACATAAAGAGAGACACCACAACACTACATAAAGAGAGACGCCACAACACTACATAAAGAGAGACGCCACAACACTACATAAAGAGAGACGCCACAACACTACATAAAGAGAGACGCCACAACACTACATAAAGAGAGACACCACAACACTACATAAAGAGAGACGCCACAACACTACATAGAGAGACACCACAACACTACATAAAGAGAGACACCACAACACTACATAAAGAGAGAGACACCACAACACTACATAAAGAGAGACGCCACAACACTACATAAAGAGAGACACCACCACACTACATAAAGAGAGACACCACCACACTACATAAAGAGAGACACCACAACACTACATAAAGAGAGACACCACAACACTACATAAAGAGAGACGCCACAACACTACATAAAGAGAGACACCACAACACTACATAAAGAGAGACACCACAGCACTACATAAAGAGAGACACCACAACACTACATAAAGAGAGACACCACAACACTACTAAAGAGAGACGACCCAACACTACATAAGAGAGACACCACAACACTACATAAAGAGAGACACCACAACACTACATAAAGAGAGACACCACAACACTACATAAAGAGAGACGCCACAACACTACATAAAGAGAGACACCACAACACTACATAAAGAGAGACAACCACAACACTACATAAAGAGAGACCCACAACACTACATAAAGAGACACCACAACACTACCATAAAGAGAGACACCACAACACTACATAACGAGAGACACCACAACACTACATAAAGAGAGACACCACAACACTACATAAAGAGAGACCACCACAACACTACATAAAGAGAGACACCACACCACTACTAAGAAGACACCACAACACTACATAAAGAGAGACGCCACAACACTACATAAAGAAGACACCACCCCACTACATAAAGAAGACGCCACAACACTACATAAAGAGAGACGCCACAAACACTACATAAAGAGACACCACAACACTACATAAAGAGACACCCACAACACTACATAAAGAGAGACACCACAACACTACATAAAAGAACACCACAAACACTACATAAAGAGAGACACCACAACACTACTAAAGAGAGACACCACAACAACACTACATAAAGAGAGAACCACCACAACACTACATAAAGAGAGACACCACAACACTACATAAAGAGAGACACCACAACACTACATAAAGAGAGACACCACAACACTACATAAAGAGAGCACCACAACACTACATAAAGAGAACACCACACACTACATAAGAAGACGCCACAACACTACATAAAGAGAGAGCCACAACACTACATAAAAGAGACGCCACAACACTACAAAAGAGACACCACAACACAACACTACATCAAGAACGTCCACAACACTACATACAAGAGACACCACAACACTACATAAAGAGAGACACCACAACACTACATAAAGAGAGACACCACAACACTACATAAAGAGAGACACCACAACACTACATAAAGAGAGACACCACAACACTACATAAAGAGAGACACCACAACACTACATAAAGAGAGACACCACAACACTACATAAAGAGAGACACCACAACACTACATAAAGAGAGACTCCACAACACTACATAAAGAGAGACGCCACAACACTACATAAAGAGAGACGCCACAACACTACATAAAGAGAGACGCCACAACACTACATAAAGAGAGACGCCACAACACTACATAGAGACGCCACAACACTACATAAAGAGAGACACCACAACACTACATAAAGAGAGACACCACAACACTACATAAAGAGAGACACCACAACACTACATAAAGAGAGACGCCACAACACTACATAAAGAGAGACGCCACAACACTACATAGAGACACCACAACACAACACTACATACAGAGAGACGCCACAACACTACATACAGAGAGACACCACAACACTACATAAAGAGAGACACCACAACACTACATAAAGAGAGACACCACAACACTACATAAAGAGAGACACCACAACACTACATAAAGAGAGACAACACTACATAAAGAGAGACACCACAGCACTACATAAAGAGAGACACCACAACACTACATAAAGAGAGACACCACAACACTACATAAAGAGAGACGCCACAACACTACATAAAGAGAGACACCACAACACTACATAAAGAGAGACGCCACAAACACTACATAAAGAGAGACGCCACAACAACTACATAAAGAGAGACGCCACAACACTACATAAAGAGAGACACCACAACACTACATAAAGAGAGACACCACAACACTACATAAAGAGAGACGCCACAACACTACATAAAGAGAGACACCACAACACTACATAAAGAGAGACGCCACAACACTACATAAAGAGAGACGCCACAACACTACATAAAGAGACACCACAACACTACATAAAGAGAGACACCACAACACTACATAAAGAGAGACACCACAACACTACATAAAGAGACACCACAACACTACATAAAGAGAGACACCACAACACTACATAAAGAGAGACACCACAACACTACATAAAGAGAGACACCACAACACTACATAAAGAGAGACACCACAACACTACATAAAGAGAGACACCACAACACTACATAAAGAGAGACGCCACAACACTACATAAAGAGAGACGCCACAACACTACATAAAGAGAGCCAACTACAAAGGAGACACCACAACACTACATAAAGAGAGACGCCACAACACTACATAAAGAGAGACACCACAACACTACATAAAGAGAGACCCACAACACTACATAAAGAGAGACACCACAACACTACATAAAGAGAGACACCACAACACTACATAAAGAGAGACACCACAACACTACATAAAGAGAGACACCACAACACTACATAAAGAGAGACACCACAACACTACATAAAGAGAGACACCACAACACTACATAAAGAGAGACACCACAACACTACATAAAGAGAGACACCACAAACACTACATAAAGAGAGACGCCACAACACTACATAAAGAGAGACGCCACAACACTACATAAAGAGAGACGCCACAACACTACATAAGAGAGACGCCACACAACACTACATAAAGAGAGACACCACAACACAACACTACATACAGAGAGACGCCACAACACTACATACAGAGAGACACCACAACACTACATAAAGAGAGACACCACAACACTACATAAAGAGAGACACCCACAACACTACATAAAGAGAGACACCACAACACTACATAAAGAGAGACACCACAACACTACATAAAGAGAGACACCACAACACTACATAAAGAGAGACACCACAACACTACATAAAGAGAGACACCACAACACTACATAAAGAGAGACTCCACAACACTACATAAAGAGAGACGCCACAACACTACATAAAGAGAGACGCCACAACACTACATAAAGAGAGACGCCACAACACTACATAAAGAGAGACGCCACAAACACTACATAGAGACGCCACAACACTACATAAAGAGAGACACCACAACACTACATAAAGAGAGACACCACAACACTACATAAAGAGAGACACCACAACACTACATAAAGAGAGACGCCACAACACTACATAAAGAGAGACGCCACAACACTACATAGAGACACCACAACACAACACTACATACAGAGAGACGCCACAACACTACATACAGAGAGACACCACAACACTACATAAAGAGAGGACACCACAACACTACATAAAGAGAGACACCACAACACTACATAAAGAGAGACACCACAACACTACATAAAGAGAGACAACACTACATAAAGAGAGACACCACAGCACTACATAAAGAGAGACACCACAACACTACATAAAGAGAGACAACACTACATAAAGAGAGACGCCACAACACTACATAAAGAGAGACACCACAACACTACATAAAGAGAGACGCCACAACACTACATAAAGAGAGACGCCACAACACTACATAAAGAGAGACGCCACAACACTACATAAAGAGAGACACCACAACACTACATAAAGAGAGACGCCACAACACTACATAGAGAGACACCACAACACTACATAAAGAGAGACACCACAACACTACATAAAGAGAGAGACACCACAACACTACATAAAGAGAGACGCCACAACACTACATAAAGAGAGACACCACAACACTACATAAAGAGAGACACCACCACACTACATAAAGAGAGACACCACAACACTACATAAAGAGACACCACAACACTACATAAAGAGAGACACCACAACACTACATAAAGAGAGACACCACAACACTACATAAAGAGAGACACCACAACACTACATAAAGAGAGACACCACAACACTACATAAAGAGAGACACCACAACACTACATAAAGAGAGACACCACAACACTACATAAAGAGAGACACCACAACACTACATAAAGAGAGACGCCACAACACTACATAAAGAGAGACACCACAACACTACATAAAGAGAGACGCCACAAACACTACATAAAGAGAGACGCCACAACACTACATAAAGAGACACCACAACACTACATAAAGAGAGACACCACAACACTACATAAAGAGAGACACCACAACACTACATAAAGAGACACCACAACACTACATAAAGAGAGACACCACAACACTACATAAAGAGAGACACCACAACACTACATAAAGAGAGACACCACAACACTACATAAAGAGAGACACCACAACACTACATAAAGAGAGACACCACAACACTACATAAAGAGAGACGCCACAACACTACATAAAGAGAGACGCCACAACACTACATAAAGAGAGACGCCACAAACACTACATAAAGAGAGACACCACAACACTACATAAAGAGAGACACCACAACACTACATAAAGAGACACCACAACACTACATAAAGAGAGACACCACAACACTACCTAAAGAGAGACGCCACAACACTACATAAAGAGAGACGCCACAACACTACATAAAGAGAGACGCCACAACACTACATAAAGAGAGACGCCACAACACTACATAAAGAGAGACACCACAACACTACATAAAGAGAGACACCACAACACTACATAAAGAGAGACACCACAACACTACATAAAGAGAGACGCCACAACACTACATAAAGAGAGACACCACAACACTACATAAAGAGAGACACCACAACACTACATAAAGAGAGACGCCACAACACTACATAAAGAGAGACACCACAACACTACATAAAGAGAGACACCACAACACTACATAAAGAGAGACGCCACAACACTACATAAAGAGAGACGCCACAACACTACATAAAGAGAGACGCCACAACACTACATAAAGAGAGACACCACAACACTACATAAAGAGAGACACCACAACACTACATAAAGAGAGACGCCACAACACTACATAAAGAGAGACGCCACAACACTACATAAAGAGAGACACCACAACACTACATAAAGAGAGACACCACAACACTACATAAAGAGAGACGCCACAACACTACATAAAGAGAGACACCACAACACTACATAAAGAGAGACACCACAACACTACATAAAGAGAGACGCCACAACACTACATAAAGAGAGACGCCACAACACTACATAAAGAGAGACACCACAACACTACATAAAGAGAGACACCACAACACTACATAAAGAGAGACCTAAGACAACAACACAGCATGGCAGCAACATGACAACACAGCATGGTAGCAACACCACATGGCAACAACATGGCAGCAGCACAACATGGTAGCAACACAACATGGTAGCAGCACAACATGGTAGCAACACAACATGGTAGCAGCACAACATGGCAGCAGCACAACATGGCAGCAGCACAACATGGCAGCAGCACAACATGGTAGCAGCACAACATGGTAGCAACACAACATGGTAGCAGCACAACATGGCAGCACAACATGGTAGCAACACCACATGGCAACAACATGGCAGCAGCACAACATGGTAGCAACACAACATGGTAGCAGCACAACATGGTAGCAGCACAACATGGTAGCAACACAACATGGTAGCAGCACAACATAGCAGCACAACATGGTAGCAGCACAACATGGTAGCAGCACAACATGGTAGCAACACAGCATGGTAGCAACACAACATGGTAGCAGCACAACATGGTAGCAGCACAACATGGTAGCAGCACAGCATGGTAGCAACACAGCATGGTAGCAGCACAACATGGTAGCAGCACAACATGGTAGCAACACAGCATGGTAGCAACACAGCATGGTAGCAACACAACATGGCAGCAGCACAACATGGTAGCAGCACAACATGGTAGCAGCACAACATGGTAGCAGCACAAAACATGGTACAAACATTATTGGGCAACAGACAACAGAACAAAGGGCAAGAAGGTAGAGACAACAATACATCACGCGAAGCAGCCACAACTGTCAGTCAGAGTGTCCATGATGGAGTCTTTGAATGAAGAGATGGAGATAAAACTGTCCAGATTGAGTGTTTTTTTCAGCTCGTTCCAGTCGCTAGCTGCAGCGAACTGAAAAGAGGAGCGACCCAGGGATGTGTGTGCTTTGGGGACCTTTAACAGAATGTGCCTGGCAGAACGGGTGTTGTATGTGGAGGATGAGGGCTGCAGTAGGTATCTCAGATAGGGGGGAGTGAGGCCTAAGAGGGTTTTATAAATAAGCATCAACCAGTGGGTCTTGCGTCGGGTATACAGAGATGACCAGTTTACAGAGGAGTATAGAGTGCAGTGATGTGTCCTATAAGGAGCATTGGTGGCAAATCTGATGGCCGAATGGTAAAAAACATCTAGCCGCTCGAGAGCACCCTTACCTGCTGATCTATAAATTACGTCTCCGTAATCTAGCATGGGTAGGAGGGTCATCTGAATCAGGGTTAGTTTGGCAGCTGGGGTGAAAGAGGAGTGATTACGATAGAGGAAACCAAGTCTAGATTTAACCTCAGCCTGCAGCTTTGATATGTGCTGAGAGAAGGACAGTGGACCGTCTGGCCGTACTCCCAAGGACTCGTATGAGGTGACTACCTCAAGCTCTAAACCCTCAGAGGTAGTAATCACACCGGTGGGGAGAGGGAGGGGCATTCTTCTTACCAAACCACATGACCTTTGTTTTGGAGGTGTTCAGAACAAGGTTAAGGGCAGAGAAAGCTTGTTGGACACTAAGAAAGCTTTGTTGTAGAGCGTTTAACACAACATCTGAGGAGGGGCCAGCTGAGTATAAGACTGTATCATCTGCATATAACTGGATGAGAGAGCTTCCTACTGCCTGAGCTGTGAGCTTCCTACTGCCTGAGCTGTGAGCTTCCTACTGCCTGAGCTGTGAGCTTCCTACTGCCTGAGCTGTGTTGTTGATGTAAATTGAGAAGAGCGTGGGGCCTAGGATCGAGCCTTGGGGTACTCCCTTGGTGACAAGCAAGATATCCTTCAGAAATAATTAAACTAAATATGGAATAACAAGCATGGGTTGTTAATATGACTAGGATTGTGTCTTTGGCTGCTGGACAACGGAAGAAAGTTGAGAACATAATACTGGTTTCAATGAGGAAGTATTTATAAAAGAATCCCCTTAATATTCCTACGATTGGAACACGGTAAGACATGCCTCATAAAATGACAAACTTCCAGGTTTTAAAGAATTACGTTTATGGTTAAACAGTTTCAAAATGTGGACTGACTCAGCTCAAGGTTGCAAGGTGGGTGATGTTGCAGTGCGCAACAGGTACTGGCCTTTCTGTCTTGTCGGAACGAACAGTGCCTAAAGTATGGCGACAGAATCAAGCCTTTATACATCAGTAATGTTATTTGTCAAACATGACTGGCGTTTGGCCTATACTCTACATGACCAAAAGTATGTGGACACCTGCTCGTCGAATATCTCATTCCAACATCATGGGCATTAATATGGAGTTGGTCCCCCCTTTGCTGCTATAACAACCTCCACTCTTCTGGGAAGGCTTTCCACTAGATGTTGGAAGATTGTTGTGGGGACTTGCTTCCATTCAGCCACAAGACCATTAGTGAGGTGGGGCACTGATGTTGGGCGATTAGGCCTGGCTCGCAGTCAGCGTTCCAATTCATCCCAAAGGTGTTCGATGGGGTTGAGGTCAGGGCTCTGTGCAGGCCAGTCAAGTTCTTCCACACCGATCTCGACAAACCATTTCTGTATGGACCTTGCTTTGTGCACGGGGGCATTGTCATGCTGAAACAGGAAAGGGCCTTCCCCAAACCTTTGCCACAAAGTTGGAAGCACAGAATCGTCTAGAATGTCATTGTATGCTGTAGCTTTAAGATTTCCCTTCACTGGAACTAAGGGGCCTGAGCCATGAAAAACAGCCCCAGACCATTATTTGTCTACCAAACTTTACAGTTGGCACTATGCATTGGGGCAGGTGGCGTTCTCCTGGCATCCGCCAAAAAACTCAGATTAGTCCGTCGGACTGCCAGATGGTGAAGCGTGATTCATCACTCTAGAAAACGCGTTTCCACTGCTCCAGAGTCCAATGGTGGCGAGCTTTACACCACTCCAGCCGACGCTTGGCATTGCTCATGGTGATCTTAGGCTTGTGTGCGGCTGCTTGGCCATGGAAACCCATTTCATGAAACTCCAGACGAAGAGTTATTGTGCTGACGTTGCTTCAGAGGCAGTTTGGAACTTTGTAGTGAGTATTTGTATTTATTATGGATCCCCATTAGTTCCTGCCAAGGCAGCAGCTACTCTTCCTGGGGTCCAGCAAAATTAAAGCAGTTCATACAATTTTAAAACATTACAATATATTCATAACAGATTTCACAACACACTGTGTGCCCTCAGGCCCCTACTCCACTACTACATATCTACAATACAATATTATATATTTAGTAATATTGTGTACGAGTGTGTATATTGTTTTTTCGGTTTTCAAATTAATTTAATTGCAGGCCTGCTTCCAAC
The DNA here is from genome assembly GCA_902810595.1 of Coregonus sp. 'balchen'. Classification (NCBI taxonomy): domain Eukaryota; kingdom Metazoa; phylum Chordata; class Actinopteri; order Salmoniformes; family Salmonidae; genus Coregonus; species Coregonus sp. 'balchen'. The sequence goes on along the minus strand of LR778272.1, from coordinate 144,498 downwards.
CAGAATTTCTGGAAGTCCCATTTTAAAGGAATTGACTCTTATAATCCCTTTCTCTCTGTGCTTTACCTCCAGGGAAGAAAGTGGTGGACATCGCAGTCGGCTCCACCCACTGTCTGGCTCTGACTGATGAAGGAGAGGTCCACAGCTGGGGCAGTAACGACAAGCTGCAGCACTTTGATACTCTGTTCTCTAACAAGAAGCAGCCCAAGGCGCTGCCTGGCCTCAACTCCAAACACATAGTGGGCATCTCCTGTGGGCCAGGCCAGGTAAGACTAACAGAATAATGTAAGGTTTAGGTATAAGGCGTATAGAAACTACAAAGGATAACCTTTGCTATAAAGCAGGGATGGACAGCTTTGATGGGGGTGGGGCAACAAAACATCTGAAACAATCATGAGGGACCGCAGTGGGTCCGGGTCAGAGCCGGTCCTAGCCTTTTGGGGGCATGTCATGCCAAAAAGTGTCCCCCCCCTGCCAAAAAGTGTCCCCCCCCCCATGCGTCACAATTGGATTCGAGAAGCTATTAGCGTCCGTTGCTATATCAATGTGTGACGATCTAATGCGTCGAATTCTGGAGATCATTACAGCCAAAATGACATTATTTTCATCCCTGCTATGTAAACGAAGCTTCTTTCTGCGACAATTTCGCTGATTAAGGTGAAAACATTACTTTGAACTACTTTTGGGTACCTTTAACATTTCAACAACATAAAAAATTATGTCTTAAACTGTTCTTAGTTTTCTAAATAGCAAAGAAAATGCGTAAACTGCACATGAGCTTACCTTTCAGATTGCAAAGTGAGCTCCCATGAAGCTAATAACACTTAATTAATGTGCAAATCAGTTCCTGTCATACACTGGCTCCTCTGGCTGCCATATAGTTATTTTGAGCTTGTCTTGACTTAATATGCTGTTGGTCCTATTCTGATTCTTTCCCCCGAGTTCCTCGTGTAATTGGCTCAGGAATACAGCAGTATACTCGTGGTTGAATATAGTGCAGGACACAACACTGTTGAATAATGTTGAACTCACAAAAAGGGATTTACAACAATTAATTAAATGAACACCCTGTGGGAAAAAATACAACCTGGCAAAGATTAAAACATGAAAAAGTTGTTTTTTTGTGGAACAGGTGTGTCATGAACTTGTTGATTATATTTAATATACCCACATGTCAGTTATAGACTGAAATACATGAGTATAGGCTAACATCAACACATCAACAATAAAATACAATTTAGTTGAGAAAACAGAAGTATGAATGATAAGTAAAGTACATAATATGAGAGAGGGGGGCAGTCTTGGCAGAAGTAGGGTATGGGTGATGTTTTTAAAATCTCAGCTCTGGCTGTGGGATAGAGAAGAGGTGGGTTCTACAGGGGTTCTGCCACAGGCAGCCTGAGGTGGGTTCTACAGGGGGTTCTGCCACAGGCAGCCAGAGGTGGGTTCTACAGGGGGTTCTGCCACAGGCAGCCAGAGGTGGGTTCTACAGGGGGTTCTGCCACAGGCAGCCAGAGGTGTGTTCTACAGGGGGTTCTGCCACAGGCAGCCAGAGGTGGGTTCTACAGGGGGTTCTGCCACAGGCATCCAGAGGTGGGTTCTACAGGGGGCTCTGCCAGTCACCTCCCCTCCGCAGGCAGCCAGAGGTGGGTTCTACAGGGGGTTCTGCCACAGGCAGCCAGAGGTGGGTTCTACAGGGGGTTCTGCCAGTCACCTCCCCTCCGCAGGCAGCCAGAGGTGGGTTCTACAGGGGGTTCTGCCACAGGCAGCCAGAGGTGGGTTCTACAGGGGGTTCTGCCACAGGCAGCCAGAGGTGGGTTCTACAGGGGGTTCTGCCACAGGCAGCCAGAGGTGGGTTCTACAGGGGGTTCTGCCAGTCACGTCCCCTCCGCAGGCAGCCAGAGGTGGGTTCTACAGGGGGTTCTGCCACAGGCAGCCAGAGGTGGGTTCTACAGGGGGTTCTGCCACAGGCAGCCAGAGGCGGGTTCTACAGGGGGTTCTGCCAGTCACGTCCCCTCCGCAGGCAGCCAGAGGTGGGTTCTACAGGGGGTTCTGCCACAGGCAGCCAGAGGTGGGTTCTACAGGGGGTTCTGCCAGTCACCTCCCCTCCGCAGGCAGCCAGAGGTGGGTTCTACAGGGGGTTCTGCCACAGGCAGCCAGAGGTGGGTTCTACAGGGGGTTCTGCCACAGGCAGCCAGAGGTGGGTTCTACAGGGGGTTCTGCCAGTCACGTCCCCTCCGCAGGCAGCCAGAGGTGGGTTCTACAGGGGGTTCTGCCACAGGCAGCCAGAGGTGGGTTCTACAGGGGGTTCTGCCAGTCACGTCCCCTCCGCAGGCAGCCAGTCTCAGAAGGTGGACTTGAAAAGGGAGACTGTAAAGCTGTTCTCGTTGCTCTTGGAGTGTTGGCAGTGCTAGTGTATGTAGCGCATCTGTGTATCTCACTGTGCCCAGGATGATATGTCAAGCACAGGTCCTTAGCAGATTAGATCAAACCCCTTGACATTAACCTCAGCTGGAGATAATGAAATGAAAAGTGGGATCTTGGAGGGTGGTTGATCGTGGAGGACATCAGGTTGGTCCAGGTCTGGGGAAGGGATACGGTAGGAGTCTCAGAGCATGACAGAACCCCTAGAGGACATCAGGTGGATCCTGGAGAACAGGAGCAGAGTCTAAGGGAAAGGATACAGGTAGATCAGGAGAAAACACACAGGTTACAAGGGAAAGGATACAGGTAGATCAGGAGAAAACACTCAGGTTACAGGTAGATCAGGAGAAAACACACAGGTCACAGGTAGATCAGGAGAAAACACACAGGTTACAGGTAGATCAGGAGAAAACACACAGGTTACAGGTAGATCAGGAGAAAACACACAGGTTACAGGTAGATCAGGAGAAAACACACAGGTTACAGGTAGATCAGGAGAAAACACACAGGTTACAGGTAGATCAGGAGAAAACACACAGGTTACAGGTAGATCCAGGCCAGGTTGAATTGTCCCCATATTGCTTACGCCTACCCAATCCACTCAGGTCTAGGGTGTAAGGGCTAGGGGTTGATTTGGAATTCAGGGATAAGCTCTTCCTTTTTTGGGTGTATTTTACCCCCTTTTTCTCCCCAATTTCGAGGTATCCAATTTGAAGTTAGTCTTGTCCTATCGCTGCAACTCCCGTACGGACACGGGAGAGGCGAAGGTCGAGAGTCGTGCGTCCTCCGAAACACAACCCAACCGAGCTGCACAGCTTCTTGACACAGTGCCCGCTTAACCTGGAAGCACCCGGAAGCCAGCCATACCAATGTCTTAACCCGGAAGCCAGCCGTACCAATGGCTTAACCCGGAAGCCAGCCGTACCAATGTCTTAACCCGGAAGCCAGCCGTACCAATGTCTTAACCCGGAAGCCAGCCGTACCAATGTCTTAACCCGGAAGCCAGCCGTACCAATGTCTTAACCCGGAAGCCAGCCGTACCAATGTGCCGGAGTCAGCGTGCGCCCAGCCCGCCACAGGAGTCGCTAGTGTGCGATGGGACAAGAACATTCCCGCCGCCCCATGGGTCTCCCTGTCGCGGCCGGCTGCGACAGAGCCTGGACTCGAACCAGGATCTCTAGTGGCACAGCTAGCACTGCGATGTAGTGTGGGGGGGGGTACCTGTATCAGACAGGGGGAGACAGGGGGAGACAGGGGGAGACGGGCCGGGGGAGACAGGGGGAGACGGGCCAGAGCAGACAGGGGGAGACAGGGGGAGACAGGCCAGGGCAGACAGGGGGAGACGGGCCGGGGGAGACAGGGGGAGACGGGCCAGAGCAGACAGGGGGAGACAGGGGGAGACAGGCCAGGGCAGACAGGGGGAGACGGGCCAGGGCAGACAGGGGGAGACGGGCCAGGGCAGACAGGGGGAGACGGGCCAGGGCAGACAGGGGGAGACGGGCCAGGGCAGACAGGGGGAGACGGGCCAGGGCAGACAGGGGGAGACAGGGGGAGACGGGCCAGGGCAGACAGGGGGAGACAGGCCAGGGCAGACGGGGGAGACGGGCAGGTGTAGACAGGCCAGGGCAGACGGGGGAGACAGGGGGAGACGGGCCAGGGCAGACAGGGGGAGACAGGCCAGGGCAGACGGGGGAGACGGGCAGGGGGAGACAGGCCAGGGCAGACGGGGGAGACAGGGGGAGACGGGCCAGGGCAGACAGGGGGAGACAGGGGGAGACGGGCCAGGGCAGACAGGGGGAGACAGGGGGAGACGGGCCGGGGCAGACAGGGGGAGACAGGCCAGGGCAGACGGGGGAGACAGGGGGAGACGGGCCAGGGCAGACAGGGGGAGACAGGGGGAGACGGGCCGGGGCAGACGGGGAGACAGGCCAGGGCAGACGGGGAACAGATCGCCAGGTGGAATCCAAGCAGCAGTGCAGCAGGCAACAGGAATAGGTGTCACACCCGCTTGGGAGAAGCTTTTTATCGGGAGGCAGATTCCTTGTAGAAAATCCCAGCTAGCTAGCTAACGTAGCCGCTCGGTGATGCAAACAACGCATTTCATCCAGAACCGTCCACTGACCACGAATACACCCTCAGACGGGGTAAAACAGGCGCAGACACAGGATACACCCTCAGACGGGGTAAAACAGGCGCAGACACAGGATACACCCTCAGACGTGGGTAAAACAGGCGCAGACACAGGATACACCCTCAGACGGGGTAAAACAGGCGCAGACACAGGATACACCCTCAGACGGGGTAAAACAGGCGCAGACACAGGTCGGTAAATAAGTCACACGGTGGGTTTATATGAAAGGTTGCCTCTCTCGAGCTGTTTTCACGCTAGGTGCAACGCATCATCCCTTTGGTAAACGCGTAAACGCGGTTTTGTTTGGTTATTACTGCAGTGGGATTGTAACGTGCGGCCCGGGCCGTCGTATTCATTTATTAGTGGATGACGAGTTGCAGTCATACGAGTCATTTTGGTTATAAGTTACCTCTTATTCTGTGTATTATATTCATTTACAGGACTATAGCACGTTAGTGGGCCTTTACAGGACTATAGCACGTTAGTGGGCCTTTACAGGACTATAGCACGTTAGTGGGCCTTTACAGGACTATAGCACGTTAGTGGGCCTTTACAGGACTATAGCACGTTAGTGGGCCTTTTCAGGACTATAGCACGTTAGTGGGCCTTTCAGGACTATAGCACGTTATGTGGGCCTTTTACAGGACTATAGCACGTTAGTGGGGGGCCTTTTCAGGACTATAGCACGTTAGTTGGGCCTTTTCAGGACTATAGCACGTTAGTGGGCCTTTACCAGGACTATAGCACGTTAGTGGGGCCTTTACAGGACTATAGCACGTTAGTGGGCCTTTACAGGACTATAGCACGTTAGTGGGCCTTTTCAGGACTATAGCACGTTAGTGGGCCTTTTCAGGACTATAGCACGTTAGTGGGCCTTTACAGGACTATAGCACGTTAGTGGGCCTTTACAGGACTATAGCACGTTAGTGGGCCTTTACAGGACTATAGCACGTTAGTGGGCCTTTTCAGGACTATAGCACGTAGTGGGCCTTTAACAGGACTATAGCACGTTAGTGGGCCTTTTCAGGACTTATAGCACGTTAATGGGCCTTTACAGGACTATAGCCGTTAGTGGGCCTTTACAGGACTATAGCACGTTTAGATGGGCCTTTACAGGACTATAGCACGTTAGTGGGCCTTTAACAGGACTATAGCACGTTAGTGGGCCTTTTCAGGACTATAGCACGTTAGTGGGCCTTTACAGGACTATAGCACGTTAGTGGGCCTTTTCAGGACTATAGCACGTTAGTGGGCCTTTTACAGACTATAGCACGTTAGTGGGCCTTTTCAGGACTATAGCACGTTAGTGGGGCCTTTACAGGACTATAGCACGTTAGTGGGCCTTTACAGGACTATAGCACGTTAGTGGGCCTTTCAGGACTATAGCACGTTAGTGGGGCCTTTACAGGACTATAGCACGTTAGTGGGCCTTTTCTGGACTATAGCACGTTAGTGGGCCTTTACAGGACTATAGCACGTTAGTGGGCCTTTACAGGACTATAGCACGTTAGTGGGGCCTTTTCAGGACTATAGCACGTTAGTGGGCCTTTTCAGGACTATAGCACGTTAGTGGGCCTTTTCAGGACTATAGCACGTTAGTGGGCCTTTTCAGGACTATAGCACGTTAGTGGGCCTTTACAGGACTATAGCACGTTAGTGGGCCTTTACAGGACTATAGCACGTTAGTGGGCCTTTTCAGGACTATAGCACGTTAGTGGGCCTTTTCAGGACTATAGCACGTTAGTGGGCCTTTACAGGACTATAGCACGTTAGTGGGCCTTTACAGGACTATAGCACGTTAGTGGGCCTTTACAGGACTATAGCACGTTAGTGGGCCTTTTCAGGACTATAGCACGTTAGTGGGCCTTTACAGGACTATAGCACGTTAGTGGGCCTTTACAGGACTATAGCACGTTAGTGGGCCTTTTCAGGACTATAGCACGTTAGTGGGCCTTTTCAGGACTATAGCACGTTAGTGGGCCTTTTCAGGACTATAGCACGTTAGTGGGCCTTTACAGGACTATAGCACGTTAGTGGGCCTTTACAGGACTATGGCACGTTAGTGGGCCTTTACAGGACTATAGCACGTTAGTGGGCCTTTACAGGACTATAGCACGTTAGTGGGCCTTTACAGGACTATAGCACGTTAGTGGGCCTTTCAGGACTATAGCACGTTAGTGGGCCTTTTCAGGACTATAGCACGTTAGTGGGCCTTTACAGGACTATAGCACGTTAGTGGGCCTTTACAGGACTATAGCACGTTAGTGGGCCTTTACAGGACTATAGCACGTTAGTGGGCCTTTTCAGACTATAGCACGTTAGTGGGCCTTTTCAGGACTATAGCACGTTAGTGGGCCTTTTCAGGACTATAGCACGTTAGTGGGCCTTTCAGGACATAGCACGTTAGTGGGCCTTTACAGGACTATAGCACGTTAGTGGGCCTTTCAGGACTATAGCACGTTAGTGGGCCTTTACAGGACTATAGCACGTTAGTGGGCCTTTACAGGACTATAGCACGTTAGTGGGCCTTTACAGGACTATAGCACGTTAGTGGGCCTTTACAGGACTATAGCACGTTAGTGGGCCTTTCAGGACTATAGCACGTTAGTGGGCCTTTCAGGACTATAGCACGTTAGTGGGCCTTTACAGGACTATAGCACGTTAGTGGGCCTTTCAGGACTATAGCACGTTAGTGGGCCTTTCAGGACTATAGCACGTTAGTGGGCCTTTTCAGGACTATAGCACGTTAGTGGGCCTTTTCAGGACTATAGCACGTTAGTGGGCCTTTCAGGACTATAGCACGTTAGTGGGCCTTTTCAGGACTATAGCACGTTAGTGGGCCTTTACAGGACTATAGCACGTTAGTGGGCCTTTACAGGACTATAGCACGTTAGTGGGCCTTTACAGGACTATAGCACGTTAGTGGGCCTTTTCAGGACTATAGCACGTTAGTGGGCCTTTTCAGGACTATAGCACGTTAGTGGGCCTTTACAGGACTATAGCACGTTAGTGGGCCTTTACAGGACTATAGCACGTTAGTGGGCCTTTACAGGACTATGCACGTTAGTGGCCTTTACAGGACTATAGCACGTTAGTGGGCCTTTCAGGACTATAGCACGTTAGTGGGCCTTTTCAGGACTATAGCACGTTAGTGGGCCTTTCAGGACTATAGCACGTTAGTGGGCCTTTACAGGACTATAGCACGTTAGTGGGCCTTTACAGGACTATAGCACGTTAGTGGGCCTTTACAGGACTATAGCACGTTAGTGGGCCTTTTACAGGACTATAGCACTTAGTGGGCCTTTCAGGACTATAGCACGTTAGTGGGCCTTTTCAGGACTATAGCACGTTAGTGGGCCTTTACAGGACTATAGCACGTTAGTGGGCCTTTACAGGACTATAGCACGTTAGTGGGCCTTTACAGGACTATAGCACGTTAGTGGGCCTTTTCAGGACTATAGCACGTTAGTGGGGCCTTTTCAGGACTATAGCACGTTAGTGGGCCTTTACAGGACTATAGCACGTTAGTGGGCCTTTACAGGACTATAGCACGTTAGTGGGCCTTTACAGGACTATAGCACGTTAGTGGGCCTTTACCAGGACTATAGCACGTTAGTGGGCCTTTACAGGACTATAGCACGTTAGTGGGCCTTACAGGACTATAGCACGTTAGTGGGCCTTTACAGGACTATAGCACGTTAGTGGGCCTTTACAGGACTATAGACGTTAGTGGGCCTTTACAGGACTATAGCCCGTTAAGTGGGCCTTTACAGGACTATAGCACGTTAGTGGGCCTTTTCAGGACTATAGCACGTTAGTGGGCCTTTACAGGACTATAGCACGTTAGTGGGCCTTTTCAGGACTATAGCACGTTAGTGGGCCTTTACAGGAACTATGGCACGTTAGTGGGGCCTTTACATGGACCTATAGAGCACGTTAGTGGGCCTTTACAGGACTATAGCACGTTAGTGGGCCTTTTTCAGGACTATAGCACGTTAGTGGGCCTTTTCAGGACTATAGCACGTTAGTGGGCCTTACAGGACTATAGCACGTTAGTGGGCCTTTACAGGACTATAGCACGTTAGTGGGCCTTTACAGGACTATAGCACGTTAGTGGGCCTTTTCAGGACTATAGCACGTTAGTGGGCCTTTTCAGGACTATAGCACGTTAGTGGGCCTTTACAGGACTATAGCACGTTAGTGGGCCTTTACAGGACTATAGCACGTTAGTGGGCCTTTACAGGACTATAGCACGTTAGTGGGCCTTTACAGGACTATAGCACGTTAGTGGGCCTTTTCAGGACTATAGCACGTTAGTGGGCCTTTTCAGGACTATAGCACGTTAGTGGGCCTTTACAGGACTATAGCACGTTAGTGGGCCTTTTCAGGACTATAGCACGTTAGTGGGCCTTTTCAGGACTATAGCACGTTAGTGGGCCTTTTCAGGACTATAGCACGTTAGTGGGCCTTTTCAGGACTATAGCACGTTAGTGGGCCTTTACAGGACTATAGCACGTTAGTGGGCCTTTTCAGAGAATGAGTAATTATTAGTTGGTCAAGATGGTGCCGGAGAGTTCCATTGGAACCCTTTCCTAGGTCCTGATAGGAATTAGTTATATTCCATCCATTCAGTCATTCGTAATACCCTAGTCATTAATGTGCTACTACTGCCACCTAGTGGTGCTCTTTATGTAGTGTTGTGGTGTCTCTCTAGTTGTGATGTGTGTTTTGTACTATATTTTTTAATCCCAGCCCCCGTCCCAACAGGAGGCCTTTTGGTAGGCCGTCATTGTAAATAAGAATGTGTTCTTAACTGACTTGCCTCGTTAAATAAAGGTTAAATAAAGATAAAAAGTAGTTTGACAGAGGTCCACACCACGGCAGCCTGGTATGGAACAAGAAAAACCAAGGATAAACTACTCATCATGAAGTAATTCAGCAAGAAATCAATTGATTTACATTCGTACATTTTTTATTTTTTATTTATTTTTATTTCACCTTTATTTAACCAGGTAAGCCAGTTGAGAACAAGTTCTCATTTACAACTGCGACCTGGCCAAGATAAAGCAAAGCAGTGCGATAAAAACAACAACACAGAGTTACACATGGGGTAAAACAAAACGTACAGTCAAAAACACTATAGAAAATCTATATACAGTGTGTGCAAATGTAGTAAGTTATGGAGGTAAGGCAATAAATAGGCCATAGTTCAAAATAATTACAATTTAGTATTAACACTGGAATGATAGATGTACAAGAGATGATGTGCAAATAGAGATACTGGGGTGCAAATGAGCAAAATAAATAACAATATGGGGATGAGGTAGTTGGGTGGGCTAATTTAAGATGGGCTGTGTACAGGTGCAGTGATCGGTAAGCTGCTCTGACAACTGATGCTTAAAGTTAGTGAGGGAGATAAGAGTCTCCAGCTTCAGAGATTTTTGCAGTTCGTTCCAGTCATTGGCAGCAGAGAACTGGAAGGAATGGTGGCCAAAGGAGGTGTTGGCTTTGGGGATGACCAGTGAGATATACCTGCTGGAGCGCATACTACGGGTGGGTGTTGCTATGGTGACCAATGAGCTAAGATAAGGGATTTATAGATGACCTGGAGCCAGTGGGTTTGGCGACGAATATGTAGTGAGGACCAGCCAACGAGAGCGTACAGGTCACAGTGGTGGGTAGTACATTGGTATTCAATAGGTACTGTTATTGCTAAAATAACCTCACTGCAACAGTGTTTCCAGAGATCTACTAATACAGGTCCTTCCCCTTATGCATTTCCCATACGCCTGAATAGGCCTCTAGTCTGAAACCAGCCTCTCTAATGGTAGACCCAGGTACAATCTGATCACTCATGATGACCAGAAGATTAATTCATGGAGTTCACCTTTTCCCCATAGCATTTTACAGCTGATATAGCACTTGTCATAACACTTGTCGTAGGCTACTTACGATAATAGATAGCTATTTAAATCATCTTAATTTCTACAAACACAAATAATACAATACAAAACAAAGCTCAGCATAGCTAGCTAGCTAAATAAAGAGATTTGGAAAAATTGTCTTACCTCAGTGTTTGCATCCATCGTTTGAGTATCCATGCTTGCTTGCTTGCAGCATGCTCATGCTAGCAAAATCAAGGATTGCAATCAAGTTTTGCAAGCAAACATCAATGACCATGCATGGATCATGTTTTGTACTTTATCCACCAATAATCAGTGAGATTTAACGCTAAAATATATCTTAAATAGCATAAAGAACCTGTAACAATGATCGCACTTTCCTTGCTAACGGCCCTAGCAACAGACACTAATAGCTTCTCGAATCCCATTGTGACGCAGGGGGGGGACGACACTTTTTGACAGGGGGACACTATTTGGCATGACAGGCCCGAAGGCACATTTTTGTTGCCCCCCCCCCCCCAGCTTGCGAGCAAAACGTTTTGCCTGGTCTTTATACACAGTGGTCAGTGGGGCAGCGCGTGGTCGTCTAGTATCTGTCCAGTGATGTCTAATACAGTCCTAAAATGGCCATAATATAGTCCTAAGTCAGTTGTACAACTGAATGCATTCAACTGAAATCCTAATATAGTCCTTATGGGTGACAACTGTCTTATGTCTAATTGTCCTGTTCAGAGCGTTCTGTGGGGCAGCGCGTGGTCCTCCTGTTCAGAGCGTTCTGTGGGGCAGCGCGTGGTCCTCCTGTTCAGAGCGTTCTGTGGGGCAGCGCGTGGTCCTCCTGTTCAGAGCGTTCTGTGGGGCAGCGCGTGGTCCTCCTGGTCAGAGCGTTCTGTGGGGCAGCGCGTGGTCCTCCTGTTCAGAGCGTTCTGTGGGGCAGCGCGTGGTCCTCCTGTTCAGAGCGTTCTGTGGGGCAGCGCGTGGTCCTCCTGTTCAGAGTGTTCTGTGGGGCAGCGCGTGGTCGTCCTGTTCAGAGCGTTCTGTGGGGCAGCGCGTGGTCGTCCTGTTCAGAGCGTTCTGTGGGGCAGCGCGTGGTCCTCCTGTTCAGAGCGTTCTGTGGGGCAGCGCGTGGTCGTCCTGTTCAGAGTGGACTGTGGGGCAGCGCGTGGTCGTCTAGTATCTGTCCATTGTTTTAACGGGGGACACCTGTCTGTTTTCTGCTGGTCTTGTGTCTCTAGAGCTTTGCGTGGTCGTCCTGTTCAGAGTGGACTGTGGGGCAGCGCGTGCCCTTCGTAGTGGACGTGTGCCCTGTGACCTTTGAGCAGCTGGATCTGCTCTTGCGGCAGGTGAGCGAGGGCATGGACGGCTCTTCTGATTGGCCCCCGCCGCAGGAGAAGGAGTGCATGGTGGTGGCCTCACTCAACCTGCTCAGGCTACAGGTAAGGAGGCTTTTTACATTCAATGGTGTATTTAAACTATTCTTTGTTTTAAAACATTACAATATGATATTGTAGTTGATGTTTTTGTAGATCGTCCTGGATGACTTGATGTATTTCAAATGGTTTTCTACAGACTTGAGAATGTTTAGTCTGATGTTTGTTTATTGGTCTGTAGCTCCATGCAGCCATCAGTAACCAGGTGGACCCTGAGGAGCTGGGTCTGGGTCTGGGCAGCGGGCTGCTCAACAACCTGAAGCAGACCGTGGTGACGCTAGCCTCCAACGCTGGAGTCCTCAACACGGTCCAGTCAGCCGCCCAGGCCGTGCTGCAGAGCGGCTGGTCAGTGCTGCTTCCCACTGCGGAGGAGAGGGCTAGGGCACTGTCCTCACTACTACCCAACACAGGTCAGTTCGCCTCTTAGCAGACACTTTTATCTAAAGTGTATGATCCACGAGGGAATTAAACCCACAACCTTGAATTCTCGAGTGGGGTAAGCAGAAAGAATGGTTTGCTGGAGTAAAGAGTTGTTGTTATTTGTCTTGTGTTCTGAGGTGCTCAGTGGTCTCTGTGTCTGTCTGTCCTCAGTATCTGGTAACGAGATGAGCGTCAGTCCTGGACGTCGCTTCATGATCGACCTGTTGGTCAGCAGTCTGATGGCTGACGGAGGGCTGGAGTCTGCTCTCAATGCTGCCATCACAGCTGAGCTACAGGTAGGGGACACCTGGGCTGAGTCCCAAATTAACCTGTTTAGGGCACTACTTTTCACCACGGCCTTTAGAGCTCCAGTCAAGTGTAGTGCACTATATATAGGAAATAGGGTGCCATTTGGGACTCACACACAGTGTTTAATGCTCTGAACACAGCCATCATAGCTGGGATCCAGGTCAGTGTGGTTATGCTCTGAACAAAGCCATCATAGTGGATCAGTCAGTGTGGTTAATGCTCTGAAACAGCCATCATAGCTGGGATCCAGGTCAGTGTGTTTAATGCTCTGAACACAGCCATCATAGATGGGATCCAGGTCAGTGTGTTTAATGCTCTGAACACAGCCATCATAGCTGGGATCCAGGTCAGTGTGTTTAATGCTCTGAACACAGCCATCATAGATGGGATCCAGGTCAGTGTGTTTAATGCTCTGAACACAGCCATCATAGCTGGGATCCAGGTCAGTGTGTTTAATGCTCTGAACACAGCCATCCTAGCTGGGATCCAGGTCAGTGTGTTTAAATGCTCTGAACCACGCCATCATAGCTGGGATCCCGGTCGAGTGTGTTTAATATGCTCTGAACACACAAAGAGCCATCATAGATGGATTCCAGAAGTGTGTTTAAGGCGCTGAACACGCCATCATGCTGGGATAGCTGGGATCCAGGTCAGTGTGTTTAATGCTCTGAACACAGCCATCATAGCTGGGATCCAGGTCAGTGTGTTTAATGCTCTGAAACACAGGCCATCCATAGATGGGATCCAGGTCAGTGTGTTTAATGCTCTGAACACAGCCATCATAGCTGGGATCCAGGTCAGTGTGTTTAATGCTCTGAACACAGCCATCATAGATGGGATCCAGGTCAGTGTGTTTAATGCTCTGAACACAGCCATCATAGCTGGGATCCAGGTCAGTGTGTTTAATGCTCTGAACACAGCCATCATAGATGGGATCCAGGTCAGTGTGTTTAATGCTCTGAACACAGCCATCCTAGCTGGGATCCAGGTCAGTGTGTTTAATGCTCTGAACACAGCCATCCTAGCTGGGATCCAGGTCAGTGTGTTTAATGCTCTGAACACAGCCATCATAGCTGGGATCCAGGTCAGTGTGTTTAATGCTCTGAACACAGCCATCATAGCTGGGGATCCAGGTCAGTGTGTTAATGCTCTGAACACAGCCATCCTAGCTGGGATCCATGGTCAGTGTGTTTAATGCTCTGAACACAGCCATCATAGGATCTGTGTTTATGAACACGCCATCATAGCTGGATCCAGGTCAGTGTGTTTAATGCTCTGAAAACACAGCCAACCCCCCATCCCCCCACACAGCCTCATATCTGGGATCCAGGTCAGTGTGTTAATGCTCTGAACACAGCCATCATAGCTGGGATCCAGTCAGTGTGTTTAATGCTCTGAACACACACCGCCCTCACAAGCATAGCTGGGATCCAGGTCGTGTGTTAATGCTCTGAACACAGCCTCCTAGCTGGGATCCAGGTCAGTGTGTTTAATGCTCTGAACACAGCCATCCTAGCTGGGATCCAGGTCAGTGTGTTTAATGCTCTGAACACAGCCATCATAGCTGGGATCCAGGTCAGTGTGTTATGGCACTATCGCTCGCCCCTCTTCCAGTCTCTCAGGCCACAACCTATTCATGCCTGGAGTAGTCTTTGTCTGGCAGACAGACATGACTCTCTATAGGAAGAAGAAATCTGCCATTGAAGTTAGTGGTATGTCTCTGCATAGCGTCTCTGCATACCGTCTCTGCATACCAAGCATTCTGGAGCAAACCACGGAGTCCGGAATGTGCCATTCCGTAGACATAACAAAAAGAAGAAATTAGTGCCTTCAAAAAGTAATCCCGCCCCTTGACTCTCTCCACATTATGTTGTTACAAAGTGGGATTAAAATTGATTTAATTGTCGTTTTGTCAACTATCTACACAAAATACATTTATGAAAAATAAAACACTAATATAATCTTGATTAGATAAGTATTCAACCCCCTGAGTCAATACATGTTCGAATCACCTTTGGCAGCGATTACAGCTGTGAGTCTTTCTGGGTAAGTCTCTAAGAGCTTTGCACACCTGGATTGTACAATATTTGGACATTATTCTTTAAAAAATTCTTCAAGCTCTGTCAAATTGGTTGTTGATCATTGCTAGACAGACATTTTCAAGTCTTGCCATAGATTTTCAAGCCGATTTAAGTCAAAACTCTAACTAGGCCACTCAGGAACATTCAATGTTGTCTTGGTAAGTATCTCCAGTGTATATTTGGCCTTGTGTTTTTGGTTATTGTCCTGCTAAAAGGCTGTATTGATACACCATCCAAAGTGTAATTAATAACTTCACAATGCTCAAAGGGATATTCAATGTCAGTTTATTTATTTATTTTTAATTTTTAACCCATCTACCAATTGGTGCCCTTCTTTAGGAGACAACACCTCCCTGGTCTCTGTGAATTGGCCCACTGACACAAAATCTCAATGTTATATATTTTAACTTCCGGTTGTAACGCAACAAAATGTGGAAAAAGTCAAGGGGTGTGAATAATTTCTGAAGGCACTGTACAGTAAGTTCACGCAAGGCCAACAAAATTTTACATTTGATTCAATCAGGGAAAAGTTGTCACTTTCTAACATACAAATATGATTTAATACCTACTTGTTGCAACAAGGGATTTATTCACCAAAATGTACTGATGATAACAGATATGAATGCTCACATACTGTCAGATCCAAAATGATTGGCACCCTTGATAAAGATGAGCAGAAAAGACTATAAAATGAATGATACTTTATCAAGACTGCCAATCATTTTGGACCTGATTAAAATCTCTTTACTCTCCAATTGTGCAGCAGTCTTACAAATTCTAATGTATTTTTTTTGTCTCTGTATTTTTTTATTTCACCTTTATTTAACCAGGTAAGCCAGTTGAGAACAGGTTCTCATTTACAACTGCGACCTGGCCAAGATAAAGCAAAGTAGTGCAATAAAAACAACACAGAGTTACATATGGGGTAAAAAAACATAAAGTCAGAAATACAACAGAAAATATATATACAGTGTGCGCAAATGTAGCAAGTTATGGAGGTAAGGCAATAAATAGGCTATAGTGCAGAATAATTACAATAGTATTAACACTGGAATGCTAGATGTGCAAGAGATTATGTGCAAATAGAGATACTGGGGTGCAAAAGAGCAAAATAAATAACAATATAGGGATGAGGTAGTTGGGTGGGCTAATTTCAGATGGGCTGTGTACAGGTGCAGTGATCGGTAAGGTGCTCTGACAACTGATGCTTAAATTATTGAGGGAGATAAGAGTCTCCAGCTTCAGAGATTTTTGCAATTCGTTCCAGTCATTGGCAGCAGAGAACTGGAAGGAATGGCGGCCAAAGGAGGTGTTGGCTTTGGGAATGACCAGTGAGATATACCTGCTGGAGCACAGACTACGGGTGGGTGCTGCTATGGTGACCAATGAGCTAAGATAAGGCGGGGATTTGCCTAGCAGTGATTTATAGATGGCCTGGAGCCAGTGGGTTTGACGACGAACATGTAGTGAGGACCAGCCAACAAGAGCGTACAGGTCACAGTGGTGGGTAGTGTATGGGGCTTTGGAGACAAAACGGATGGCACTGTGATAGACTACATCCAATTTGCTGAGTAGAGTGTTGGAGGCTATTTTGTAAATTACATCGCCGAAGTCAAGGATTGGTAGGATAGTCAGTTTTACGAGGGCATGTTTGGCAGCATGAGTGAAGGAGGCTTTATTGCGAAATAGGAAGCCGATTCTAGATTTAACTTTGGATTGGAGATTCTTTATGTGAGTCTGGAAGTTGAGTTTACAGTCTAACCAGACACCTAGGTATTTGTAGTTGTCCACATACTCTAGGTCAGACCCGTCGAGAGTGGTGATTCTAGTCGGGTGGGCGGGTGCCAGCAGCGTTCGATTGAAAAGCATGCATTTAGTTTTACTAGTGTTTAAGAGCAGTTGGAGGCTACTGAAGGATTGTTGTATGGCATTGATGCTCGTTTGGAGGTTTGTTAACACAGTGTCCAATGAAGGGCCAGATGTATACAAAATGGTGTCGTCTGCGTAGGGCCAGATGTATACAAAATGGTGTCGTCTGCGTAGAGGTGGATCTGAGAGTCACCAGCAGCAAGAGCGACATCATTGATATACACGGAGAAAAGTGTCGGCCCAAGAATTGAACCCTGTGGCACCCCCATAGAGACTGCCATAGGTCCAGACAACAGGCCCTCCGATTTGACACACTGAACTCTATCTGAGAAGTAGTTGGTGAACCAGGCGAGGCAGTCATTTGAGAAACCAAGGCTATTTAGTCTGCCAATAAGAATGCGGTGGTTGACAGAGTCGAAAGCCTTGGCCAGGTCGATGAAGACGGCTGCACAGTACTGTCTATTATCAATCGCGGTTATAATATCGTTTAGGACCTTGAGCGTGGCTGAAGTGCACCCGTGACCAGCTCGGAAACCGGATTGCATAGCGGAGAAGGTACGGTGGTATTCGAAATGGTCGATGATCTGTTTGTTAACTTGGCTTTCGAATACTTTCGAAAGGCAGGGCAGGATGGATATAGGTCTGTAGCAGTTTGGATCTAGAGTGTCACCCCCTTTGAAGAGGGGGATGACCGCGGCAGCTTTCCAATCTCTGGGGATCTCAGACGTTATGAAAGAGAGGTTGAACAGACTAGTAATAGGGGTAGCGACAATTTCGGCGGCTAGTTTTAGAAAGAAAGGGTCCAGATTGTCTAGCCCAGCTGATTTGTAGGGGTCCAGATTTTGCAGCGCTTTCAAAACATCAGCTGTCTGAATTTGTGTGAAGGAGAAGCGGGGGGGGTATGTGTGTGACGAATCCAATTTCCCCCTGATCAATAAAGTGTATTCAATTCTAACGATCTGTTTTCCACTAGGACATAGAGGCAAAGAAGGAGGCCCAGAAGGAGAAGGAGGTCGATGAGCAGGAGGCCAATGCCTCCAGCATGCAGCGCTGTCGCACCACCCTGGACAAAGACCTCATCAACACTGGGATATACGAGTCCGCTGGGAAACAGAGCCTACCGCTGGTCCAGCTCGTACAGCAGCTACTGAGGTGGGTAGTTAACACTACACTGGGGTGGGTAGTTAACACTACACTGGGGTGGGTAGTTAACACTACACTGGGGTGGGTAGTTAACACTACACTGAGCTGTAGATTTTTTTTTTTTTTTTGGGGGGGGGGATCAGAATCTACAATGTTTACCCTGACAAAAGCACCCCAATTCTATAGAACCCTTTGGAAGCACCAGCATACCTGTATGCGACTGAATTGAACTGTGTTGATAAACAATAACTGTTATTTTAGCAGAGTAACTTTTATACTTTATGGGTGTCCCACATATAGTAGTCACCTTGGGGGGTGTACGTCTAGCCAAATGTGGTGAATATTGTACAGAATGAACTTAAAAGTATTTGTTTTTTTGATCCCTCAGGAACATAGCCTCCCAGACCATCGGCAGACTGAAGGACGTGGCCAGGAAGATATCTAGCTGCATGGACACGGAGCACGTCAGTAAAGAACGCTCCGCCTCCCTGGACCTGCTGCTGCGCTTCCAGAGGCTGCTGGTCAGCAAGCTCTACCTGGGAGTCAACGGCACCGAGAACACCAACGGATACAGTGAGTCCTCGCAGTCCTCATTAGGGTTGTGAACGTTTAAACGTTAAAGCGTTTAAAGTAAATTTGGATCCTTAACGTTAAGAAAATCCGTAACCGTAAAACGTTTTGTTTTTGGGTTTTTTTTCCCACAAAATGTAAATCACAGTGCGATTATCACAAAACACGTTCTTTGCTATGTTATAAAGGCCTGGGGAAAGACATTGTGAGAAAGTATTTATACCCCTTGACTTATTCCACATTTTGTTGTTCCAGCCTGAATTCAAAATGGATGAAATATATTTTTTTCCGCACCCATCTGCACACAACACCCCCACCACGCCATCGTCGTTAACGGTTGGAAGAATGACAGAGAAAGGCTGTCAACCAAGTCCTGTATGACAATACTTTGAGAAGTTAAATAAGAAGGAAAATCAAACTTTTGCGAGGTGGAATTGAGGTTCAGTAATGGTAGTGCAGGTTTGATGCTTAACCAACTGAAAGGGACGTGTCGTGAGCCGTTGCTGGCAGCAGCTGCGTTTTATTATTTTATTTATATTAGTTTAAGAATTTTTCTTATAGTTTTAACGGAAAACCGATAAAAAAATGTGCAGTTTAAACGTTATGAATTTTTTTTAATTTGTCACATCCCTAGTCCTCATAATGCAGGTTTAACTGATGCAGTGAGTCTTCATAATGCAGGTTTAACTGATGCAGAGAGTCTTCATAATGCAGGTTTAACTGACAGTGAGTCCTCATAATGCAGGTTTAACTGATGCAGTGAGTCCTCATAATGCATGTTTAACTGATACAGTGAGTCCTCATATTGCAGGTTTAACTGATGCAGTGAGTCCTCATAATGCAGGTTTAACTGATGCAGTGAGTCCTCATAATGTAGGTTTAACTGATCAAATCAAATCAAATGTTATTTGCCACATGCGCCGAATACAACAGGTGTAGACATTACCATGAAATGCTTACTTACAGCCCTTAACCAACAATGCATTTATTTTTTAATAAAAAAGTAAAATGAAACGACAACAACAACAAAAAAGTGTTGAGAAAAAAAAGAGCAGCAGTAAAATAAAATAACAGTAGGGAGGCTATATATACAGGGGGGTACCAGTGCAGAGTCAATGTGCGGGGGCACCGGCTAGTTGAGGTAGTTGAGGTAATATGTACATGTGGGTAGAGTTAAAGTGACTATGCATAAATAATTAACAGAGTAGCAGCAGCGTAAAAATATGGGGTGGGGGTGAGGGGGCAGTGCAAATAGTCTGGGTAGCCATGATTAGCTGTTCAGGAGTCTTATGGCTTGGGGGTAGAAGCTGTTGAGAAGCCTTTTGGACCTAGACTTGGCGCTCCGGTACCACTTGCCGTGCGGTAGCTGAGAGAACAGTCTATGACTAGGGTGGCTGGAGTCTTTTGACAATTTTGAGGGCCTTCCTCTGACACTGCTTGGTATAGAGGTCCTGGATGGCAGGAAGCTTGGCCCCAGTGATGTACTGGGCCTTGCGGTCGGAGGCCGAGCAGTTGCCATACCAGGCGGTGATGCAACCAGTCAGGATGCTCTCGATGGTGCCAAATCTTTTTAGTCTCCTGAGGGGGAAAAGGGGTTGTCGTGCCCTCTTCACGACTGTCTTGGTGTGTTTGGACCATGATAGTTTGTTGGTGATGTGGACACCAAGGAACTTGAAGATCTCAACCTGTTCCACTACAGCCCCGTCGAAGAGAATGGGGGCGTGCTCGGTCCTCTTTTTTTCCCTGTAGTCCACAATCATCTCCTTTGTCTTGGTCACGTTGAGGGAGAGGTTGTTTTCCTGGCACCACACGGCCAGGTCTCTGACCTCCTCCCTATAGGCTGCCTCATCGTTGTCGGTGATCAGGCCTACCACTGTTGTGTCGTCGGCAAACTTAATGATGGTGTTGGAGTCGTGCCTGGCCATGCAGTCATGGGTGAACAGGGAGTACAGGAGGGGACTGAGCACGCACCCCTGAGGGGCCCCCGTGTTGAGGATCAGCGTGGCAGATGTGTTGTTACCTACCCTTACCACCTGGGGGCGGCCCGTCAGGAAGTCCAGGATCCAGTTGCGGAGGGAGGTGTTTAGTCCCAGGATCCTTAGCTTAGTGATGAGCTTTGAGGGCACTATGGTGTTGAACGCTGAGCTGTAGTCAATGAATAGCATTCTCACGTAGGTGTTCCTCTTGTCCAGGTGGGAAAGGGCAGTGTGGAGTGCAATAGAGATTGCATCATCTGTGGATCTGTTGGGGCGGTATGCAAATTGGAGTGGGTCTATGGTTTCTGGGATAATGGTGTTGATGTGAGCCATGACCAGCCTTTCAAAGCACTTCATGGCTACAGACGTCAGTGCTACAGGTCGGTAGTCATTTAGGCAGGTTATCTTAGTGTTCTTGGGCACGGGGACTATGGTGGTCTGCTTGAAACATGTTGGTATTACAGACTCAGTCAGGAACAGGTTGAAAATGTCAGTGAAGAGTACACGTCCTGGTAATCCGTCTGGCCCTGCGGCCTTGTGAATGTTGACCTGCTTAAAAGTCTTACTCACATCGGCTACGGAGAGCGTGATCACATAGTCATCCGGAACAGCTGGTGCTCTCATGCATGCTTCAGTGTTGCTTGCCTCGAAGCGAGCATAGAAGTAGTTTAGCTCGTCTGGTAGGCTTGTGTCACTGGGCAGCTCGCGGCTGTGCTTCCCTTTGTAGTCTGTAATAGTTTTCAAGCCCTGCCACATATGACGAGCGTCAGAGCCGGTGTAGTACGATTCAATCTTAGTCCTGTATTGACTCTTTGCCTGTTTGATGGTTTGTCGGAGGGCATAGCGGGATTTCATATAAGCGTCCGGGTTAGAGTCCCACTCCTTGAAAGCGGCAGCTCTACCCTTTAGCTCAGTGCGGATGTTGCCTGTAAGCCATGGCTTCTGGTTGGGGTATGTACAGTGAGGGGAAAAAGTATTTGATCCCCTGCTGATTTTGTACGTTTGCCCACTGACAAAGACATGATCAGTCTATAATTTTAATTGTAGGTTTATTTGAACAGTGAGAGACAGAATAACAACAACAAAATCCAGAAAAACGCATGTCAAAATGTTAGAAATTGATTTGCATTTTAATGAGGGAAATAAGTATTTGACCCCCTCTCAATCAGAAAGATTTCTGGCTCCCAGGTGTCTTTTATACAGGTAACGAGCTGAGATTAGGAGCACACTCTTAAAGGGAGTGCTCCTAATCTCATTTTGTTACCTGTATAAAAGACACCTGTCCACAGAAGCAATAAATCAATCAGATTCCAAACTCTCCACCATGGCCAAGACCAAAGAGCTGTCCAATGATGTCAGGGACAAGATTGTAGATCTACACAAGGCTGGAATGGGCTACAAGACCATCGCCAAGCAGCTTGGTGAGAAGGTGACAACAGTTGGTGCGATTATTCGCAAATGGAAGAAACACAAAATAACTGTCAATCTCTATGCAAGATCTCACCTCGTGGAGTTGCAATGATCATGAGAATCAGCCCAGAACTACACGGGAGGATCTTGTCAATGATCTCAAGGCAGCTGGGACCATAGTCACCAAGAAAACAATTGGTAACACTATGCCGTGAAGGACTGAAATCCTACAGCGCCCGCAAGGTCCCCCTGCTCAAGAAAGCACATATACAGGCCCGTCTGAAGTTTGCCAATGAACATCTGAATGATTCAGAGGAGAACTGGGTGAAAGTGTTGTGGTCAGATGAGACCAAAATAGAGCTCTTTGGCATCAACTCAACTCGCCGTGTTTGGAGGAGGAGGAATTCTGCCTATGACCCCAAGAACACCATCCCCACTGTCAAACATGGAGGTGGAAACATTATGCTTTGGGGGTGTTTTTCTGCTAAGGGGACAGGACAACTTCACTGCATCAAAGGGACGATGGACGGGGCCATGTACCGTCAAATCTTGGGTGAGAACCTCCTTCCCTCAGCCAGGGCATTGAAAATGGGTCGTGAATGGGTATTCCAGCATGACAATGACCCAAAACACACGGCCAAGGCAACAAAGGAGTGGCTCAAGAAGAAGCACATTAAGGTCCTGGAGTGGCCTAGCCAGTCTCCAGACCTTAATCCCATAGAAAATCTGTGGAGGGAGCTGAAGGTTTGAGTTGTCAAACGTCAGCCTCGAAACCTTAATGTCTTGGAGAAGATCTGCAAAGAGGAGTGGGACAAAATCCCTCCTGAGATGTGTGCAAACCTGGTGGCCAACTACAAGAAACATCTGACCTCTGTGATTGCCAACAAGGGTTTTGCCACCAAGTACTAAGTCATGTTTTGCAGAGGGGTCAAATACTTATTTCCCTCATTAAAATGCAAATCAATTTATAACATTTTTGACATGCGTTTTTCTGGATTTTGTTGTTGTTATTCTGTCTCTCACTGTTCAAATAAACCTACCATTACAATTATAGACTGATCATGTCTTTGTCAGTGGGCAAACGTACAAAATCAGCAGTGGATCAAATACTTTATTCCCTCACTGTACATATATACACATACATATACATTTCTTTTTTTTAAATATATATTTCCCTTTATTACTTTCCAACCCCACCATCCCTTCCCTAATTGGAGTAAACTAGTGAACAACAACCCTTAGGCCTCTACTTCCAGCTTATACATACTATATGGCTTTTTCTTTGCAACTCTGATTAGAGACATTTTGCGCTGTTCTGTGAAGGGAGTAGCACACAGCGTTGTACGAGATCTTCAGTTTCTTGGGAATTTCTCGCATGAAATAGCCTTCATTTCTCAGAACAAGAATAGACTGACGAGTTTCAGAAGAAAGATCTTTGTTTCTGGCCATTTTGAGCCTGTAATCGAACCCACAATTGCTGATGCTCCAGATACTCAACTAGTCTCAAGAAGGCCAGTTTTATTGCTTCTTTAATCAGCACAACAGTTTTCAGCTGTGCTAGCATAATTGCAAAAGGGTTTTCTAATGATCAATTAGCCTTTTAAAATGATAAACTTGGATTAGCAAACACAACGTGCCATTGGAACACAGGACTGATGGTTGCTGATAATGGGCCTCTGTACGCCTATGTAGATATTCCATTAAAAGTCAGCCGTTTCCAGCTACAATAGCCATTTACAACATTAACAATGTCTACACTGTATTTCTGATCAATTTGATGTTATTTTAATGGACAAATAAATTGCTTTTCTTTCGAAAACAAGGACATTTCTAAGTGACTTTGAACGGTAGTGTATATATGTGTGTATATGTATGTGTGTGTGTGTATCTATATATTGCCCATATTTCCTTCCTGCAGACCCAGAGCTGCTGGGTGTGGGGTCCCTGTTGAAGAAGTACATTGCCCTACTGTGTACTCACATCGGAGACATCCTCCCTGTGGCAACCAGCATCGCCTTCACGGGACACCGACACTTTAATGAAGTGTCCCGGGTCATCGAGGGTGACCTCACTGGTTAGTTTTACTCTGGTTAATCTAAATCTACAAGGCTGTACTCAGACCAGGGTTTGGATCAATTCCTTCCAATTTACTTCCTGAATTGACCAACCTTGACTCATACCTGTTTTTGAGCCAGTATGATGTGAGAATGTTATATATACCCATCAGGTAATCTGTTTTTCCTCCTGGCCTGTAGGTGTGCTCCTCCCTGAGTTGGTGGTGTCCATCGTGTTGCTGCTGACCATCGACGCTGGCCTGCTGCAGGAGACAGGCTCCATCCCTCTGCTGGCTGGACTTCTGGAACATCTGGACCGCTTCAACCACCTGGCGCCTGGACACGAGAGGGACGACAACGAAGACCTGGCCTGGCCCGGCATCATGGGTACAGGGCCACCTGGGGGAGAGGGCGGAGGTCAGGGGTACAGGGCCTCCTGGGGGAGAGGGCGGAGGTCAGGGGTACAGGGCCTCATGGGGGAGAGGGCGCAGGTCAGGGGTACAGGGCCTCCTGGGGGAGAGGGCGGAGGTCAGGGGTACAGGGCCTCCTGGGGGAGAGGGGGGAGGTCAGGGGTACAGGGCCTCCTGGGGGAGAGGGCGGAGGTCAGGGGTACAGGGCCTCCTGGGGGAGAGGGGGGAGGTCAGGGGTACAGGGCCTCCTGGGGGAGAGGGGGGAGGTCAGGGGTACAGGGCCTCCTGGGGGAGAGGGGGGAGGTCAGGGGTACAGGGCCTCCTGGGGGAGAGGGGGGAGGTCAGGGGTACAGGGCCTCCTGGGGAGAGGGCGGAGGTCAGGGGTACAGGGCCACCTGGGGGAGAGGGCAGAGGTCAGGGGTACAGGGCCTCCTGGGGAGAGGGCGGAGGTCAGGGGTACAGGGCCACCTGGGGGAGAGGGCGGAGGTCAGGGGTACAGGGCCACCTGGGGGAGAGGGCGGAGGTCAGGGGTACAGGGCCACCTGGGGGAGAGGGCGGAGGTCAGGGGTACAGGGCCACCTGGGGGAGAGGGCAGAGGTCAGGGGTACAGGGCCTCCTGGGGAGAGGGCGGAGGTCAGGGGTACAGGGCCACCTGGGGGAGAGGGCGGAGGTCAGGGGTACAGGGCCTCATGGGGGAGAGGGCGGAGGTCAGGGGTACAGGGCCTCCTGGGGGAGAGGGCAGAGGTCAGGGGTACAGGGCCTCCTGGGGGAGAGGGGGGAGGTCAGGGGTACAGGGCCTCCTGGGGGAGAGGGCGGAGGTCAGGGGTACAGGGCCTCATGGGGGAGAGGGCGGAGGTCAGGGGTACAGGGCCACCTGGGGGAGAGGGCGGAGGTCAGGGGTACAGGGCCTCCTGGGGGAGAGGGCGGAGGTCAGGGGTACAGGGCCTCCTGGGGGAGAGGGCGGAGGTCAGGGGTACAGGGCCTCCTGGGGGAGAGGGCGGAGGTCAGGGGTACAGGGCCTCCTGGGGGAGAGGGCGGAGGTCAGGGGTACAGGGCCACCTGGGGGAGAGGGGGGAGGTCAGGGGTACAGGGCCTCCTGGGGGAGAGGGCGGCGGTCAGGGGTACAGGGCCTCCTGGGGGAGAGGGCGGAGGTCAGGGGTACAGGGCCTCCTGGGGGAGAGGGCGGAGGTCAGGGGTACAGGGCCAGCGGTGCATGGAGGGTTGATGAGTGGGGAATGAGTGGGGAATTTAAGCCTAGACTGGAGCAATTCAGTAGGTTAAATGTGGAGAGTTTCAGTATGTTTGAATGTAAAAGGTTGTTAGTGTTTAGTTGTGGTTAGAATGTAACTAGTTGTGTCTGCTGTGGCAGGTCTATTCTTCACAGGGTAGAGTTCTATTAGTGTGTGGTTAGGGTTAGTTTAGTGCAGGGTTCCCCAACTGGAGGCCCGTGGGTGGTTTTATTTGGACCCCCACATTTTCGGAGCAAAAAAATTACATTATTTGTACTTTTTTAAACTTTTTTTTAAATTGTTGGACATAAAACTGTAAAAATACCAGGAAATCAGCTCCAAGTGACTTCAATTTAGGAAATCTGTTCCCAAGTATTCCCACGCATAACAGAGAGACACGTGATCGTATACAAATGTAAGCAAGGTTTGAAATGATTATATTTTAGTCAAACATTCTATCTGTTTGGGCTTCTTGTGGTCAATTTGCAGTCTACAAATTATTTGTAATCATGTTCCGACCCCCCGACCATCCGCTCAAGAAAGAAATCATCCCGTGGCTGAATCTAGTTGATGATCCCTGGTTTAGTGTGTCGTGGGTTAGAATGTAACTAGTGTGTGTCCTGCTGTGGCAGGTCGATTCTTCACAGGGCAGAGCTCTAAGAACAATGAGGAGATGTCTCTGATCCGCAAGGCCGACCTGGAGAATCACAACAAAGATGGCGGCTTCTGGACAGTCATCGACGGGAAAGTCTACGACATCAAAGACTTCCAGGCCCAGTCGCTCACTGGGAACAGCATCCTGGGTACGGTGACTAAGGCCCTTTATAGAACTGTGGAGAAACACAGGCATTGAAATACCAACTATCTATTTGTGACCGTTGTATTGTTGTAGAAGTATTGGGATCAACTACGGTCCTAATGGAACTGTAGAAATCCTAGAACAGACATACATTTTTATGGTTCAGAGTTGGCTTTTACCAATTTATTCATTCTATACTTATTTGATGACATTTCATTTTCACTCTGTATTGTGGTCTTCCCCCTTTCCAGCCCAGTTTGCAGGAGAGGACCCTGTTGTTGCATTAGAAGCAGCCCTGCAGTTTGAAGACACCAGGATGTCTATGCAGGCTTTCTGTGTTGGACAGTACATGGAGGTGTGTGTCCATGTATCATTATTTATTTACAGCTCTTAGACTTCCCACTGTTGTTCTTTTGTCTTTGGTTAGTCTTGGAACAGATTTGGAATAGTCTTGGAAAAGTCTCGGAATAGTTCCCAAACAGGCATTGAACAAAACTAAATAAAACGTAATAATCTCGGAACAGTCTTTTAACGGTCTGTCTGTTCCCTGTGTCCTCCAGCCCAACCAGGAGACAATGACCACCCCAGACCTGAGCAGCCTGTGCTCCCCCCTCATCGACACGGAGAGGAACCTGGGACTCCTGCTGGGCCTCCACGCCTCCTACCTGGCCAACAGCACCCCCCTCTCACCCATGGAGATAGAATGTGCCAGTGAGTAACCCTGACCCCTGACCTGTAACTCCTGTCTGACCCTAACCCTGTCCCCAGTGGAGATAGAATGTGCCAGTGAGTAACCCTGACCCCTGACCTGTTGTCCATTGAGATAATGAGCTAGTTAGTACAACAGTCAATGCATCATCGTTTTTTTTTATGGAACTTCATGGGCCGGTTTCAGATTGAGCGATTTTCCAATGGGCATGATTTTCAGTCGAGGGTTAATCTGTTTCCAGGAAACCAGCCCTATGAGTTCAACAACACAACTCTGTCCTGCTGTTTGTGATTGATTCATCTGAACAGTTCCTAACCAGCTCATGAACTCTCTCTTCTCTCCCTGGTCAGAATGGCTCCAGTCGTCTATCTTCCAAGGTGGTCTGCAGACCAGTCAGGTCCATTACAGCTACAACGGGGAGAAGGAAGAGGACCACTGCTCCTCCCCAGGAAGCACCACACCAGACAAGACCAACCCCTCCCCCAGACTCACCCTCAGCGACCACACACAGCCCTTCTTACAGGCTATCGCTGACAACACCACTCAGGACCACACTGTGAAGGTAAAGGTCAGGGGTCAGGGTCATTATCATCCATTTTAAATTGGTATTTCGAGCTGTGACTATTTAATATCTCATTTAGCCGTAGCTATCTGAAACACTGGTTATACCCTATCCTATGTTTAATTGTCCTTGGAGCCGGACAGTCCTGTGGTTAGGGTTAGGGTTAGGGTTAGGGTTACCCACTGGCAGCTTTAGTTATGGGCTTGTACACCCCTATGTCTCAATCACATCAGGAATGTCTTCTTCCTTCTCATTAGTGTGTGTTAGCTGTCTGCCTCAATTAGATGTGTCTACTTAAATTTACATTTACATTTTAGTCATTTAGCAGACGCTCTTATCCAGAGCGACTTACAGGAGCAATTAGGGTTAAGTGCCTTGCTTACGGGCACATCGACAGATTTTTCACCTATTCGGCTCAGGAATTAGAACCAGCGACCTTTCGGTTACTGGCACAACGCTCTTACCCACTAAGCCACCTGCCGCCCACTTAGTTTCTATTGGTCTGTTTCTGTTCCAGGACTTCCTGTGCCAAATGGAGCGGTGCTGTAAGCAGTACCACCTCATCACGCCCATAACCTTCCCCCTGGAGCACCCTGTGGAGGAAGTAGGCCGTCTTCTTCTTTGCTGCCTGCTCAAACACCAGGACCTCGGTAACCTAGCAACCACACGCCACTGCCACACCTCGAACCACTGAGACAGAATTTTAGCTTCCATTGTGGTCTTTGAAATGTATTCCATTTTGAATTAGCTAGTTATGTTAAAAAGGTATAATATTTGTCCTTTTGGTGCGAAATAGATACATTTCTACTTCCATACTGTCTATGTAGTAACGGGGTAGTAGTCATACTGTCTATGGAGTAACGGGGTAGTAGTCATACTGTCTATGTAGTAACGGGGTAGTAGTCATACTGTCTATGGAGTAACGGGGTAGTAGTCATACTGTCTATGTAGTAACGGGGTAGTAGTCATACTGTCTATGTAGTAACGGGGTAGTAGTCATACTGTCTATGCAGTAACGGGGTAGTAGTCATACTGTCTATGTAGTAACGGGGTAGTAGTCATACTGTCTATGTAGTAACGGGGTAGTAGTCATACTGTCTATGGAGTAACGGGGTAGTAGTCATACTGTCTATGTAGTAACGGGGTAGTAGTCATACTGTCTATGTAGTAACGGGGTAGTAGTCATACTGTCTATGTAGTAACGGGGTAGTAGTCATACTGTCTATGTAGTAACGGGGTAGTAGTCATACTGTCTATGGGGTAGTAGTCATACTGTCTATGTAGTAACGGGGTAGTAGTCATACTGTCTATGTAGTAACGGGGTAGTAGTCATACTGTCTATGTAGTAACGGGTAGTATTCATACTGTCTGTAGTAACGGGTAGTAGTCATACTGTCTATGGGGTAGTAGTCATACTGTCTATGTAGTAACGGGGTAGTAGTCATACTGTCTATGTAGTAACGGGGTAGTAGTCATACTGTCTATGTAGTAACGGGGTAGTAGTCATACTGTCTATGTAGTAACGGGGTAGTAGTCATACTGTCTATGTAGTAACGGGGTAGTAGTCATACTGTCTATGTAGTAACGGGGTAGTAGTCATACTGTCTATGTAGTAACGGGGTAGTAGTCATACTGTCTATGGAGTAACGGGGTAGTAGTCATACTGTCTATGGAGTAACGGGGTAGTAGTCATACTGTCTATGGAGTAACGGGGTAGTAGTCATACTGTCTATGTAGTAACGGGGTAGTAGTCATACTGTCTATGGAGTAACGGGGTAGTAGTCATACTGTCTATGGAGTAACGGGGTAGTAGTCATACTGTCTATGTAGTAACGGGGTAGTAGTCATCCTGTCTATTTAGTAACGGGGTAGTAGTCATACTGTCTATGGAGTAACGGGGTAGTAGTCATACTGTCTATGGAGTAACGCGGTAGTAGTCATACTGTCTATGTAGTAACGGGGTAGTAGTCATACTGTCTATGTAGTAACGGGGTAGTAGTCATACTGTCTATGTAGTAACGGGGTAGTATTCATACTGTCTATGGAGTAACGGGGTAGTAGTCATACTGTCTATGTAGTAACGGGGTAGTAGTCATACTGTCTATGTAGTAACGGGGTAGTAGTCATACTGTCTATGTAGTAACGGGGTAGTAGTCATACTGTCTATGTAGTAACGGGGTAGTAACGGGGTAGTAGTCATACTGTCTATGTAGTAACGGGGTAGTAGTCATACTGTCTATGTAGTAACGGGGTAGTAGTCATACTGTCTATGTAGTAACGGGTAGTAGTCATACTGTCTATGTAGTAACGGGGTAGTAGTCATACTGTCTATGTAGTAACGGGGTAGTAGTCATACTGTCTATGTAGTAACGGGGAAGTAGTCATACTGTCTATGTAGTAACGGGGTAGTAGTCATACTGTCTATGGAGTAACGGGGTAGTAGTCATACTGTCTATGTAGTAACGGGGTAGTAGTCATACTGTCTATGTAGTAACGGGGTAGTAGTCATACTGTCTATGTAGTAACGGGGTAGTAGTCATACTGTCTATGTAGTAACGGGGTAGTAGTCATACTGTCTATGTAGTAACGGGTATAGTATAGTAGTATAACGGGTTTTGTCATACTGTCTATGTAGTAACGGGGTAGTAGTCATACTGTCTATGTAGTAACGGGAAAGTGTAGTCATACTGTCTATGTAGTAACGGGGTAGTAGTCATACTGTCTATGTAGTAACGGGGTAGTAGTCATACTGTCTATGTAGTAACGGGGTAGTAGTCATACTGTCTATGTAGTAACGGGAGATAGTCATACTGTCTATGTAGTAACGGGGTAGTAGTCATACTGTCTATGAGTACGGGGTAGTAGTCATACTTCTATGTAGTAACGGGGTAGTCTACTGTCTAGGAGTAACGGGTAGTAGCATACTGTCTATGGAGTAACGGGGTAGTAGTCATACTGTCTATGTAGTAACGGGGTAGTAGTCATACTGTCTATGTAGTAACGGGGTAGTTCAATGTTGTGTACGGGGTAGTTCATACTGTCTATGTAGTAACGGGGTAGTAGTCATACTGTCTATGTAGTAACGGGGTAGTAGTCATACTGTCTATGTAGTAACGGGGTAGTAGTCATACTGTCTATGGTAGTAACGGGGTAGTAGTCATACTGTCTATGTAGTAACGGGGTAGTAGTCATACTGTCTTGATGTAGTAACGGGGTAGTAGTCATACTGTCTATGTAGTAACGGGGGTAGTAGTCATACTGTCTATGTAGTAACGGGGTAGTAGTCATACTGTCTATGTAGTAACGGGGTAGTAGTCATACTGTCTATGTAGTAACGGGGTAGTAGTCAATACTGTCTATGTAGTAACGGGGTAGTAGTCATACTGTCTATGTAGTAACGGGGTAGTAGTCATACTGTCATGTAGTAACGGGGTAGTAGTCATACTGTCTATGTAGTAACGGGGTAGTAGTCATACTGTCTATGTAGTAACGGGGAAGTAGTCATACTGTCTATGTAGTAACGGGGTAGTAGTCATACTGTCTATTAGTACCGGGTAGTAGTCATACTGTCTTGTAGTAACGGGGTAGTAGTCATACTGTCTGTAGTAACGGGGTAGTAGTTCATCCTGTCTATGTAGTAACGGGGTAGTAGTCATACTGTCTAGTAGTAACGGGGTAAGTAGTCATACTGTCTATGTAGTAACGGGGTAGTGAGTCATACTGTATATGTAGGAAACGGGGTAGTAGTCATACTGTCTATGTAGTAACGGGGTAGTAGTCATACTGTCTGTCAGTAACGGGGTTAGTACGGTAATAGTCATACTGTCTATGTAGTAACGGGGGTAGTAGTCATACTGTCTATGTAGTAACGGGGTAGTAGTCATACTGTCTATGTAGTACGGGTAGTAGTCTACTGTCTGTAGTAACGGGTAGTAGTCATACTGTCAGAGTAACGGGGTATAGTCATACTGTCTATGTAGTAACGGGGTAGTAGTCATACTGTCTGTAGTAACGGGGTAGTAGTCATACTGTCTATGAGTAACGGGGTAGTATTCATACTGTCTATGTAGTAACGGGGTAGTAGTCATACTGTCCTAGTAGTAACGGGTAGTAGTCATACTGGTCTGTAGTAACGGGGTAGTATCATACTGTCTATGGAGTAACGGGTAGTATTCATACTGTCTATGTTTAACGGGGTAGTAGTCATACTGTCCTATGTAGTAACGGGGTAGTGTCATCTGTCTGTAGTAACGGGGTAGTAGTCATACTGTCTATGTAGTAACGGGGTATATGTCATACTGTCTATGTAGTAACGGGGTAGTAGTCATACTGTCTATGTAGTAACGGGGGTAGTAGTCATACTGTCTATGTAGTAACGGGGTAGTAGTCATACTGTCTATGTAGTAACGGGGTAGTAGTTCATACTGTCTATGTAGTAACGGGGTAGTAGTCATACTGTCTATGTAGTAACGGGGTAGTAGTCATACTGTCTATGTAGTAACGGGGTAGTAGTCATACTGTCTATGTAGTAACGGGGTAGTAGTCATACTGTCTATGTAGTAACGGGGTAGTAGTCATACTGTCTATGTAGTAACGGGGTAGTAGTCATACTGTCTATGTAGTAACGGGGTTAGTAGTTCATACTGTCTATGTAGTAACGGGGTAGTAGTCATACTGTCTATGTAGTAACGGGTGTAGTAGTCATACTGTCTATGTAGTAACGGGGTAGTAGTCATACTGTCTATGTAGTAACGGGGTAGTAGTCATACTGTCTATGTAGTAACGGGGTAGTAGTCATACTGTCTATTAGTAACGGGGTAGTAGTCATACTGTCTATGTAGTAACGGGGTAGTAGTCATACTGTCTATGTAGTAACGGGGGTAGTAGTCATACTGTCTATGTAGTAACGGGGTAGTAGTCATACTGTCTATGTAGTAACGGGGGTAGTAGTCATACTGTCTATGTAGTAACGGGGTAGTAGTCATACTGTCTATGTAGTAACGGGGTAGTAGTCATACTGTCTATGTAGTAACGGGGGTAGTAGTCATACTGTCTATGTAGTAACGGGGTAGTAGTCATACTGTCTATGTAGTAACGGGGTAGTAGTCATACTGTCTATGTAGTAACGGGGTAGTAGTCATACTGTCTATGTAGTAACGGGGTAGTAGTCATACTGTCTATGTAGTAACGGGGTAGTAGTCATACTGTCTATGTAGTAACGGGGTAGTAGTCATACTGTCTATGTAGTAACGGGGTAGTAGTCATACTGTCTATGTAGTAACGGGGTAGTAGTCATACTGTCTATGTAGTACGGGGTAGTAGTCATACTGTCTATGTAGTAACGGGTGTAGTAGTCATACTGTCTATGTAGTAACGGGGAGTAGTCATACTGTCTATGTAGTAACGGGGTAGTAGTCATACTGTCTATGTAGTAACGGGGTAGTAGTCATACTGTCTATGTAGTAACGGGGTAGTAGTCATACTGTCTATGTAGTAACGGGGTAGTAGTCATACTGTCTATGTAGTAACGGGGTGTAGTAGTCATACTGTCTATGTAGTAACGGGGTAGTAGTCATACTGTCTATGTAGTAACGGGGGTAGTAGTCATACTGTCTATGTAGTAACAGGGGGTAGTAGTCATACTGTCTATGTAGTAACGGGGGGTAGTAGTCATACTGTCTATGTAGTAACGGGGGGTAGTAGTCATACTGTCTATGTAGTAACGGGGGGTAGTAGTCATACTGTCTATGTAGTAACGGGGGTGCAGTAGTCTCTTCAGTTTAGTAAGGTGGTTGTATGTAGTCATACTGTTATTATAAGTTCTCCAGTTTATCAAGTGATTTGATTGGTTACTGGGTGATTGACGGCAGCGTCTGGCCCTCTCGTAGGTCACATCGCCTTTTCCCTCGCCACCCAATGTGCCTTGGGCGTGGAGCAGGGCAGGCAGAGGACCCTCCCCAGATCGGTGATTGACGTGTGCCGCATGGTGTACCAGACAAAGTGCTCTTTAATCAAGGTACACGTTCATACTTGTCTATAATTTAATCCTGTATAGAAAAAGTCATTGAGTGTTATTCTTTAGCCTGGTCCCAGGTCTGTTTGTGCTGGTCTTTGGTATCCAAATAAGTTGCCTATACAGCACTAACAGATCTGGGACCAGGCTAGTTATTCTAGGTCCTGATAGATACAGTATCTTTCTCTCCATCCTCTGTGTTCCAGACCCACCAGGAGCAGGGTCGTAGTTATAAGGAGGTCTGTGCTCCTGTAATCGAGAGGCTGCGGTTCCTGTTCAACGAGCTCCGTCCCGCCGTCAGCAACGACCTCTCCATCGTGTCCAAGCTGAAGCTGCTCAGCGCCCAGCCGCGCTGGAAGAGGATCACGCAGAAGCTCATCAGAGACTACAGGAAAAAGAGGGGTAAGCTACTGGAAGCTACTGGCCCCAGAAGGGTTATTAATGTCATTGTGAAGGTCAAGATGACCGAAACATCAACGATTTCAACTCTTGTAAATTGATTTTTTTTACTTCAAGAGCGAGAGCTGCACCTGTTTCTCCCCCATGTCGTTAATGTAAAGGGTGAAGCTGGTATGGTGTGTAGCATTTTGTATTGTGTTGATATTTACAGTTGAAGTCGGAAGTTTACATACACTTGGGTTGGAGTCATTAAAACATGTTTTTCAACTACCAAACTATAGTTTTGGCAAGTCGGTTAGGACATCTACTTTGTGCATGACACAAGTAATTTTTCCAACAATTGTTTACAGACAGATTATTTCACTTATAATTCACTGTATCACAATTCCAGTGGGTCAGAAGTTTACATACACTAAGTTGACTGTGCCTTTAAACAGCTTGGAAAATTCCAGAAAATGATGTCATGGCTTTAGAAGCTTCTGATAGGCTAATTGACATCATTTTAGTCAATTGGAGGTGTACCTGTGGATGTATTTCAAGGCCTACCTTCAAACTCAGTGCCTCATTGCTTGACATCATGGGAAAATCAAAATAAATCAGCCAAGACCTCAGAAAATAAATTGTAGACCTCCACAAGTCTGGTTCATCCTTGGGAGCAATTTCCAAACGCCTGAAGGTACCACGTTCATCTGTACAAACAATAGTACGCAAGTATAAACACCATGGGACCACGCAGCCGTCATACCGCTCAGGAAGGAGACGCGTTCTGTCTCCTAGAGATGAATGTACTTTGGTGCGAAAAGTGAAATTTATCCCAGAACAACAGCAAAGGACCTTGTGAAGATGCTGGAGGAAACAGGTACAAAAGTATCTATATCCACAGTAAAACTAGTCCTATATCGACATAACCTGAAAAGCCGCTCAGCAAGGAAGAAGCCACTGCTCCAAAACCGCCATAAAAAAGCCAGACTGTGGTTTGCAACTGCACATGGGGACAAAGATCGTACTTTTTGGATGAATGTCTGATGAAACAAAAATAGAACTGTTTGGCCATAATGACCATCGTTATGTTTGGAGGAAAAAGGGGGTAACTTGCAAGCCAAAGAACACCATCCCAACTGTGAAGCACGGGGGTGGTAGCATCATACTGTGGGGGTGCTTTGCTGCAGGAGGGACTGGTGCATTTCACAAAATAGATGGCATTATGAGGAAGGAAAATTATGTGGATATATTGAAGCAACGTCTCAAGACATCAGTCAGGAAGCTAAAGCTTGGTCGCAAATGGGTCTTCCAAATGGACAATTACCCCAAGCATACTTCCAAAGTTGTGGCAAAATGGCTTAAGGACAACAAAGTCAAGGTATTGGAGTGGCCATCACAAAGCCCTGACCTCAATCCTATAGAAAATGTCTGGGCAGAACTGAAAAAGCGTGTGCGAGCAAGGAGGCCTACAAACCTGACTCAGTTACACCAGCTCTGTCAGGAGGAATGGGCCAAAATTCACCAAACTTATTTTAGAAGGCTACCTGAAACGTTTGACCCAAGTTAAACAATTTATAGGCAATGCTACCAAATACTAATTGAGTGCATGTAAACTTCTTACCCACTGGGAATGTGATGAAAGAAATAAAAGCTGAAATAAATCATTCTCTCTACTATTATTCTGACATTTCACATTCTTAAAATAAAGTGGTGATCCAAACTGACCTAAGACAGGGAATTTTTACTAGGATTAAATGTCAGGAATTGTGAAAAAGTGAGTTTAAATGTATTTGGCTAAGGTGTACGTAAACTTCCGACTCCAACTGTATGTATTCTGTCTGTTGTTCCAGTGCCTAAGAAGTCTGAGTCAGCTGGCGTAGAGGAGCCTAAACTACAGAACGAAGGGACCAATGAGGAGGAGCTCTGTGTCCCCATAAGCCCCGCCCCCACAGACAGAAAACCACCCACCAACAAGACACCCAAGGTGCCTGTCCTATCTCTCTCTCTCTCTCTCTCTCTCCCTCTCCCTCTCCCTCTCCCCCTCCCCCTCCCCCCCCTCCCCCTCCCCCTCCCCCTCCCCTCTCCCTCTCCCTCTCCCTCTCCCTCTGTCTCTCTCCTCTCTCTCTCTCTCTCTCCTTCTCTCCTCTCCTCTCCCCCTCTCTCTCTCTCTCTCTCTCATCTCTCTCTCTTCTCTCTCTCTCTCTCTCTCTCTCTCTCTCTCTCCTCTCTCTCTCTCTCTCTCTAGTCATACCCCTCCATCCCACTCCTCTCCTTTTCTCCTCCTCCTCTCCTCCTCCATCCTGGATAGAGGTGTGATCTCTCCTCCTCCTCTCCTCCATCCTGGATAGAGGTGTGATCTCTCCTCCTCCTCCTCTCCTCCATCCTGGATAGAGGTGTGATCTCTCCTCCTCCTCTCCTCCATCCTGGATAGAGGTGTGATCTCTCCTCCTCCTCTCCTTCATCCTGGATAGAGGTGTGATCTCTCCTCCTCCTCTCCTTCATCCTGGATAGAGGTGTGATCTCTCCTCCTCCTCCTCTCCTCCATCCTGGATAGAGGTGTGATCTCTCCTCCTCCTCTCCTTCATCCTGGATAGAGGTGTGATCTCTCCTCCTCCTCCTCCATCCTGGATAGAGGTGTGATCTGCCGTGTCAGTTGTGTTACTGTGTGTTGTCTATCAGCAGGATAGGTTGGCTCCTCTCCTCAACACGGTAGCTAACGTCCAGAAGTTTAAGTGGCTGAAGCACAGTGTCCAGGGAGTCTTCTCTACCTCCAGCCTCATGGGGACCATCGTAGAGTTCGCCCTGAAGGAGGAGCCGCTCGACGTGGAGAAGATGAGGAAGTGTCTCCTCAAACAGGTACAGAATGGGACAGGGAGAGAAGTGTCTCCTCAAACAGGTACATAATGGGACAGGGAGAGAAGTGTCTCCTCAAACAGGTACAGAATGGGACAGGGAGAGATGTGTCTCCTCAAACAGGTACAGAATGGGACATGGAGAGAAGTGTCTCCTCAAACAGGTACAGAATGGGACAGGGAGAGAAGTGTCTCCTCAAACAGGTACATAATGGGACAGGGAGAGAAGTGTCTCCTCAAACAGGTACAGAATGGGACAGGGAGAGAAGTGTCTCCTCAAACAGGTACAGAATGGGACAGGGAGAGAAGTGTCTCCTCAAACAGGTACAGAATGGGACAGGGAGAGAAGTGTCTCCTCAAACAGGTACAGAATGGGACAGGGAGATAAGTGTCTCCTCAAACAGGTACAGAATGTGACGGGGAGAGAAGTGTCTCCTCAAACAGGTACAGAATGTGACAGGGAGAGAAGTGTCTCCTCAAACAGGTACAGAATGGGACAGGGAGTTGGATATGAAGGAGACTGGGAGAGTTACAACCATGGTGGGCCAGACATAGACATAGTTACTAGAATGGACATTCCCATTCAAGTCAATGTTTTGTGGTGGGTGGACCACCGGTCAGAATTCTATTTCTGTAGGTCCATATCAGACAGAGGGAAGGATAAGGTTGTGTAGGGTGAATAAATGGTTGTCTGTGAAGGTGGAGGGACAGGGAAGACCATTCTGGGTGAAAATTAAAGAGACATCCCAAATCTAATTTCGCAGACCTCATGTGGATTTATGTCCAATTGAATCCATATCCCTTGCATCAATTGTGTAAAGTGAGGAAGATGAGGTAGCAGGATATATTGTGTAAAGGGGAGAGAAGTGAATAAGATGAGGTAGCAGGATAGTGAATGAGATGAGGTAGCAGGATAGTGAATGAGATGAGGTAGCAGGATAGTGAATGAGATGAGGTAACAGGATAGTGAATGAGATGAGGTAACAGGATAGTGAATGAGATGAGGTAGCAGGATAGTGAATGAGATGAGGTAGCAGGATAGTGAATGAGATGAGGTAGCAGGATAGTGAATGAGATGAGGTAGCAGGATAGTGAATGAGATGAGGTAACAGGATAATGAATGAGATGAGGTAGCAGGATAGTGAATGAGATGAGGTAGCAGGATAGTGAATGAGATGAGGTAGCAGGATAGTGAATGAGATGAGGTAGCAGGATAGTGAATAAGATGAGGTAGCAGGATAGTGAATGAGATGAGGTAGCAGGATAGTGAATGAGATGAGGTAGCAGGATAGTGAATGAGATGAGGTAACAGGATGAACAAGGCCAGATGCTGACGTTGGTTAATTGGGGTTTAGTTGCTTTGATGTCTGATGTTGATATTTTCTCCTCCAGTTGGAGCGTGCTGAGGTGCGGCTGGAGGGCATTGACACCATGCTGAAGCTGGCCTCCAAGAGCTTCCTGCTGCCCTCTGTCCAGTACGCCATGCTGTGTGGCTGGCAGAGGGTCATACCTGAGGGGACCAACATCGGGTACATGGCACTGGTTTTACAGTTGTTTCTGAGGTGTAAAGGATGTCTGTTGAGGAGCTTGCCTGAGACATGCATGTTGATGAGGAGTAGGAGTTTACTGTCATTTCTCATGGCAGTTGTGGAACTTGTCTGATTTAATGCATGTTTAGTTTTGTGTCTGTATGTGTTAGTTACTGGTTTGTGTGTGTGTGTGTGTGTGTGTGTGTGTGTGTGTGTGTGTGTGTGTTAGTTAGTTAGTTGTGTGTGTTAGTTAGTCGTGTGTGTGTGTGTGTTAGTTACTAGTGTGTGTGTGTGTGTGTGTGTGTGTGTTAGTTACTGGTGTAGTGTGTGTGTGTGTGTGTGTTAGTTACTAGTGTGTGTGTGTGTGTGTTAGTTACTGGTGTGTGTTGTGTTGTGATGTATCCCTCAGGGAGCCGCTGTCCGACTGTCTGAAAGACGTAGATCTGATCCCTCCCTTTAACCGCATGCTGTTAGAGATGACCTTCGGGAAGCTGTACGCCTGGTCCATCCAGAACGTACGCAACATACTGCTGGAAGCAAGTGGCAGGTTTAATGAACTGGGTGAGCTAACGGCTACCATGGCTCCACATAGCCTGGGGGGCCCAGCACTTTAATATCCATCTTCTATAGAGGTTACCACCAGGCTACTACCATGGCTCCACATAGCCTGGGGGGCCCAGCACTTTAATATCCATCTTCTATAGAGGTTACCACCAGGCTACTACCATGGCTCCACATAGCCTGGGGGGCCCAGCACTTTAATATCCATCTTCTATAGAGGTTACCACCAGGCTACTAACATGGCTCAAACATTATGGAGCAGAATCCTTAGAGACTTCAGTTAAATCAGAATTTGATGTAAATCATTGATGTCAATGGAAGAGTAAAGATTCTGACCTAAATGCGTAATGAATGAATGTATGACCTAACTCTGTCACTGTTGTTACCGTGTGGATTCCAGGTGTACAGCCCGTCCCTCTCCAGACCATTACCAATGAGAACCCGGCCAGTCCCAGTCTGGGTATCATCCCCCAGGCCCGTTTCCTTCTCTCCATGCTCCACATGCTGTCTCTGAAACACGGAGCCAACAGCCTCACGCTGCTGCTCAACTCTGGAACTCTGGCCCTCACACAGAGCATCCTCAGACTCATAGGTGAGGACTGGCAGCATGGTATCCACTCTGACTCATACAGACACACACACACACACGGTTATTGATGATTGTCTGTTATTGATCATTGTTTCCAGGCCCCAGTACAGACAGCAGTGAGGAGGAGCTGGAGACGAGAGGTCACGGGGGGTCAGCTACGGTGCTGGAGGAGAGCCGAAAAGAGGCGACCCCCACTCCCCTGCCCGCCTCAGGACCTGAACTAGCTGCCATGATGAAGATCGGAACCAGGGTGATGAGAGGACTGGACTGGAAGTGGGGAGATCAGGTTAATAACTAGTACTACTGGTATTATATACTACTGGTATACCACTATTACTACTACTACTACTATTAATACTACTACTAGTTTATAATGATTCACTAAGTATGAGAGGATTGGACTGGAAGTGAGAGGATCAGGTCAGGGGAGAACGACTGCCCCCTCGCACTGAGGATTTCAAGTTGAAGGCCGACCGCGGTACTGCAGGCATTGTTTCCAGAAAACAGGATCCCCCATTATAGTGAATGGGGAAATGGTGACCTGTTGTGGTCAATATTCGTGGATATACACCGAGTCTACAAAACATTAAGAACAGCTGTTCTTTCCATGCCGTAGACTGACCAGGTGAATCCAGGTGAAAGCTATGATCCCTTATTGGTCAGTGTAGATCAATGGCGGTTGGTGCCGTTGTAGATGAGGGAGGACGAAATATGTTTTTATGAGCTTGGCCTTATGTCTGTTACAGCGTATTGGATGACTGTCTATTCACCCTGTCCAATGTAACATCGATACGTTTAGGCTGCTACATGATACTCGTGAGGTTGCTACAACCTAGTCTACGAATGAAAGTTTACAACGTAGGTACACACAGGTCGAGAGAAAAATGTGAGGTGACAGACGGTGACATCCAATACCGCCTTGCCACTCTTGTCTGCATCCAGCTGACCTAGGTTGTAATCGTTAGGGCTTTTCTATTGGACAAATTCAGGTATGTTTATCCCCGTTTCGTTCCGTTTGCTTCCGTTTATGAAAAGTTTTCCAACAGAATCGGCTGAATGAATACACCCCTGATCACACGCAAACACAGTTCACTTTCATAGCAGCCTAGTTGTATTATATCATATAGGGGTGTGCCGAGGAGTCGGACAAAACTAGTATTGTAACGGATATTTTCTGGATACGATTATGATCCGAGTATTTCTTGTAATTATCCGGGAAAAAAAGTTGTTCTTCGGTGACAGCAAGCGTCTTTCTCATGTCAGTCACAGAGTTTCTAAATCATACTGTACTGTCTGAGTCGGTCTAAATAACTCAGCTGGTTAGTTTGCCTGTCTGTAAAGAGAAGGGCGGGCTGTACGTTGATCCTGCTGTTCTGATTGGATAGAGTGAAGCTGTATTTCTCCGTCCACGCTCTTCATAATTTCACCCGATTTACTTTTCCTCGCATGTTTTCGGTCAGATCATTTAGAGTGCTGCTGCCTGCTACTATGATAAATCACATGGTGAGGACGTTTAATGCTCCTGCTACTATGATAAATCACATGGTGAGGACGTTTAATGCTCCTGCTACTATGATAAATCACATGGTGAGGGCGTTTAATGCTCCTGCTACTATGATAAATCACATGGTGAGGACGTTTTAATGCTCCTGCTACTATGATAAATCACATGGTGAGGACGTTTAATGCTCCTGCTACTATGATAAATCACATGGTGAGGACGTTTAATGCTCCTGCTACTATGATAAATCACATGGT
Source organism: Coregonus sp. 'balchen' (assembly GCA_902810595.1). NCBI lineage: Eukaryota > Metazoa > Chordata > Actinopteri > Salmoniformes > Salmonidae > Coregonus > Coregonus sp. 'balchen'. The sequence goes on along the minus strand of LR778272.1, from coordinate 103,389 downwards.
GAGGACGTTTAATGCTCCTGCTACTATGATAAATCACATGGTGAGGACGTTTAATGCTCCTGCTACTATGATAAATCACATGGTGAGGACGTTTAATGCTCCTGCTACTATGATAAATCACATGGTGAGGACGTTTAATGCTCCTGCTACTATGATAAATCACATGGTGAGGACGTTTAATGCTCCTGCTACTATGATAAATCACATGGTGAGGACGTTTAATGCTCCTGCTACTATGATAAATCACATGGTGAGGACGTTTAATGCTCCTGCTACTATGATAAATCACATGGTGAGGACGTTTGCTATCAAGCTATCAATGTGCATCATATCTAACAAGCGGGGCGAGGGTAGGGGAAAAAAATATGAAACTAATGCACATTCTGACGGAGTGACAGCAAACTTAATAATAATAATAATAATATGCCATTTAGCAGACGCTTTTATCCGAAGCGACTTAGTCATGTGCGCATACATTTTTACGTATGGGTGGTCCCGGGGATCGAACCCACTACCCTGGCGTTACCAGCGCCGTGCTCTACCAGCTGAGCTACAGAGGACCTTGGCTGCCTGCAGCAACTTGATCACACAGCCACCCCTCCCTGTGCTGCTCCTAATCTGCAGCTTTTTAGCAGTGAAGTATTTCGCCAACATCTATTTTAGGCATATTAAAACACGTCCTTTGTTTGTTATTTTGAAGTTTTCCTCTTGTCATTGCATACCTTAGAGAGCTATTTATAACTTGTCAGAAATGTCCAGATCAACTAGCCCATGTCAGCTAATGTTTTTTTAGTTAGGTTTTTTAGCACATAATTTTGTAGTAATGTTTGAGTCACTCATTAGACATGACAAAATGTATAGAGTTGCAAGAAAATAAGCTTTAAACCTGCTAAATTGTACCTCTCCCAACAAGAGGGTGTGAAGTTTGTGTCATGAACAGTGCTTGTGTCCATAGAAACAGACGTGGGATTGAGGGGCGCGGGATGTTCCCCAACGCTGGAAGTGGGGGCCTGGGTGAAAAGGTTTGGGAACCCTTGTGCTAAATGACTAAAATGTTAATGTCTCCCTGTAGGACGGTCCTGCGCCGGGTCTGGGCCGGGTGATAGGGGAGCTGGGTGAGGATGGCTGGATAAGGGTCCAGTGGGATACCAGCAGTACCAACTCCTACAGGATGGGGAAGGAGGGAAAATACGACCTGAAACTGTCCGAGCCCCCACCTTCCTCCCAGCCTGCCACTGAAGACTCTGACACTGAGGACGACACTGGTCAGTGTATATATAGACACAATACGCCCCCTGGTGCAAATCAAATCAATCACATTTGATTTCTTAAGGCCTACATCAACAGTGATCAAAGCAAGTGCTTTGCAATGTGTAGTAAAAGTCACTGAGGTGAAATAACAAGTCAGACAGACCTTTTCTCTAATATACAGGGGGTTTGTTCCTGTGTGCATTAGAAGGAGAGGTTCTGGATAAGAGCACCCACCCCACAGCCATGTTGTTGACCAGCACAGTGAACCTGTTGAAGACCCTTTCTCTGTCTGCTGGGATCTACTCCGAGGTGATGCAGACAGACGCCACGCGGACCCTCTGTGGCCTACTCCGCATGCTGGTGGAGAGTGGAGCCAAAGACAAGACCGGTAACTCATCGGAACTAGAGGAAGAAACTATGTATATGGAATCACTCAGCCCTGACAAATGGCTCAGTCTACCCTCTGCCCTCAGGTTGTCCATCTCACCGGCTGGTGTCCAGAGAGCAGCATCGTAGCTGGTGTACTCTGTCCTGACCTCTAACCTCTACCCTCTGCCCTTCAGGTTGTCCATCTCACCGGCTGGTGTCCAGAGAGCAGCATCGGAGCTGGTGTACTCTGTCCTGACCTCTAACCTCTACCCTCTGCCCTTCAGGTTGTCCATCTCACCGGCTGGTGTCCAGAGAGCAGCATCGTAGCTGGTGTACTCTGTCCTGACCTCTAACCTCTACCCTCTGCCCTTCAGGTTGTCCATCTCACCGGCTGGTGTCCAGAGAGCAGCATCGGAGCTGGTGTACTCTGTCCTGACCTCTAACCTCTACCCTCTGCCCTTCAGGTTGTCCATCTCACCGGCTGGTGTCCAGAGAGCAGCATCGTAGCTGGTGTACTCTGTCCTGACCTCTAACCTCTACCCTCTGCCCTTCAGGTTGTCCATCTCACCGGCTGGTGTCCAGAGAGCAACATCGTAGCTGGTGTACTCTGTCCTGACCTCTAACCTCTACCCTCTGCCCTCAGGTTGTCCATCTCACCGGCTGGTGTCCAGAGAGCAACATCGTAGCTCTTGTACTCTGTCCTGACCTCTAACCTCTACCCTCTGCCCTTCAGGTTGTCCATCTCACCGGCTGGTTTTCCAGAGAGCAGCATCGGAGCTGGTGTACTCTGTCCTGACCTCTAACCTCTACCCTCTGCCCTTCAGGTTGTCCATCTCACCGGCTGGTGTCCAGAGAGCAGCATCGTAGCTGGTGTACTCTGTCCTGACCTCTAACCTCTACCCTCTGCCCTTCAGGTTGTCCATCTCACCGGCTGGTGTCCAGAGAGCAACATCGTAGCTCTTGTACTCTGTCCTGACCTCTAACCTCTACCCTCTGCCCTTCAGGTTGTCCATCTCACCGGCTGGTTTCCAGAGAGCAGCATCGGAGCTGGTGTACTCTGTCCTGACCTCTAACCTCTACCCTCTGCCCTTCAGGTTGTCCATCTCACCGGCTGGTTTCCAGAGAGCAGCATCGTAGCTGGTGTACTCTGTCCTGACCTCTAACCTCTACCCTCTGCCCTTCAGGTTGTCCATCTCACCGGCTGGTGTCCAGAGAGCAACATCGTAGCTGGTGTACTCTGTCCTGACCTCTAACCTCTACCCTCTGCCCTCAGGTTGTCCATCTCACCGGCTGGTGTCCAGAGAGCAACATCGTAGCTCTTGTACTCTGTCCTGACCTCTAACCTCTACCCTCTGCCCTTCAGGTTGTCCATCTCACCGGCTGGTTTCCAGAGAGCAGCATCGGAGCTGGTGTACTCTGTCCTGACCTCTAACCTCTACCCTCTGCCCTTCAGGTTGTCCATCTCACCGGCTGGTGTCCAGAGAGCAGCATCGTAGCTGGTGTACTCTGTCCTGACCTCTAACCTCTACCCTCTGCCCTTCAGGTTGTCCATCTCACCGGCTGGTGTCCAGAGAGCAACATCGTAGCTCTTGTACTCTGTCCTGACCTCTAACCTCTACCCTCTGCCCTTCAGGTTGTCCATCTCACCGGCTGGTTTCCAGAGAGCAGCATCGGAGCTGGTGTACTCTGTCCTGACCTCTAACCTCTACCCTCTGCCCTTCAGGTTGTCCATCTCACCGGCTGGTTTCCAGAGAGCAGCATCGTAGCTGGTGTACTCTGTCCTGACCTCTAACCTCTACCCTCTGCCCTTCAGGTTGTCCATCTCACCGGCTGGTTTCCAGAGAGCAGCATCGGAGCTGGTGTACTCTGTCCTGACCTCTAACCTCTACCCTCTGCCCTTCAGGTTGTCCATCTCACCGGCTGGTTTCCAGAGAGCAGCATCGGAGCTGGTGTACTCTGTCCTGACCTCTAACCTCTACCCTCTGCCCTTCAGGTTGTCCATCTCACCGGCTGGTGTCCAGAGAGCAGCATCGTAGCTGGTGTACTCTGTCCTGACCTCTAACCTCTACCCTCTGCCCTTCAGGTTGTCCATCTCACCGGCTGGTGTCCAGAGAGCAGCATCGGAGCTGGTGTACTCTGTCCTGACCTCTAACATCTACCCTCTGCCCTTCAGGTTGTCCATCTCACCGGCTGGTTTCCAGAGAGCAGCATCGGAGCTGGTGTACTCTGTCCTGACCTCTAACCTCTACCCTCTGCCCTTCAGGTTGTCCATCTCACCGGCTGGTTTCCAGAGAGCAGCATCGGAGCTGGTGTACTCTGTCCTGACCTCTAACCTCTACCCTCTGCCCTTCAGGTTGTCCATCTCACCGGCTGGTTTCCAGAGAGCAGCATCGGAGCTGGTGTACTCTGTCCTGACCTCTAACCTCTACCCTCTGCCCTTCAGGTTGTCCATCTCACCGGCTGGTGTCCAGAGAGCAGCATCGGAGCTGGTGTACTCTGTCCTGACCTCTAACCTCTACCCTCTGCCCTTCAGGTTGTCCATCTCACCGGCTGGTTTCCAGAGAGCAGCATCGGAGCTGGTGTACTCTGTCCTGACCTCTAACCTCTACCCTCTGCCCTTCAGGTTGTCCATCTCACCGGCTGGTGTCCAGAGAGCAGCATCGGAGCTGGTGTACTCTGTCCTGACCTCTAACCTCTACCCTCTGCCCTCAGGTTGTCCATCTCACCGGCTGGTTTCCAGAGAGCAGCATCGGAGCTGGTGTACTCTGGGTTTCATCCGCAGTATTGCCCTCCAGCCGCAGATGTGTTCTACTCTAAGTACTCCGGCCTGGATCAGCCTGCTGATCCGCATCGTAGAGGGACAACAGTCCTTTAACGCTGTTACGCTGCAGAGACAGGTAAGACCATCTTGATGTTGGTCAATGAAAGACTGGTGCTGATGTTCTGCTGGCGGTGGGTTGGCGGAGCTGGCTTTGGTACCGCTTTATGGCCACTGTCAAACAGAGTGACAGATGAGGACAGAACAGTCCACCATCATGGGACAGAGATAATGAATGGAGAGGCATGTCCTCCCTGTCCCCAGAGAGACTGGAGAGGCATGTCCTCCCTGTCCCCAGAGATAATGAATGGAGAGGCATGTCCTCCCTGTCCCCAGAGAGACTGAATGGAAAGGCATGTCCTCCCTGTCCCCAGAGAGACTGAATGGAGAGGCATGTCCTCCCTGTCCCCAGAGAGAATGAATGGAGAGGCATGTCCTCCCTGTCCCCAGAGAGACTGAATGGAGAGGCATGTCCTCCCTGTCCCCAGAGAGACTGGAGAGGCATGTCCTCCCTGTCCCCAGAGAGACTGAATGGAAAGGCATGTCCTCCCTGTCCCCAGAGAGACTGAATGGAAAGGCATGTCCTCCCTGTCCCCAGAGATAATGAATGGAGAGGCATGTCCTCCCTGTCCCCAGAGAGAATGAATGGAGAGGCATGTCCTCCCTGTCCCCAGAGAGAATGAATGGAGAGGCATGTCCTCCCTGTCCCCAGAGAGACTGGAGAGGCATGTCCTCCCTGTCCCCAGAGAGACTGAATGGAGAGGCATGTCCTCCCTGTCCCCAGAGAGACTGAATGGAAAGGCATGTCCTCCCTGTCCCCAGAGAGACTGAATGGAGAGGCATGTCCTCCCTGTCCCCCAGAGAGACTGAATGGAGAGGCATGTCCTCCATGTCCCCAGAGAGACTGGAGAGGCATGTCCTCCATGTCCCCAGAGAGACTGGAGAGGCATGTCCTCCATGTCCCCAGAGAGACTGAATGGAAAGGCATGTCCTCCCTGTCCCCAGAGATAATGAATGGAGAGGCATGTCCTCCCTGTCCCCAGAGAGACTGGAGAGGCATGTCCTCCCTGTCCCCAGAGAGACTGGAGAGGCATGTCCTCCATGTCCCCAGAGAGACTGAATGGAGAGGCATGTCCTCCCTGTCCCCAGAGAGACTGAATGGAAAGGCATGTCCTCCCTGTCCCCAGAGAGACTGAATGGAGAGGCATGTCCTCCCTGTCCCCAGAGAGACTGAATGGAGAGGCATGTCCTCCCTGTCCCCAGAGAGACTGAATGGAGAGGCATGTCCTCCCTGTCCCCAGAGAGACTGAATGGAGAGGCATGTCCTCCATGTCCCCAGAGAGACTGGAGAGGCATGTCCTCCATGTCCCCAGAGAGACTGGAGAGGCATGTCCTCCATGTCCCCAGAGAGACTGAATGGAAAGGCATGTCCTCCCTGTCCCCAGAGATAATGAATGGAGAGGCATGTCCTCCCTGTCCCCAGAGAGACTGGAGAGGCATGTCCTCCCTGTCCCCAGAGAGACTGGAGAGGCATGTCCTCCATGTCCCCAGAGAGACTGAATGGAGAGGCATGTCCTCCCTGTCCCCAGAGAGACTGAATGGAAAGGCATGTCCTCCCTGTCCCCAGAGAGACTGAATGGAGAGGCATGTCCTCCCTGTCCCCAGAGAGAATGAATGGAGAGGCATGTCCTCCCTGTCCCCAGAGAGAATGAATGGAGAGGCATGTCCTCCCTGTCCCCAGAGAGACTGAATAGAGAGGCATGTCCTCCCTGTCCCCAGAGAGACTGAATGGAGAGGCATGTCCTCCCTGTCCCCAGAGAGACTGAATGGAGAGGCATGTCCTCCCTGTCCCCAGAGAGACTGGAGAGGCATGTCCTCCCTGTCCCCAGAGAGACTGAATGGAAAGGCATGTCCTCCCTGTCCCCAGATTTCTAACTGATCCTGGCTCTGCGTCTGCTGTATAGAGCTGGCCAAATGAGACATTCCCCTTGTATCCCCTGTATCGATATTATTCTGTGTGTAACGAGTGTCTCCTCCCTGTCTCCAGATCCTGGCTCTGCGTCTGCTGCAGGCCGTGCTCCCCTCCTGGGACAAGATGGAGAGATCTCAGGACATGAAGTTCCTGGTGGAGAAACTCTTTGGTTTCCTGGGGGGTCTGCTCAGTACCTGCTCCTCTGACCTGCCTCTGCTCAGAGGTATGACCCCTAACCCCTAACCCCTCACCCTGACCCCTAACCCCTGACCCCTAACCCCTCACCCTGACCCCTAACCCCTAACCCCTAACCCTGACCCTAAACTCTTTGGTTTCCTGGGGGGTCTGCTCAGTACCTGCTCCTCTGACCTGCCTCTGCTCAGAGGTATGACCCCTAACCCCTAACCCCTCACCCTGACCCCTAACCCCTAACCCTGACCCCTAACCCCTAACCCCTAACCCTGACCCTAAACTCTTTGGTTTCCTGGGGGGTCTGCTCAGTACCTGCTCCTCTGACCTGCCTCTGCTCAGAGGTATGACCCCTAACCCCTAACCCCTCACCCTGACCCCTAACCCTGACCCCTAACCCCTGACCCCTCACCCTGACCCCTAACCCCTCACCCTGACCCCTAGCCCCTAACCCTGTCCCCTAACCCCTCACCCTGACCCCTAACCCTGACCCCTAACCCCTAACCCTGACCCTAAACTCTTTGGTTTCCTGGGGGGTCTGCTTCACTCCTGCTCCTCTGATCTGCCTCTGCTCAGAGGTATGTACCCTAACCCCTAACCCCTAACCCTGACCCCTAACCCCTAACCCCTAACCCTGACCCTAAACTCTTTGGTTTCCTGGGGGGTCTGCTTCACTCCTGCTCCTCTGATCTGCCTCTGCTCAGAGGTATGTACCCTAACCCCTAACCCCTAACCCTGACCCCTAACCCCTAACCCCTAACCCTGACCCTAAACTCTTTGGTTTCCTGGGGGGTCTGCTCAGTACCTGCTCCTCTGACCTGCCTCTGCTCAGAGGTATGACCCCTAACCCCTAACCCCTCACCCTGACCCCTAACCCCTCACCCCGACCCCTAACCCCTAACCCTAAACTCTGGTTTCCTGGGGGGTCTGCTTCACTCCTGCTCCTCTGATCTGCCTCTGCTCAGAGGTATGTACCCTAACCCCTAACCCCTCACCCTAACCCCTATCCCTGACCCTAAACTCTTTGGTTTCCTGGGGGGTCTGCTTCACTCCTGCTCCTCTGATCTGCCTCTGCTCAGAGGTATGGGAGGGTTAAATACAACTTTATGAACCCCCTCAGGTGCAAATCAAGACCAATGATAACATTGTCCATGTACCAACACAAGGACCGTATACACATAGAACATTCCCTCGGACTAAGTATCTCTCTGTTCTCTGTAATAACATGTCTTCCTGTCCCTGTTACAGAGGGCTCTCTGAGACGCAGGAAGTCCCGCCCCCAGGCCTCCCTGACAGCCAGTCACAGCAGTACACTGGCTGAGGAGATAGTTGCTGTGCTGCGCACGCTGCACTCCCTGGGCCAATGGAATGCTCTGATCAACGACTATATCAACTCTCAACTCAGCTGTATAGGAGATGTGATGGCCGGACGACACTCTGAGGTGCTACTCTCTTCTTACTGCACTATGGGCCCGTTTCCCAGACACAGATTAAGTCCTGGACTAAAAAGCTCTTTCAGTGGAGAATCTGTGCTGAGAATGGTTTTTATATTTATTATGTGATGATGACTTCATGTGGGAGCAGCAGCGCTTAATGTATGTTCAAGAGAGATGTCCCCTCAGGATCAACTTCAGTCTCCCAATCTCACTGTTGTAGAACTCTTCACAAGTGTTATGGGTTCGATCGTCTATCCTCATGTTGACTTTACTGTCAGTTCTTTATGAAAACATCTGCATCTTCTTTAAGACTCAATCAACTTTATTTAGAAAATATCACAGTGTAATAATGTTCTCTCTCTGTCCCCAGGCCCTCCTAGAGGAATACTTCCCTGACTCGGAGGGCCCCAGGGTGGGTAGTTTGATGGCCGTGCTGGCTGTGATCGGGGGCATCGACGGGAGGCTGAGGCTGGGCGGACAGGTCGTCCACGAGGAGTATGGAGAGGGAACGGTCACACGCATCACACCTAAAGGACGAATCACAGTCCAGTTTCATGAGATGAGGACCTGTAGGATCTGCCTGCTCAGCCAACTCAAACCAGTAGGTGTTTAGCTATTCACACACACACCATTATCTCCGGGTGTAGTTCTAACGACCCTGTCCGTCCTCCCCTAGCTACCAGTAGTATCGTTCAGCGTTCAGAACCTTCCCTTCTCTGACTCCATGTTGGTTGTCTGGGCTCAACTGGTTAACCTGGCCGGCAGCAAGCTGGAGAAACAACGCCTGAAGAAGTCCCTCAGCCGTGGACTCACAGGTAGGAGACCCACAGAGAATCACTGTCTGAGTCACAAACTGTAGTAGTTAACTCTCTGAATCACTGAGTCGCATAGTAGTTAACTCTCTGAATCACTGAGTCGCATAGTAGTTAACTCTCTGAATCACTGAGTCGCATAGTAGTTAACTCTCTGAATCACTGAGTCGCATAGTAGTTAACTCTCTGAATCACTGAGTTGCATAGTAGGTAACTCTCTGAATCACTGAGTCGCATAGTAGTTAACTCTCCGAATCACTGAGTCGCATAGTAGTTAACTCTCTGAATCACTGAGTCGCATAGTAGTTAACTCTCTGAATCACTGAGTTGCATAGTAGGTAACTCTCTGAATCACTGAGTCGCATAGTAGTTAACTCTCTGAATCACTGAGTCGCATAGTAGATAACTCTCTGAATCACTGAGTCGCATAGTAGGTAACTCTGAATCACTGAGTCGCATAGTAGTTAACTCTCTGAATCACTGAGTCGCATAGTAGTTAACTCTCTGAATCACTGAGTCGCATAGTAGTTAACTCTCTGAATCACTGAGTCGCATAGTAGGTAACTCTCTGAATCACTGAGTCGCATAGTAGTTAACTCTCTGAATCACTGAGTCGCATAGTAGTTAACTCTCTGAATCACTGAGTCGCATAGTAGTTAACTCTCTGAATCACTGAGTCGCATAGTAGGTAACTCTCTGAATCACTGAGTCGCATAGTAGGTAACTCTCTGAATCACTGAATCGCATAGTAGTCTCAACCCTCTCTCGCTCTCTCCCCACCCACCCATCACTGAGTCGCATAGTAGTTAACTCTCTGAATCACTGAGTCGCATAGTAGTTAACTCTCTGAATCACTGAATCGCATAGTAGTTAACTCTCTGAATCACTGAATCGCATAGTAGTCTCAACCCTCTCTCGCTCTCTCCCCACCCACAACATTTCAGTCGCATCTTGCGCCATAGTCTACACTTGTCTGTCCCTCATGCATGCAACAACTAGCTCGCCTGTTCTAGCCGCACTGATTGGTGAAATTATTTATTGAGATAAATGTCTGAGTCACAAACTGTAGTAGTTAACTCTCTGAATCACTGAGTCGCATAGTAGTTAACTCTCTGAATCACTGAGTCGCATAGTAGTTAACTCTCTGAATCACTGAGTCGCATAGTAGTTAACTCTCTGAATCACTGAGTCGCATAGTAGTTAACTCTCTGAATCACTGAGTCGCATAGTAGTTAACTCTCTGAATCACTGAGTCGCATAGTAGGTAACTCTCTGAATCACTGAGTCGCATAGTAGGTAACTCTCTGAATCACTGAGTCGCATAGTAGGTAACTCTCTGAATCACTGAGTCGCATAGTAGTTAACTCTCTGAATCACTGAGTCGCATAGTAGTTAACTCTCTGAATCACTGAGTCGCATAGTAGTTAACTCTCTGAATCACTGAGTCGCATAGTAGTTAACTCTCTGAATCACTGAGTCGCATAGTAGTTAACTCTCTGAATCACTGAGTCGCATAGTAGGTAACTCTCTGAATCACTGAGTCGCATAGTAGTTAACTCTCCGAATCACTGAGTCGCATAGTAGTTAACTCTCTGAATCACTGAGTCGCATAGTAGTTAACTCTCTGAATCACTGAGTTGCATAGTAGGTAACTCTCTGAATCACTGAGTCGCATAGTAGTTAACTCTCTGAATCACTGAGTCGCATAGTAGATAACTCTCTGAATCACTGAGTCGCATAGTAGGTAACTCTGAATCACTGAGTCGCATAGTAGTTAACTCTCTGAATCACTGAGTCGCATAGTAGTTAACTCTCTGAATCACTGAGTCGCATAGTAGTTAACTCTCTGAATCACTGAGTCGCATAGTAGTTAACTCTCTGAATCACTGAGTCGCATAGTAGGTAACTCTCTGAATCACTGAGTCGCATAGTAGTTAACTCTCTGAATCACTGAGTCGCATAGTAGTTAACTCTCTGAATCACTGAATCGCATAGTAGTCTCAACCCTCTCTCGCTCTCTCCCCACCCACAACATTTCAGTCGCATCTTGCGCCATAGTCTACACTTGTCTGTCCCTCATGCATGCAACAACTAGCTCGCCTGTTCTAGCCGCACTGATTGGTGAAATTATTTATTGAGATAAATGTTTTTTTTAAACGGTTGATTTCACAGGTTAAAAAAGGAACAGACAAGTGTAGACTATGGCGCAAGATGCGACTGAAATGTTGTGGGTGGGGAGAGAGCGAGAGAGGGTTGAGACTACTATGCGATTCAGTGATTCAGAGAGTTAACTACTATGCGACTCAGTGATTCAGAGAGTTAACTACTACAGTTTGTGACTCAGACATTTATCTCAATAAATAATTTCACCAATCAGTGCGGCTAGAACAGGCGAGCTAGTTGTTGCATGCATGAGGGACAGACAAGTGTAGACTATGGCGCAAGATGCGACTGAAATGTTGTGGGTGGGGAGAGAGCGAGAGAGGGTTGAGACTACTATGCGATTCAGTGATTCAGAGAGTTAACTACTATGCGACTCAGTGATTCAGAGAGTTAACTACTATGCGACTCAGTGATTCAGAGAGTTAACTACTATGCGACTCAGTGGGGGGTTCAAACCGGTTCAGTACTTTATTTTGCTGGTCAGAACAATGGAACAGAACATAAATACTTCTGCTATAAAACACACTGTGAAACCAGGCCACCCACCTACACCTACTCTCTGTTCAGGTTCAGAACCAGGCCACCCACCTACACCTACTCTCTGTTCAGGTTCAGAACCAGGCCACCCACCTACACCTACTCTCTGTTCAGGTTCAGAACCAGGCCACCCACCTACTCTCTGTTCAGGTTCAGAACCAGGCCACCCACCTACTCTCTGTTCAGGTTCAGAACCAGGCCACCCACCTACTCTCTGTTCAGGTTCAGAACCAGGCCACCCACCTACACCTACTCTCTCTTCAGGTTCAGAACCAGGCCACCCACCTACTCTCTGTTCAGGTTCAGAACCAGGCCACCCACCTACTCTCTGTTCAGGTTCAGAAACAGGCCACCCACCTACTCTCTGTTCAGGTTCAGAACCAGGCCACCCACCTACTCTCTGTTCAGGTTCAGAACCAGGCCACCCACCTCTGTTCAGTCAGAACCAGGCCACCCACCTACTCTCTGTTCAGGTTCAGAACCAGGCCACCCACCTACACCTACTCTCTCTTCAGGTTCAGAACCAGGCCACCCACCTACACCTACTCTCTGTTCAGGTTCAGAACCAGGCCACCCACCTACACCTACTCTCTGTTCAGGTTCAGAACCAGGCCACCCACCTACTCTCTGTTCAGGTTCAGTGTGTTTGTTTGCTATTAGCAGAATGTTCTGACTGACACAATGAACTATATGTCCTGTCGCCTTTCTGGCAATGTTCTGCTTCGTGCTCTAGGACATGATGCTGTTGGTTCCTGTTGAACTGTTCTTCACGCCTCAGTAACCAGGTGTTCTGTGTCTCCTGTTCTACCACTGACTCTATTTTACACCGTGGAAGTCTGTCTGTTCAGTGTGTGTCTGTAGACTGTTCAAGTCCACGTTGTAACTGTGTATTGATGTCATCTAGCTGACCAGGTAGACATTGCCCTCTTGCGGTGCCAGCAGCTGAGACTGTACATCCTGAAGGCAGCCAGAGCGCTCCTCTCATACCAGGACAAACTTCGACAGATCCTCTCTCAGGCTGCCGTGCTAGACCTGCCACCCAACCCCAGCGGTAAGCACTGATTCAGGGTCAGATCTAACCCTAGCAGGGCTAGTCTGGTCCCCCTTGTGAGTGGATATAATGATAACTCGGAGAAAGAGTCTCTGTTGAATGGTTGACGTTGTAGATATTTATTGGGTGATCTGAGGGTCCCCCGCCCTCATCCTCCTCTCCCTCCCTCCCTCCCTCCCTCCCTCCCTCCCTCCCTCTCTTTACAGAGGAGTCTATGGCCGTGTCTCCTGATGTGGGTGACCTGTCTCCTGAGGGTCCTCTGCCCCCCCTTCTTCTTGTCCAGCAGCTGCTTTCTGCAGCAACACAGCCCTCACCTATCAAGGCCATCTTCGACAGGCAGGAACTGGAGGTAAGAACCCACGCTTTCACAGACACCAGGATTTCCGTTAGCCAGTAATTGACGGCTTTTGGCAAAAAAAATTGTTGCTGGCCAAATTGTCAGGGAGAAAGAAAAAAAATCCCATTTGCAAAATAATGCTTTTTATTCAAAGGCAAATATATAATGAACAAAAATATAAATGCAACATGTAAAGGGTTGGTCCCATGTTTCATGAGCTGAAATAAAAGATCCCAGAAATGTTCCATATGCACAATTTCTTTACATCCCTGTTGGTGAGCATTTCTCCTTTGCCAAGATAATCCATCCACCTGACAGCTGTGGCATATCAAGAAGCTGATTAAACAGCATGATCATTACACAGGTGCACCTTTGTAACAAAAAATGCCACTAAAATGTGCAGTTCTGTCACACAACACAATGCCACTGATGGAGCGTGCAATCACCAGAGCTGTTGCATGTTCATGTTGTTTCCATCTCTCTAGGCTGCAGCCCTGGCAGTGTGTCAGTACTGATGATGTTCCCATCTCTCTAGGCTGCAGCCCTGGCAGTGTGTCAGTACTGATGATGTTTCCATCTCTCTAGGCTGCAGCCCTGGCAGTGTGTCAGTACTGATGATGTTTCCATCTCTCTAGTCTGCAGCCCTGGCAGTGTGTCAGTACTGATGATGTTTCCATCTCTCTAGGCTGCAGCCCTGGCAGTGTGTCAGTACTGATGATGTTCCCATCTCTCTAGGCTGCAGCCCTGGCAGTGTGTCAGTACTGATGATGTTTCCATCTCTCTAGGCTGCAGCCCTGGCAGTGTGTCAGTACTGATGATGTTCCCATCTCTCTAGGCTGCAGCCCTGGCAGTGTGTCAGTACTGATGATGTTCCCATCTCTCTAGTCTGCAGCCCTGGCAGTGTGTCAGTACTGATGAAGTTTCCATCTCTCTAGGCTGCAGCCCTGGCAGTGTGTCAGTACTGATGTTTCCATCTCTCTAGGCTGCAGCCCTGGCAGTGTGTCAGTACTGATGTTGTTCCCATCTCTCTAGGCTGCAGCCCTGGCAGTGTGTCAGTACTGATGATGTTCCCATCTCTCTAGGCTGCAGCCCTGGCAGTGTGTCAGTACTGATGATGTTTCCATCTCTCTAGGCTGCAGCCCTGGCAGTGTGTCAGTACTGATGATGTTTCCATCTCTCTAGGCTGCAGCCCTGGCAGTGTGTCAGTACTGATGAAGTTTCCATCTCTCTAGGCTGCAGCCCTGGCAGTGTGTCAGTACTGATGTTTCCATCTCTCTAGGCTGCAGCCCTGGCAGTGTGTCAGTACTGATGATGTTCCCATCTCTCTAGGCTGCAGCCCTGGCAGTGTGTCAGTACTGATGTTGTTTCCATCTCTCTAGGCTGCAGCCCTGGCAGTGTGTCAGTACTGATGATGTTTCCATCTCTCTAGGCTGCAGCCCTGGCAGTGTGTCAGTACTGATGTTGTTTCCATCTCTCTAGGCTGCAGCCCTGGCAGTGTGTCAGTACTGATGATGTTCCCATCTCTCTAGGCTGCAGCCCTGGCAGTGTGTCAGTACTGATGTTGTTTCCATCTCTCTAGGCTGCAGCCCTGGCAGTGTGTCAGTACTGATGTTCCCATCTCTCTAGGCTGCAGCCCTGGCAGTGTGTCAGTACTGACGATGTTTCCATCTCTCTAGGCTGCAGCCCTGGCAGTGTGTCAGTACTGATGATGTTCCCATCTCTCTAGGCTGCAGCCCTGGCAGTGTGTCAGTACTGACGATGTTTCCATCTCTCTAGGCTGCAGCCCTGGCAGTGTGTCAGTACTGATGTTTCCATCTCTCTAGTCTGCAGCCCTGGCAGTGTGTCAGTACTGACGATGTTTCCATCTCTCTAGGCTGCAGCCCTGGCAGTGTGTCAGTACTGATGTTGTTCCCATCTCTCTAGTCTGCAGCCCTGGCAGTGTGTCAGTACTGATGATGTTCCCATCTCTCTAGGCTGCAGCCCTGGCAGTGTGTCAGTACTGATGTTCCCATCTCTCTAGGCTGCAGCCCTGGCAGTGTGTCAGTACTGATGTTTCCATCTCTCTAGGCTGCAGCCCTGGCAGTGTGTCAGTACTGATGATGTTCCCATCTCTCTAGGCTGCAGCCCTGGCAGTGTGTCAGTACTGATGTTGTTTCCATCTCTCTAGTCTGCAGCCCTGGCAGTGTGTCAGTACTGATGTTGTTTCCATCTCTCTAGGCTGCAGCCCTGGCAGTGTGTCAGTACTGATGTTGTTTCCATCTCTCTAGGCTGCAGCCCTGGCAGTGTGTCAGTACTGACGATGTTTCCATCTCTCTAGGCTGCAGCCCTGGCAGTGTGTCAGTACTGACGATGTTTCCATCTCTCTAGGCTGCAGCCCTGGCAGTGTGTCAGTACTGACGATGTTCCCATCTCTCTAGGCTGCAGCCCTGGCAGTGTGTCAGTACTGACGATGTTTCCATCTCTCTAGGCTGCAGCCCTGGCAGTGTGTCAGTACTGATGTTCCCATCTCTCTAGGCTGCAGCCCTGGCAGTGTGTCAGTACTGATGATGTTCCCATCTCTCTAGGCTGCAGCCCTGGCAGTGTGTCAGTACTGACGATGTTTCCATCTCTCTAGGCTGCAGCCCTGGCAGTGTGTCAGTACTGATGTTGTTTCCATCTCTCTAGGCTGCAGCCCTGGCAGTGTGTCAGTACTGATGTTGTTTCCATCTCTCTAGTCTGCAGCCCTGGCAGTGTGTCAGTACTGATGTTGTTCCCATCTCTCTAGTCTGCAGCCCTGGCAGTGTGTCAGTACTGATGTTGTTTCCATCTCTCTAGGCTGCAGCCCTGGCAGTGTGTCAGTACTGACGATGTTTCCATCTCTCTAGTCTGCAGCCCTGGCAGTGTGTCAGTACTGATGTTGTTCCCATCTCTCTAGGCTGCAGCCCTGGCAGTGTGTCAGTACTGATGATGTTTCCATCTCTCTAGGCTGCAGCCCTGGCAGTGTGTCAGTACTGATGTTGTTCCCATCTCTCTAGTCTACAGCCCTGGCAGTGTGTCAGTACTGATGTTGTTTCCATCTCTCTAGGCTGCAGCCCTGGCAGTGTGTCAGTACTGATGATGTTCCCATCTCTCTAGGCTGCAGCCCTGGCAGTGTGTCAGTACTGATGTTGTTCCCATCTCTCTAGTCTACAGCCCTGGCAGTGTGTCAGTACTGATGTTGTTTCCATCTCTCTAGGCTGCAGCCCTGGCAGTGTGTCAGTACTGATGATGTTCCCATCTCTCTAGGCTGCAGCCCTGGCAGTGTGTCAGTACTGACGATGTTCCCATCTCTCTAGGCTGCAGCCCTGGCAGTGTGTCAGTACTGACGATGTTTCCATCTCTCTAGGCTGCAGCCCTGGCAGTGTGTCAGTACTGATGTTGTTTCCATCTCTCTAGTCTGCAGCCCTGGCAGTGTGTCAGTACTGACGATGTTTCCATCTCTCTAGTCTGCAGCCCTGGCAGTGTGTCAGTACTGATGTTGTTTCCATCTCTCTAGTCTGCAGCCCTGGCAGTGTGTCAGTACTGACGATGTTTCCATCTCTCTAGTCTGCAGCCCTGGCAGTGTGTCAGTACTGATGTTGTTTCCATCTCTCTAGGCTGCAGCCCTGGCAGTGTGTCAGTACTGATGATGTTCCCATCTCTCTAGGCTGCAGCCCTGGCAGTGTGTCAGTACTGATGTTGTTTCCATCTCTCTAGTCTGCAGCCCTGGAAATGTGTGTCAGTACTGATGATGTTCCCATCTCTCTAGTCTGCAGCCCTGGCAGTGTGTCAGTACTGATGTTGTTTCCATCTCTCTAGGCTGCAGCCCTGGCAGTGTGTCAGTACTGATGATGTTCCCATCTCTCTAGGCTGCAGCCCTGGCAGTGTGTCAGTACTGATGTTGTTTCCATCTCTCTAGTCTGCAGCCCTGGCAGTGTGTCAGTACTGACGATGTTTCCATCTCTCTAGTCTGCAGCCCTGGCAGTGTGTCAGTACTGATGTTTTTTCCATCTCTCTAGGCTGCAGCCCTGGCAGTGTGTCAGTACTGATGATGTTCCCATCTCTCTAGGCTGCAGCCCTGGCAGTGTGTCAGTACTGACGATGTTCCCATCTCTCTAGGCTGCAGCCCTGGCAGTGTGTCAGTACTGATGTTGTTTCCATCTCTCTAGTCTGCAGCCCTGGCAGTGTGTCAGTACTGATGTTGTTTCCATCTCTCTAGGCTGCAGCCCTGGCAGTGTGTCAGTACTGATGTTGTTTCCATCTCTCTAGGCTGCAGCCCTGGCAGTGTGTCAGTACTGACGATGTTTCCATCTCTCTAGGCTGCAGCCCTGGCAGTGTGTCAGTACTGACGATGTTCCCATCTCTCTAGGCTGCAGCCCTGGCAGTGTGTCAGTACTGATGTTGTTCCCATCTCTCTAGGCTGCAGCCCTGGCAGTGTGTCAGTACTGACGATGTTCCCATCTCTCTAGGCTGCAGCCCTGGCAGTGTGTCAGTACTGACGATGTTCCCATCTCTCTAGGCTGCAGCCCTGGCAGTGTGTCAGTACTGATGTTGTTCCCATCTCTCTAGGCTGCAGCCCTGGCAGTGTGTCAGTACTGATGTTGTTTCCATCTCTCTAGTCTGCAGCCCTGGCAGTGTGTCAGTACTGATGTTGTTCCCATCTCTCTAGTCTGCAGCCCTGGCAGTGTGTCAGTACTGATGTTGTTTCCATCTCTCTAGGCTGCAGCCCTGGCAGTGTGTCAGTACTGACGATGTTTCCATCTCTCTAGTCTGCAGCCCTGGCAGTGTGTCAGTACTGATGTTGTTCCCATCTCTCTAGGCTGCAGCCCTGGCAGTGTGTCAGTACTGATGATGTTTCCATCTCTCTAGGCTGCAGCCCTGGCAGTGTGTCAGTACTGATGTTGTTCCCATCTCTCTAGTCTACAGCCCTGGCAGTGTGTCAGTACTGATGTTGTTTCCATCTCTCTAGGCTGCAGCCCTGGCAGTGTGTCAGTACTGATGATGTTCCCATCTCTCTAGGCTGCAGCCCTGGCAGTGTGTCAGTACTGATGTTGTTCCCATCTCTCTAGTCTACAGCCCTGGCAGTGTGTCAGTACTGATGTTGTTTCCATCTCTCTAGGCTGCAGCCCTGGCAGTGTGTCAGTACTGATGTTGTTCCCATCTCTCTAGGCTGCAGCCCTGGCAGTGTGTCAGTACTGATGTTGTTTCCATCTCTCTAGGCTGCAGCCCTGGCAGTGTGTCAGTACTGATGTTCCCATCTCTCTAGGCTGCAGCCCTGGCAGTGTGTCAGTACTGATGATGTTTCCATCTCTCTAGGCTGCAGCCCTGGCAGTGTGTCAGTACTGATGTTCCCATCTCTCTAGGCTGCAGCCCTGGCAGTGTGTCAGTACTGACGATGTTTCCATCTCTCTAGGCTGCAGCCCTGGCAGTGTGTCAGTACTGATGTTGTTTCCATCTCTCTAGGCTGCAGCCCTGGCAGTGTGTCAGTACTGACGATGTTCCCATCTCTCTAGGCTGCAGCCCTGGCAGTGTGTCAGTACTGATGTTGTTCCCATCTCTCTAGGCTGCAGCCCTGGCAGTGTGTCAGTACTGATGTTGTTCCCATCTCTCTAGGCTGCAGCCCTGGCAGTGTGTCAGTACCTGGCGGTAGAGTCCACCCACCCCTCCTCCCCCCTGTTTGAAAGCAGCAGCTCCAGTGAGGCCACGACGCCTGTCACCGTGCAGCACGTTAAAGCCCCTACCCAGAAGAAGCAGAAGGCCTCTCCTGCCCCCCCGCTGCCCATCGTTCTGCAGCTGATGGAGATGGGCTTCCACAGGAACAATATAGAGTTCTCCCTGAAGTCTCTGTCTGGGACCACCGGCAGCGCCTCTGGTGTACCAGGTACTGTTGTTAACACGGCGTGTGGAGCGTGTGGAGCGTGTGGGGCGTGTGGAGCGTGTGGTGCGTGTGGAGCGTGTGGGACGTGTGGAGCGTGTGGAGCGTGTGGGGCGTGTGGAGCGTGTGGGGCGTGTGGAGCGTGTGGGGCGTGTGGAGCGTGTGGGGCGTGTGGGGCGTGTGGAGCGTGTGGGGCGTGTTTGGCGTGTGGGGCGTGTGGGGCGTGTGGAGCGTGTGGAGCGTGTGGGGCGTGTGGAGCGTGTGGGGCGTGTGGGGCGTGTTTGGCGTGTGGGGCGTGTGGAGCGTGTAATGGTGTGTACACAGCGAGCTCCAACAGCACTGGGACAGGGACACGTGTTGCTGTTTTGGCTCTGAACTCCAGCACGTTGGGTTTGAAATGATACGATGACTATAAGGTTAAAGGGCCCTACCTTTGAGCGCACTGTGTGTGAGTGTGTTCATCTCCTGGTGGACTGGCTGCTAGACCACCCTGACATTAAGGACACCTGCTCTTTCCATGACAGGCTGTCCAGGTGAATCCAGGTGAAAGCTATGATCCCTTATTGATGTCACTTGTTAAATCCACTTCAATCAGTGTAGATGAAGGGGAGGAGACAGGTTAAAGAAGGATTTTTAAGCCTTGAGACAATTCAAATCAAATTTGATTTGTCACATACACGTGTTTAGCAGATGTTATAGCGGGTGTAGCGAAATGCTTGTGCTTCTAGCTCCGACAGTACAGTAATATCTAACAAGTAATATCTAACAATTTCACAACATATCCCCAATACGAGGTCAGTACAGGTGCAAAGCTGGGACCGAGAGAATGAAAAACAGCTTCTATCTCAAGGCCATCAGACTGTTAAACAGCCAACACTAGCACATTAGAGGCTGCTGCCTATTGAAATCACTGGCCACTTTAAGAAATGGAACACCAGTCACTTTAATAATGTTTCCATATCTTGCACTCCTCATCTCATATGTATATACTGCATTCTATTCTATAATATTCTACTGTATCTTAGTCCATGCCGCTCTGTCATTGCTTGTCCATATATGTATATATTCTTAAATCCCATTCCTTACTTTTTTGTGTGTATTGGGTATATGTTGTGAAATTGTTAGATATTACTGCACTGTCGGAGCTAGAAGCACAAGCATTTCGCTACACCCGCTATAACATCTGCTAAACACGTGTATGTGACAAATAACATTTGATTTGATTTGATTTGAAATAACAGGTGTACCTTCTTAAAAGTTACTTTTTTGAATGTATTTCCTTAATGCGTTTGAGCCAATCAGTTGTGTTGTGACAAGGTAGGGGTGGTATACAGAAGATGGCCCTATTTGGTAAAAGACCAAGTCCATATTATGGCAAGAACAGCTCAAATAAGCAAAGAGAAACAACAGTCCATCATTACTTTAAGACATGAAGGTCAGTCAATACGAAAAATTTCAAGAACTTTGAAAGTTTCTTCAGGTGCAATCGCAAAAACCATCAAGCGCTATGATGAAACTGGCTCTCATGAGGACCGCGACAGGAATGGAAGACCCAGAGTTACCTCTGCTGCAGAGGATAAGTTCATTAGAGTTACCAGCCTCAGAAATTGCATCCCAAATAAATGCTTCACAGAGTTCAAGTAACAGACACATCTCAACATCAACTGTTCAGAGGAGACTGCATGAATCAGGCCTTCGTGGTCGAATTGTTGCAAAGAAACCACTACTAAAAGGACACCAATAAGAAGAAGAGACCTGCTTGGGCCAAGAAACACAAGCAATGGACATTAGAACGGTGGAAATGTGTACTTTGGTCTGGAGTTCAAATTGGAGATTTTTGGTTCCAACCGCCGTGTCTTTGTGAGACGCTGTGTGGGTGAACGGATGATCTCCGCATGTGTAGTTCCCACCGTGAAGCATGGAGGAGGAGGTGTTATGGTGTGGGGGTGCTTTGCTGGTGACACTGTCTGTGATTTATTTAGAATTGAAGGCACACTTAACCAGCATGGCTACCACAGCATTCTGCAGCGATACGCTATCCCATCTGATATAGGCTTAGTGGGACTATCACTTGTTTTTCAACAGGACAATGACCCAACACACCTCCAGGCTGTGTAAGGGCTATTTTACCAAGAAGGAGAGTGATGGAGTGCTGCATCAGATGACCTGGCCTCCACAATCCCCCGTCCTCAACCCAATTGAGATGGTTTGGGATGAGTCGGACCACAGAGCGAAGGAAAAGCAGCCAACAAGTGCTCAGCATATGTGGGAACTCCTGCAAGACTGTTGGAAAAGCATTCCAGGTGAAGCTGGTTGAGAGAATGCCAAGAGTGTGCAAAGCTGTCATCAAGGCAAAGGGTGGCTATTTGAAGAATCTCAAATATAACATATATTTTGATTTGTTTAACACTTTTTTGTTTACAACATGATTCCATATGTGTTATTTCATAGTTTTGATGTCTTCACTATTATTCTACAATGTTGAAAATAGTAGAAAATAGTAAAAATAAAGAAAAACCCTTGAATGAGTAGGTGTGTCCAAACTTTTGACTGGTAGTGTGTGTGTGTGTGTGTGTGTGTGTGTGTGTGTATATACATGGCATATTTGTAAAAGAGATCTAGGTCACTGTTAAATGAAAAATAAATGTAAAAAAAGTCAAGACAACAGATTTAGGTGCCTTTTAACGGAGTATTGTAGTAGGTGCCAGGCGCACCGGTTTGTGTCAAGAACTGCAACGCTGCTGGGTTTTTCACACTCAACAGTTTCCCGTGTGTGTCAAGAATGGTCCACCACCCAAAGGACATCCAGCCAACTTGACACAACTGTGGGAAGCATTGGAGTCAACATGGGCCAGCATCCCTGTGGAACGCTTTTGACACCTTGTAGAGTCCGTGCCCCGACGAATTGAGGCTGTTCTGAGGGTGAAAAGGAAGTGCAACTCAATATTATATAGGTGTTCCTAATGTTTTGTACACCCAATGTGTGTGTTTCTGTTAATGTGGTACTGTATCTGTGTGTGTTTGTATCTATATTAATGAATGTGTCCTGGAGGTGTAAAGTCCCCGGGGGTCTGGTTGCTGGACAATCCTGATGTATTAATGTGTGTGTCTGTGTTAATGTGTGTGTCTGTGTGTTAATGGAACAAATTGCAAAAATCTCTGAAGCTGGAGACACTTATCTCCCTCACTAACTTTAAGCATCAGTTGTCAGAGCAGCTTACCGATCACTGCACCTGTACACAGCCCATCTGTAATTAGCCCACCCAACTACCTCATCCCCATATTGTTATTTATTTTGCACCCCAGTATCTCTATTTGCACATCATCTTCTGCACATCTATCATTCCAGTGTTAATGCTAATTGTAATTATTTTGCACTATGGCCTATTTTATTGCCTTACCTCCATAACTTGCTAAATTTGCACACACTGTATATTATATGTATTTCTGTTGTATTTTTGACTTTGTTTTGTTTTACCCCATATGTAACTCTGTGTTGTTGTTTTTATTGCACTGCTTTGCTTTATCTTGGCCAGGTCGCAGTTGTAAATGAGAACTTGTTCTCAACTGGCTTACCTGGTTAAATAAAGGTGAAATAAAAATAAAATATAAAAAAATGTGTGTGTGTCTGTGTTAATGTGTGTGTCTGTGTGTTAATGTGTGTGTGTCTGTGTTAATGTGTGTGTCTGTGTTAATGTGTGTGTGTCTGTGGCCCATGGGGCGGCGCACAATTGGCCCAGCGTCGTCCAGGGTATGGGAGGGAATGGCCGGCAGGGATGTATCTCAGTTGGTAGAGCATGGCGTTTGCAACGCCAGGGTTGTGGGTTCGATTCCCACGGGGGGCCAGTATGAAAAAATAAAACAATTATGTATGCACTCACTAACTGTAAGTCGCTCTGGATAAGAGCGTCTGCTAAATGGCTAAAATGTAAATGTAATTAATTTGTGTCTGTGTTAATGTGTTAAATCAAATCAAATCAAATTTTATTGGCCACATGCGCCGAATACAACAGGTGCAGACATTACAGTGAAATGCTTACTTACAGCCCTTAACCAACAGTGCATTTATTTTTAATAAAAAAGTAAAATAAAACAACAACAAAAAAGTGTTGAGAAAAAAAGAGCAGAAGTAAAATAAAGTGACAGTAGGGAGGCTATATATACAGTAAAATAAAGTGACAGTAGGGAGGCTATATATACAGTAAAATAAAGTGACAGTAGGGAGGCTATATATACAGGGGGGTACTGGTGCAGAGTCAATGTGCGGGGGCACCGGCTAGTTGAGGTAATATGTACATGTGGGTGGAGTTAAAGTGACTATGCGTAAATAATTGAATGTGTGTGTCTGTGTGTTAATATGTTAAGTGTGTGTGTTAATGTGTGTGTCTGTGTGTTAATATGTTAAGTGTGTGTGTTAATGTGTGTGTCTGTGTTGTCTTTTAGGTGTGGAGTCTCTAGTGGCCTGGTTGCTGGACCATCCTGATGTCCAGGTGACGGAGCTGTCTGATGCTGACACGGTGTCTGATGAGTACTCTGAGGAGGAGCTGGAGGAGGAGCTGGAGGAGGAGCTAGAGGAGGAGCCTCCCACAGCCTTCCCCGTGGTACGTTTACCTGTCACCTGGCTGCAGACCCAGCTAATGCACCCCTACCTGGCTGCAGACCCAGCTAATGCACCCCTACCTGGCTGCAGACCCAGCTAATGCACCCCTACCTGCCTAGGTTACCCCTACGACCTACCTGGTCAGCCATTACTGCTGAACCAATGAGACTAGGAATCACCCATGGATCTTTTATCATGTGTAGTTACTAATGTTGGAACTCAACCTGGAACTTTCACATGTTAGATGAATGAATTGATCTATTTTACATCTCTCTCTGTGTGTCCTCAGCCTCCTGGTGCAGTGGTGACGGAGACTCAGACCTTTAAGAACAGATCAGATTTCCAGAGCAACGATGACTATGCTGTCTACATCAGAGAGAACATTCAGGTAAGACTGCTGTCTACATCAGAGAGAACATTCAGGTAAGACTGCTGTTTACATCAGAGAGAACATTCAGGTAAGACTGCTGTTTACATCAGAGAGAACATTCAGGTAAGACTGCTGTCTACATCAGAGAGAACATTCAGGTAAGACTGCTGTTTATATCAGAGAGAACATTCAGGTAAGACTGCTGTCTACATCAGAGAGAACATTCAGGTAAGACTGCTGTTTATATCAGAGAGAACATTCAGGTAAGACTGCTGTTTATATCAGAGAGAACATTCAGGTAAGACTGCTGTCTACATCAGAGAGAACATTCAGGTAAGACTGCTGTTTACATCAGAGAGAACATTCAGGTAAGACTGCTGTCTACATCAGAGAGAACATTCAGGTAAGACTGCTGTTTATATCAGAGAGAACATTCAGGTAAGACTGCTGTTTATATCAGAGAGAACATTCAGGTAAGACTGCTGTTTATATCAGAGAGAACATTCAGGTAAGACTGCTTACATTCAGTTAAGGCTGGTGGTCCTCTGTAGCTCAATTGGTAGAGCATGGCGCTTGTAACTCCAGGGTAGTGGGTTCGATCCCAGGGACCACCCATACGTAAAAATGTATGCACGCATGACTGTAAGTCGCTTTGGATAAAAGCGTCTGCTAAATGGCATATTATTTATTTATTATTATTTACTGCTGTTTACAGTGCCTTCAAACAGTATTTATACCCCTTGACTTATTCCACATTTTGTTGTGTTACAGCCTGAATTTAAAATGGATAAAATATATATTTTCCTCACCCATCTACACACAATACCCCATAACGACAAAGTGAAAACATGTTTTTAGAATTTTACCTGTGGCCAACTCAATTGTTTGGACATGATTTAGAAAGAAACACACCTGTCTATATAAAGGTCCCACAAAGATTCGGTGGTCTGATGAGACAAAATGTGAACTCTTTGGCCTGAATTGCAAAGCGCTATGTCTGGAGAAAACCAGGCACAGCTCATCACCTGTCTAACACCATCCCTACCGTGAAGCATGGTGGTGGCAGCATCATGCTATGGGGATGCTTTTCAGCGGCAGGGACTGGGAGACTGGTAAGGATAGAGGGAACAATGAATGGAGCCAAATACAGGTAAATCCTTGATGAGAACCTGCTTCAGAGTGCAAACAACCTTTAGACTGGGGTGAAGATTTACATTCCAACAGGACAATGTGACCCCAAGCATATAGCCAAAAGCAACGCTGGAATGGCTTCAGAACCAGATTGTGAAAGTCCTTGAGTGGCCCAACCAAACCCCATTGAGTGGCCCAGCCAAAGCCCCTTGAGTGGCCCAGCCAACGCCCATTGAAAATCTGTGGAAAGACAAACATTTCTGTCCACCGCTGCTCCCCGTCTAATTTAAGAGCTTGAGAAAATCTGCAAGGAAGAATGGGAGAAAATCCCCAAATCCAAAGCTGATCCAGACATACCCAAGACGACTCAAAGCCATAATCACCACCAAAGGTGCTTCTACAAAGTATTATATTTTTACATTTTAGTCATTTAGCAGACGCTCTTATCCAGTGCGACTTACAGGAGCAATTAGGGTTAAGTGCCTTGCTCAAGAGCACATCGACAGATTTTTCACCTAGTCAGCTCGGAGATTAGAACCAGCAACCTTTCGGTTACTGGCACAACGCTCTTAACCACTAAGCTACCTGCTGCCCCATTGACTCAGGAGTGTAAATAATTATATAAATGTATTTAAATTTTCAATTAATTTGCAAAAATGTGTAAAAACATGTTTTGACTTTGTCATTATGGGGTATTGTGTGTAGAGGATGGGTGAGGGGGGAAAAAGTATATAATAATAATAATAATTATAATAATTATAATATAATAATAATAATAATAATATGCCATTTAGCAGACGCTTTTATCCAAAGTGACTTACAGTCATGTGTGCATAAATTTTTACGTATGGGTGGTCCCGGGGATCGAACCCACTACCCTTGGCGTTACAAGCGCCGTGCTCTACCAGCTGAGCTACAGAGGACCACATTTTTAATTCAGGCTGTAATACAACAAAATGTGGAATACGTCCAGGGGTGTGAATACGTCCAGGGGTGTGAATACGTCCAGGGGTGTGAATACGTCCAGGGGTGTGAATACTGTCACTGTAAGTCAGAGAGAACATCCAGTCTTAATGAAAGAGACATAATCATTTAAATGCACCAAATATAATAGCACCCTATTCCCTATATAGTGCACTACTTTAGACCAGAGAATGGCACCCTATTCCCTATATAGTGCACTACTTTAGACCAGAGAATGGCACCCTATTCCCTATATAGTGCACTACTTTAGACCAGAGAATGGCACCCTATTCCCTATATAGTGCTCTACTTTAGACCAGAGAATGGTACCCTATTCCCTATATAGTGCACTACTTTAGACCAGAGAATGGCACCCTATTCTCTATATAGTGCACTACTTTAGACCGGGAGCCCTGTCTCTATCTAGGGGTTAGGGTGTTAAATGCATCAGAGAGGGTATGTGTCTTATTGACCTCTAACTTCTGCCCCCTGACCTCTGTGTAGGTGGGTATGAAGGTGAAGTGCTGTAGAACGTATGAGGAAGTGTTCGAGTTATTGACCCCTGTAACGTTCCCCAGCAAGAAAACAAAAAATGTCACTCAAACAGAAGGGGGAACTAACAAAGAACCAAAAACCAAAATAAAACAGGTGGGGTTTTAGGAGGGGTTCTGAAAGACACTCATGGGGTGTCCACTGGAGGTTGACTAGCAACAACCACTGGGCCCTAAAAGACACCCACCATGAGACCCACTGAATCTGCCCAAGAAGAGGCAAACAACAGAAAACCCCCAAACTGAAAGACAGGAAGCAAACCACACAGTGGAGCAAAATGAAAACAGGGAAATCAGATTAAGGATTTTGTCTAGAAATGAAATATATCAAGACAACTAAAGGTGTTAACCCTCCACATCTATCAAGACAACTAAAGGTGTTAACCCTCCACATCTATCAAGACAACTGGAGCACTGGGCCAGCCACTCTTAAATATCACCTGGGCCAGCACAGGTGTAACACCTTCCCACTAACGAGATGACAAACCAGCACAGGTGTAACACATACTGACTAACGAGGTGATACCAATCGGTGCGCCCCACGTGCTAACGAGCTGTACGTGCTAAAGTCCAACCTCAAAACATAAATGGAAAAACCAAAACCTGTAACAACCCCTGACTTCTGTGTGTAGATTGTCATTTTTGTGTTTGAGACCACCTAAAGCAAGACCAATTCAAGACCAAGACCGGAGCAAATCGAGTCCAAGTCAAGACCAAGACCGGGAGGGGGACCGAGTCAAGACCGATACCAGTAAAAAAGCGAGTCCAATTCAAGACCATGATTGTAATTTTGTCCAGTATTTCTGTGTTCATATTTCAGAAGAACATATGGATTCTTTAGACAATTAGAATGGTGAACAAAATGCATGCTGAGTGCAAATAGCCACTCTACTAATGATTACTGCTGGTCCTCTGTAGCTCAGCTGGTAGAGCACGGCGCTTGTAACGCCAAGGTAGTCGGTTCGATCCCCGGGACCACCCATACACAAAAAAATGTTATGCACACATGACTGTAAGTCGCTTTGGATAAAAGCGTCTGCTAAATGGCATATTATTATTATTATTATTATTATTATTATTATTACTAACCCAAACACAGGGGGGAACGATGAGGGACTTCTACACCTTCAGAGAAGGTCTAAGGATATTTAAAATAATAAGAATTCTAATTTTCTGATTTTAAAAAGATCCAGTCAGGATTTTTCTTTGGTCGTCTCTGGGGAGATAAATCTAGCTAGCTAAGTCAGCCATTGGCTAGGCCATCAGAAGCTAGATAGTGTGACGAGTACTGAGGATACGAAGAGGCAGGAATTAACAATGTAAAGGTTTACTTGACACTGAGCAGGAGAACAACAAAGAGCGAGTACACGACAAGACACTAACAATCACACACAACACAACACTGAACAGTCCAGGGCTAAATAGGGGTGGTGATGAGATGATGAGGTGCAGGTGCGCTGGAGGTGATTAGGGTGCGTTGGTTTTTCATTCCGGTGTTGCCGAGGTGGTGCGCTCAGACCGGTGGCTCAGTAGACCGGTGAATCAGAGCGCTGGAGGGGAGCAACGGGAGGAGACGTGACAGATAGAAGGCATCTGCCATTCAACTGTATTAGGGCAACATTTTGGAGTGACAGTGGAATCAACCAATCACATTTTGACTTGTAATGGGTGGGACCGTTTTTACAAAAAGACGTATGGAAACTTCTGCCTTCTCAAAGGCCAAGAGGTCACTGCGCAATAGTGAGCAGTAGTTTTCCCATGGTCTAGCTAGCTAGCTTTGGTTGTTGGCTAGTTTGCAGCGGCTGTAGCAGGTGTTATCGAAGAGGATGTTGTAGGGTAGTTTGCAGCGGCTGTAGCAGGTGTTATCGAAGAGGATGTTGTAGGGTAGTTTGCAGCGGCTGTAGCAGGTGTTATCGAAGAGGATGTTGTTGGCTAGTTTGCAGCGGCTGCAGCAGGTGTTATCGAAGATGTTGTTGTTGCTAATTTGTTAGCTTCTCCCTTTTGAAGAATAAGTTTCAGGGTCACAGACTGTTTCTTGGTAGTCTTCAACATCTACTTTGAAACAAATGTACACACCTCACACATGGTTATGGGCTTTAAAAAATGGCACCTGTACCATGTCAGATATAGAGTTGAAATGTATAAAATATTTTTTTTGCGTTATTACACTTTATATAAATCACAGAAAACTGATCAAATCCGGTGTTTTTGTTAACAAAACTGTTTGACATAGAAACACCGGATTTCTGTCCCCCCCCCCCCCCCAAAAAAAATAACAGGGTATTATGAAATTATGATACATATTTATAACATTCCACACATGAGGCCAAAGAGGGCGCTTTTGTTTATTGACTGCAGGAAAGCGTTGTTTCAAATTGTGTGTTTTTTGTAATAATAATGTATTTCTTCTTTGTTTTTGCTCAGTCTGAAGTGTATTTAACCTCTGACCTCTAATCCCTGACCTCTGTGTAGGCTGGGCATGATGGTGAAGTGCTGTAGAACGTATGAGGAAGTGTGTTTAACCTCTGACCCCTAACCCCTGACCTCTGTGTAGGCTGGGCATGATGGTGAAGTGCTGTAGAACGTATGAGGAAGTGTGTTTAACCTCTGACCCCTATGTACCGTAGGTGGGCATGATGGTGAAGTGCTGTAGAACGTATGAGGAAGTGTGTTTAACCTCTGACCCCTATGTACCGTAGGTGGGCATGATGGTGAAGTGCTGTAGAACGTATGAGGAAGTGTGTTTTACCTCTGACCCCTATGTACCGTAGGTGGGCATGATGGTGAAGTGCTGTAGAACGTATGAGGAAGTGTACGAGGGAGACGTTGGGAAGGTGATAAAGCTGGACAGAGATGGCCTCCATGACCTGAATGTCCAGTGTGACTGGCAGCAGAAAGGCGGGACCTACTGGGTCCGCTACATACACACTGAACTACTAGGTAAGATTGATGCTTTGCTTTGTCTGAAGACATAACTGAATGTAACCCTAATGGAAGATGATTTTATGATGTAGAATCTGTTGCCTGATTCATCAGGAGCGTGTTGATATGAATGTTAACGGTTTTCTCTCTTCCCCCGGTCTTGCTCCAGGCTTCCCACCACAGACCTCTCCATCCCACATTAAGATCGGGGACAAAGTGAGAGTGAAGTCTACCGTCACGACGCCAAAGTACAAATGGGGCTCCGTCACTCACAGGAGTGTGGGAGTGGTCAAGGGTAAGTCTCTAGTTTTGGCATTTAGTTCTCTAGCTGTATTTAAGGGCCAAACACCTCTTGGTCTGTGCTACTGACTTCTTTCAGGTTGTTATTTTAAACGAGAATATGCCCTCCGTTATCTACCAAATGTTAACTATGGTCCTGTCCTGTGTTGTGTTCAGCTTTCAGTGCCAATGGGAAGGATGTGATTGTGGACTTCAGTCAGCAATCTCACTGGACCGGTCTGCTGTCTGAGATGGAGCTGGTGCCCAGTGTCCACCCTGGAGTCCGGTAGGGATACGTTACATTTGTTTAATATATGTTTTATTTTACCATTATTTTTACCATGCAGGTCAATTAAGAACACGATGGCCTCAATACCATCGTGGCGGCAGGTAGCTTAGTGGTTAAGAGCGTTGTGCCAGTAATCGAAAGGTCGCTGGTTCTAATCCCCGAGCCGACTAGGTGAAAAATCTGTCTGTGCCCTTGAGCAAGGCACTTAACCCTAATTGCTCCTGTAAGTCGCTCTGGATAAGAGCGTCTGCTAAATGACTAAAAATTTAAAAAATTTAAATACAGTTCACAATGATATTACCCAAGTATCAATGGACCAATCAATCAATCGACCAATCATTCAATCAATCAATGAATGTTTTAACCCACATCCAGTCATAATGGTCACCTCTGTTCCTGCAGGTGTGATGGCTGTCAGATGTTCCCTATCAACGGCCCCAGGTTCAAATGTAGAAACTGTGACGACTTTGACTTCTGTGAGAGGTGCTTCAAAACACGGCAACACAACACCAGGCACTCCTTTGGACGCATCAATGAACCAGGTGAGTTACACACTCCTGTTATTCATCGAGATTTGATCTGAATTTCTTTTTCGACATCAAACCAAACTACTTCTCACTAAAAACATAGTTTCGTGTTTAATACTTTAAAGTGCAGTTTCCCGGACAATTAGTAAACCTGGTCCTGGACTAAAATGTTATTTCAATAGAGAATCTCTTTTTAGTTGAGGACTAAATTTAATCTGCTTTTTTATGTGTATGTAGTGTTAATCTCTAGTCTTTCTGCCTCCCAGGCCAGTAATGTTAATCTCTAGTCTGTCTGCCTCCCAGGCCAGTAATGTTAATCTCTAGTATGTCTGCCTCCCAGGCCAGTAATGTTAATCTCTAGTATGTCTGCCTCCCAGGCCAGTAATGTTAATCTCTGGTCTGTCTGCCTCCCAGGCCAGTAATGTTAATCTCTAGTCTGTCTGCCTCCCAGGCCAGTAATGTTAATCTCTAGTCTGTCTGCCTCCCAGGCCAGTAATGTTAATCTCTAGTATGTCTGCCTCCCAGGCCAGTAATGTTAATCTCTAGTATGTCTGCCTCCCAGGCCAGTAATGTTAATCTCTAGTCTGTCTGCCTCCCAGGCCAGTAATGTTAATCTCTGTCTGTTCTCCTCCAGGCCAGTAGTGTTAATTTCTGTCTGTTCTCCTCCAGGCCAGTAATGTTAATCTCTGTCTGTTCTCCTCCAGGCCAGTAATGTTAATCTCTGTCTGTTCTCCTCCAGGCCAGTAGTGTTAATTTCTGTCTGTTCTCCTCCAGGCCAGTAATGTTAATCTCTGTCTGTTCTCCTCCAGGCCAGTAGTGTTAATCTCTGTCTGTTCTCCTCCAGGCCAGTAATGTTAATCTCTGTCTGTTCTCCTCCAGGCCAGTAATGTTAATCTCTGTCTGTTCTCCTCCAGGCCAGTAATGTTAATCTCTGTCTGTTCTCCTCCAGGCCAGTAGTGTTAATCTCTGTCTGTTCTCCTCCAGGCCAGTAATGTTAATCTCTGTCTGTTCTCCTCCAGGCCAGTAATGTTAATCTCTGTCTGTTCTCCTCCAGGCCAGTAATGTTAATCTCTGTCTGTTCTCCTCCAGGCCAGGCCAGTAATGTTAATCTCTGTCTGTTCTCCTCCAGGCCAGTAATGTTAATCTCTGTCTGTTCTCCTCCAGGCCAGTAATGTTAATTTCTGTCTGTTCTCCTCCAGGCCAGTAATGTTAATCTCTGTCTGTTCTCCTCCAGGCCAGTAATGTTAATTTCTGTCTGTTCTCCTCCAGGCCAGTAATGTTAATTTCTGTCTGTTCTCCTCCAGGCCAGTCTCCAGCGTTCTGTGGGCGCTCAGGGAAGCAGTTGAAGCGTCACCACAGCAACCAGAGGGGCATGCTGGTAGATGAGTGGTCTAGAGCCGTCAAGAGCCTTAACGTGTCGTCGTCTGTTAACCAGGCATCACGCCTCATCGACTGTAGTGAGCTCTGCTGGCAGTCCTCTGGGTCACAGGGAAAGGTGAGAGGCTTTGGGACCGTATTAAAACACATTCAGACACTCAAGCAAAACACCAGCCAAAACATCTGATATTGCTATGCTGCTGTTTTCCTATCTATTTTATTTAAATCATAGTTTGTTTAATAAAATACCTTGATGAAGCCTTGTAGATGCAGGTTGTGTTAGTGGAGGCAGGTTGGAGGCAGGTTGGAGGCAGGTTGTATTAGTGGGGGCAGGTTGGAGGCAGGTTGTATTAGTGGAGGCAGGTTGTATTAGTGGAGGCAGGTTGGAGGCAGGTTGTATTAGTGGAGGCAGGTTGTATTAGTGGAGGCAGGTTGTATTAGTGGAGGCAGGTTGGAGGCAGGTTGTGTTAGTGGAGGCAGGTTGGAGGCAGGTTGTATTAGTGGAGGCAGGTTGTATTAGTGGAGGCAGGTTGTATTAGTGGAGGCAGGTTGTGTTAGTGGAGGCAGGTTGTGTTAGTGGAGGCAGGTTGGAGGCAGGTTGTATTAGTGGGGGCAGGCTGGAGGCAGGTTGGAGGCAGGTTGTATTAGTGGAGGCAGGTTGTATTAGTGGAGGCAGGTTGTGTTAGTGGAGGCAGGTTGGAGGCAGGTTGTATTAGTGGAGGCAGGTTGTATTAGTGGAGGCAGGTTGTGTTAGTGGAGGCAGGTTGTGTTAGTGGAGGCAGGTTGTGTTAGTGGAGGCAGGTTGTATTAGTGGAGGCAGGTTGTGTTAGTGGAGGCAGGTTGTGTTAGTGGAGGCAGGTTGTATTAGTGGAGGCAGGTTGTGTTAGTGGAGGCAGGTTGTGTTAGTGGAGGCAGGTTGGAGGCAGGTTGTATTAGTGGAGGCAGGTTGTATTAGTGGAGGCAGGTTGTATTAGTGGAGGCAGGTTGTGTTAGTGGAGGCAGGTTGTGTTAGTGGAGGCAGGTTGTGTTAGTGGAGGCAGGTTGGAGGCAGGTTGTATTAGTGGAGGCAGGTTGTATTAGTGGAGATAGGTTGTATTAGTGGAGGCAGGTTGTATTAGTGGAGGCAGGTTGGAGGCAGGTTGTATTAGTGGAGGCAGGTTGGAGGCAGGTTGTGTTAGTGGAGGCAGGTTGGAGGCAGGTTGTATTAGTGGAGGCAGGTTGTATTAGTGGAGGCAGGTTGTATTAGTGGAGGCAGGTTGTATTAGTGGAGGCAGGTTGTGTTAGTGGAGGCAGGTTGTGTTAGTGGAGGCAGGTTGTATTAGTGGAGGCAGGTTGTGTTAGTGGAGGCAGGTTGGAGGCAGGTTGTATTAGTGGAGGCAGTTTGTATTAGTGGAGGCAGGTTGTATTAGTGGAGGCAGGTTGTATTAGTGGAGGCAGGTTGTATTAGTGGAGGCAGGTTGGAGGCAGGTTGTGTTAGTGGAGGCAGGTTGTATTAGTGGAGGCAGGTTGTATTAGTGGAGGCAGGTTGTGTTAGTGGAGGCAGGTTGTATTAGTGGAGGCAGGTTGTATTAGTGGAGGCAGGTTGTGTTAGAGGAGGCAGGTTGTGTTAGTGGAGGCAGGTTGTATTAGTGGAGGCAGGTTGTATTAGTGGAGGCAGGTTGTGTTAGTGGAGGCAGGTTGTGTTAGTGGAGGCAGGTTGTATTAGTGGAGGCAGGTTGTATTAGTGGAGGCAGGTTGTATTAGTGGAGGCAGGTTGTATTAGTGGAGGCAGGTTGTGTTAGTGGAGGCAGGTTGGAGGCAGGTTGTATTAGTGGAGGCAGGTTGTATTAGTGGAGGCAGGTTGTGTTAGTGGAGGCAGGTTGGAGGGCAGGTTGTATAGTAGGTGGTAGGCAGGTTGTATTAGTGGAGGCAGGTTGTATTAGTGGAGGCAGGTTGTATTAGTGGAGGCAGGTTGGAGTGGAGGCAGGTTGTATTAGTGGAGGCAGGTTGTGTTAGTGGAGGCAGGTTGTATTAGTGGAGGCAGGTTGTATTAGTGGAGGCAGGTTGTTTATTAGTGGAGGCAGGTTGAGGAGGGTTGTATTAGTGGAGGCAGGTTGGAGGCAGGTTGTATTAGTGGAGGAGGCAGGTTGTGTTAGTGGAGGCAGGTTGTATTAGTGGAGGCAGGTTGTATTAGTGGAGGCAGGTTGTATTAGTGGAGGCAGGTTGGATGGAGGCAGGTTGTATTAGTGGAGGGAGCAGGTTGTGATTGTGGAGGCAGGTTGTATTAGTGGAGGCAGGTTGTATTAGTGGAGGCAGGTTGTGTTAGTGGAGGCAGGTTGTGTGTTAGTGGAGGCAGGTTGTGTTAGTGGAGGCAGGTTGGAGGCAGGTTGTATTAGTGGAGGCAGGTTGTGTTAGTGGAGGCAGGTTGTGTTAGTGGAGGCAGGTTGTGTTTTGTGGAGGCAGGTTGTGTTAGTGGAGGCAGGTTGTGTTAGTGGAGGCAGGTTGAGGGAGGGTTTGTGTTAGTGGAGGCAGGTTGTATTAGTGGAGGCAGGTTGTATTAGTGGAGCAGGTTGTATTAGTGGAGGCAGGTTGTGTTAGTGGAGGCAGGTTTGTTTGGAGTGGAGGCAGGTTGTATTAGTGGAGGCAGGTTGTGAGTAGGTGGGGAGGGCAGGTTGTATTAGTGGAGTAGGTTGTATTAGTGGAGGCAGGTTGTGTTAGTGGAGGCAGGTTGTTTAGTGGAGGCAGGTTGTATTAGTGGAGGCAGGTTTGTATTAGTGGAGGCAGGTTGGAGGCAGGTTGTATTAGTGGAGGCAGGTTGGAGGCAGGTTTGTGTTAGTGGAGGCAGGTTGGAGGCAGGTTGTATTAGTGGAGGCAGGTTGTATTAGTGGAGGCAGGTTGTGTTAGTGGAGGCAGGTTGTGTTAGTGGAGGCAGGTTGTATTAGTGGAGGCAGGTTGTGTTAGTGGAGGCAGGTTGTATTAGTGGAGGCAGGTTGTATTAGTGGAGGCAGGTTGTGTTAGTGGAGGCAGGTTGTGTTAGTGGAGGCAGGTTGTATTAGTGGAGGCAGGTTGTATTAGTGGAGGCAGGTTGTATTAGTGGAGGCAGGTTGTATTAGTGGAGGCAGGTTGTGTTAGTGGAGGCAGGTTGGAGGCAGGTTGTATTAGTGGAGGCAGGTTGTATTAGTGGAGGCAGGTTGTGTTAGTGGAGGCAGGTTGGAGGCAGGTTGTATTAGTGGAGGCAGGTTGTATTAGTGGAGGCAGGTTGTATTAGTGGAGGCAGGTTGTATTAGTGGAGGCAGGTTGGATGGAGGCAGGTTGTATTAGTGGAGGCAGGTTGTGTTAGTGGAGGCAGGTTGTGTTAGTGGAGGCAGGTTGTATTAGTGGAGGCAGGTTGTATTAGTGGAGGCAGGTTGTATTAGTGGAGGCAGGTTGGAGGCAGGTTGTATTAGTGGAGGCAGGTTGGAGGCAGGTTGTATTAGTGGAGGCAGGTTGTGTTAGTGGAGGCAGGTTGTATTAGTGGAGGCAGGTTGTATTAGTGGAGGCAGGTTGTATTAGTGGAGGCAGGTTGGATGGAGGCAGGTTGTATTAGTGGAGGCAGGTTGTGTTAGTGGAGGCAGGTTGTATTAGTGGAGGCAGGTTGTATTAGTGGAGGCAGGTTGTGTTAGTGGAGGCAGGTTGTGTTAGTGGAGGCAGGTTGTGTTAGTGGAGGCAGGTTGGAGGCAGGTTGTATTAGTGGAGGCAGGTTGTGTTAGTGGAGGCAGGTTGTGTTAGTGGAGGCAGGTTGTGTTAGTGGAGGCAGGTTGTGTTAGTGGAGGCAGGTTGTGTTAGTGGAGGCAGGTTGGAGGCAGGTTGTGTTAGTGGAGGCAGGTTGTATTAGTGGAGGCAGGTTGTATTAGTGGAGATAGGTTGTATTAGTGGAGGCAGGTTGTGTTAGTGGAGGCAGGTTGTGTTAGTGGAGGCAGGTTGTATTAGTGGAGGCAGGTTGTATTAGTGGAGGCAGGTTGTATTAGTGGAGATAGGTTGTATTAGTGGAGGCAGGTTGTGTTAGTGGAGGCAGGTTGTATTAGTGGAGGCAGGTTGTATTAGTGGAGGCAGGTTGGAGGCAGGTTGTATTAGTGGAGGCAGGTTGGAGGCAGGTTGTGTTAGTGGAGGCAGGTTGGAGGCAGGTTGTATTAGTGGAGGCAGGTTGTATTAGTGGAGGCAGGTTGTGTTAGTGGGGCAGGTTAGGCAGGGTTGGTATTAGTGGAGGAGGTTGTGTTAGTGGAGGCAGGTTGGAGGCAGGTTGTATTAGTGGAGCAGGTTTGTATTAGTGGAGGCAGGTTGTATTAGTGGAGGCAGGTTGTATTAGTGGAGGCAGGTGTATTAGTGGAGGCAGGTTGGAGGCAGGTTGTGTTAGTGGAGGCAGGTTGTATTAGTGGAGGCAGGTTGTATTAGTGGAGGCAGGTTGTGTTAGTGGAGGCAAGGTTGTATTAGTGGAGCAGGTTGGTGTGTAGTGGAGGCCAGGTTGTGTTAGTGGAGGCAGGTTGTGTTAGTGGAGGCAGGGTTGTATTAGTGGAGGCAGGTTGTGTAGTGGAGGCAGGTTGGAGGCAGGTTGTATTAGTGGAGGCCAGGTGTATTAGTGGAGGCAGGTTGTAATAGTGGGAAGGAGCAGGTTGTATTAGTGGAGGGCAGGGGTTGTATTAGTGGAGGCAGGTTGTATTAGTGGAGGCAGGTTGTGTTAGTGGAGGCAGGTTGTATTAGTGGAGGCAGGTTGTGTTAGTGGAGGCAGGTTGTATTAGTGGAGGCAGGTTGTTTAGTGGAGGCAGGTTGTTTAGTGGAGGCAGGTTGTTAGTGGAGGCAGGTTGTTAGTGGAGGCAGGTTGAGGCAGGTTGTATTAGTGGGGCAGGCTGGAGGCAGTGTGTTGTGGAGGCAGGTTGTATTAGTGGAGGCAGGTTGTTTAGTGGAGGCAGGTTGATTAGTGGAGCAGGTTGTATTAGTGGAGGCAGGTTGTTAGTGGAGGCAGGTTGTATAGGAGCGTTGGAGGCAGTTGTATAGTGGAGGCAGTGAGGCAGTTGTGTTAGTGGAGGCAGGTGTATTAGTGGAGGCAGGTGTTAGTGGAGGCAGTTGATGTGAGCAGTTGGAGGCAGTTGTGTTAGTGGAGGCAGGGTTAGTGAGGCAGGTTGTGTTAGTGGAGGCAGGTTGGAGGCAGGTTGTGTTAGTGGAGGCAGGTTGTGTTAGTGGAGGCAGGTTGTGTTAGTGGAGGCAGGTTGTATTAGTGGAGGCAGGTTGTGTTAGTGGAGGCAGGTTGGAGGCAGGTTGTGTTAGTGGAGGCAGGTTGTATTAGTGGAGGCAGGTTGTGTTAGTGGAGGCAGGTTCTATTAGTGGAGGCAGGTTGTATTAGTGGTCTGACCATGTCTGTCTCTCTGTCTGCAGCACTGGATCCGTTTGCAGCTGTTATCTGATGTCTTGGTCCACAGGCTGAAGATGATGGTGGACCCTGCAGACAGCAGCTACATGCCCTCTCTGGTGGTCGTCTCAGGTACACACACAGCAGGGTTTCGTTAGCCGGTAATAGACGGCTTTTGGCATATAAAAAAAATTTGAA
This sequence comes from Coregonus sp. 'balchen', assembly GCA_902810595.1. Taxonomy (NCBI): domain Eukaryota; kingdom Metazoa; phylum Chordata; class Actinopteri; order Salmoniformes; family Salmonidae; genus Coregonus; species Coregonus sp. 'balchen'. The sequence goes on along the minus strand of LR778272.1, from coordinate 66,013 downwards.
AACCCGATCGAATTGGCGCTGGCCAGTTGTCTGGGATCGGTGTAGAAGAACATGACTGGCCTTCAGAGAGCCCTGACCTCAACCCCATCGAACACCTTTGGGATGAATTGGAACGCCGACTGCAAGCCAGGCCTAATTGCCCCAACATCAGTGACCGACCTCACTAATGCTCTTGTGGCTGAATGGAACCAAGTCCCCACAGCAATGTTCCAACATCTAGTGGAAAGCCTTCCCAGAAGAGTGGAGGCTGTTATAGCAGCAAATGAGGGACCAACTCCATATTAATGCCCATGATTTTGGAATGAGATGTTTGACGAATAGGTGTCCATATACACTACCGTTCAAAAGTTTGGATTCACTTCAAAATTAACTTGTTTTCAAAAGAAAAGCAATTTTTTTGTCCATTAAAATAACATCAAATTAATCAGAAATACAGTGTAGACATTGTTAATGTTGTAAATGGCTATTGTAGCTGGAAACGGCTGATTTTTAATGGAATATCTACATAGGCGTACAGAGGCCCATTATCAGCAACCATCAGTCCTGTGTTCGAATGGCACGTTGTGTTTGCTAATCCAAGTTTATAATTTTAAAAGGCTAATTAATTGATCATTAGAAAACCCTTTTGTAATTATGTTAGCACAGCTGAAAACTGTTGTGCTGATTTAATGAAGCAATAAAACTGGCCTTCTTGAGACTAGTTGAGTATCTGGAGCATCAGCAATTGTGGGTTCGATTACAGGCTCAATATGGCCAGAAACAAAGATCTTTCTTCTGAAAGTTGTCAGTCTATTCTTGTTCTGAGAAATGAAGGCTATTCCATGCAAGAAACTGCCAAGAAACTGAAGATCTCGTACAACGCTGTGTACTACTCCCTTCACAGAAAAGCGCAAACTGGCTCTAACCAGAATAGAAAGAGGAGTGGGAGGCCCCGATGCACAACTGAGCAAGAGGACAAATACATTAGAGTGTCTAGTTTGAGAAACAGACGCCTCACAGGTCCTCAACTGGCAGCTTCATTAAATAGTACCCACAAAACACCAGTCTCAACGTCAACAGTGAAGAGGCGACTCCGGGATGCTGACCTTCTAGGCAGAGTTGCAAAGAAAAAGCCAAATCTCAGACTGGCCAATAAAAAGAAAAGATTAAGATGGGCAAAAGAACACAGACACTGGACAGAGGAAGATTGGAAAAAAGTGTTATGGAAAGACGAATTGAAGTTTGAGGTGTTCGGATCACAAAGAAGAACATTTGTGAGACGCAGACCAAATGAAAAGATGCTGGAGGAGTGCTTGATGCCATCTGTCAAGCATGGTGGAGGCAATGTGATGGTCTGGGGGTGCTTTGGTGGTGGTAAAGTGGGAGATTTGTACAGGGTAAAAGGGATCTTGAAGAAGGAAGGCTATCACTCCATTTTGCAACGCCATGCCATGTGGACGGCGCTTGATTGGAGCCAATTTCCTCCTACAACAGGACAATGACCCAAAGCACAGCTCCAAACTATGCAATAACTATTTAGGGAAGAAGCAGTCAGCTGGTATTCTGTCTATAATGGAGAGGCCAGCACAGTCACCGGATCTCACCCCTATTGAGCTGTTGTGGGAGCAGCTTGACCGTATGGTACGTAAGAAGTGCCCATCAAGCCAATCCAACTTGTGGGAGGTGCTTCAGGAAGCATGGAGTGAAATCTCTTCAAATTACCTCAACAAATTGACAACTAGAATGCCAAAGGTCTGCAAGGCTGTTATTGCTGCAAATGGAGGATTCTTTGACGAAGTTTGAAGGACACAATTATTATTTCAATTAAAAATAATTGTTTCTAACCTTGTCAATGACTACATTTTCTATTCGTTTTGCTATATTTCCTATTCAAACTAATTTCATGTATGTTTTCATGGAAAACAAGGACATTTCTAAGTGACCCCAAACTTTTGAACGGTAGTGTGCTTTTGGTAATGTAGTGTATATCAGAGCTCAATCACCTGTGAATGAATTGTGGTTGTAGTTTACATGTATAAGTAAGAAAACATATTTTTTTTGTCATGAGCAGTATTCTCATGATAGTGTTTTAAATGACATGGTTTGTGCCAGAGCAGGATTCTCATGTTAGTGTTTTAAATGACATGGTTTGTGCCAGAGCAGTATTCTCATGTTAGTGTTTTAAATGACATGGTTTGTGCCAGAGCAGGATTCTCATGTTAGTGTTTTAAATGACATGGTTTGTGCCAGAGCAGGATTCTCATGTTAGTGTTTTTACCTTTATAGGTGGTAGTTCCCTGAACAACCTGGTAGAGCTGAAGACCATCAACATCAACCCCACAGACACCACTGTTCCTCTGCTCAACGACTGCACTGAGGTAACTTAAACATTATCTACATGATCTATACTGAGCAAAAATATGAACGCAACATGCAACCATTTCAACGATTTTACTGAGTTACAGGTAAATGCATTAGGCCCTAATCTATGGATTTCACCTGACTGGGAATGAAAAAGGTGCATCATCTGTTGGTCACAGATACCTTTAAAAAAAAAGGGCTTTACAATGGTCCTCAGGATCTCGTCAAGGTATCTCTGTGCATTCAAATTGCCGTCGATTAAATGCAGTTGTGTTCGCTGTCCGTAGCTTATGCCTGCCCATACCATAACCCCACCGCCACCATGGGGCACTCTGTTCACAACGTTGACATCAGCAAACCACTCGCCCACACAACGCCATACACGCTGTCTGCGGTTGTGATGCCGGTTGGACGTACTGACAAATTCTCTAAAACGACGTTGGAGGAGGCTTATGGTAGAGAAATTTACATTAAATCTCTGGCAACAGCTCTGGTGGACATTCCTGCAGTCAGCATGCCAATTGCATGCTCCCTCTAAACTTCTGACATCTGTGGCATTGTGTTGTGTGACAAAACTGCACATTTTAGAGTTGCCTTTTATTGTCCCCAGCACAAGGTGCACATGTGTAATTGTCATGCTGTTTAAACAGCTTCTTGATATGCCACACCTGTCAGGTGGATCGATTATCTTGGCAAAGAGAAATGCTCACTAACAGGGACGTAAAGAAATGTTTGCAAAAAAATTGCGAGAAATAAGCTTTTTGTGCATATTGAACATTTCTGGGATCTTTTATTTCAGCTCATGAAACTTGGGACCAACACTTTACATGTTGCGTTTATTTTTTGTTCATACATTCATATCAACCCCACAGACACCACTGCTCCTCTGCTCAACGACTGCACTGAAGTACGTTCACTCAACTTGTAGGGACAATCTGGGATTGGTACATCCATTTTTGGACTTGTATATTAAATATACACTCAGTGGACAGTTTATTAGGTACACCCATCTAGTACCGGGTCGGAGCCTCCTTTGTCTCCAGAACAGCCTGAATTCTTCGTGGCATGGAAACGCTGCTCAATTGGTATCAAGGGACCTAACGTGTACCAGGAAACATTCCCCACACCATTACACCACCGCCACCAGCCTGTACCGTTGACACCAGGCAGGATGGGGCAATGGACTCATGCTGCTTACGCCAGATCCTTACTCTGCCATCAGCATGACGCTACAAGAACCGGGATTCACCGGAGCAGGCAATGTTTTTCCACTCCTCAGTTGTCCAGTGTTGGTGATACCGTATCTGACAGGAGTGGAACCCGGCGTGGTCGTCTGCTGCAACAGCCCATCCGTGACAAGGACCGACGAGTTGTGTGTTCGGCGATGCCATTCTGCACACCACTTTGTACTGGTGTTATCTGCCTGTTTGTGGCCCGCCTGTTAGCTTGCATGAATCTTGTCATTCTCCTTCGACCTCTCTCGTCAACGAGCTGTTTTCACCCACAGAACTGCCGCTGACTGGATGTTTTTTGTTTGTCACACCATTCTCGGTAAACCCTAGACACTGTCCTACGTGAAAAGCCCAGGAGGGTGGCCGTTTCTGAGATACTGGATCCGGCGCGCCTGGCACCGACGATCATACCACCCACACTCAAAGTCGATTAGGTCACTCCTTTTGCCCATTCTAACCTTCAATCGAACAGTAACTGAATGCCTCGATGCCGGTCTGCCTGCTTTATATAGCAAGCCACGGCCACGTGACTCACTGTCTGTAGGAGTGAACCATTTTCGTGAACGGACTGGTGTACCCAATAAACTGGCCGTTGATTCTTGAAGAATATAACTTATAATTGCTTCATGAGCTTAGTTCAACTGTTGTACCCCATCTGAACCCCAGTAGGCTTGTTTTACTCCACTCTTTTTGTAAACTTTGTAATTGTAAATCAAACACTCTATAGCTTCAAAAGACGGAATACATTGGAATTCCTCAGTACCACAAACCAGTGTTAACCGTGTCCACCAGTACTAACCAGTGTTAACTGTGTGTCCACCAGTACTAACCAGTGTTAACCGTGTCCACTAGTACTAACCAGTGTTAACTGTGTGTCCACTAGTACTAACCAGTGTTAACTGTGTGTCCACCAGTACTAACCAGTGTTAACTGTGTGTCCACTAGTACTAACCAGTGTTAACTGTGTGTCCACCAGTACTAACCAGTGTTAACTGTGTGTCCACCAGTACTAACCAGTGTTAACCGTGTCCACCAGTACTAACCAGTGTTAACTGTGTGTCCACCAGTACTAACCAGTGTTAACTGTGTCCACCAGTACTAACCAGTGTTAACTGTGTGTCCACCAGTACTAACCAGTGTTAACTGTGTGTCCACCAGTACTAACCAGTGTTAACTGTGTGTCCACCAGTACTAACCAGTGTTAACCGTGTGTCCACCAGTACTAACCAGTGTTAACTGTGTCCACCAGTACTAACCAGTGTTAACTGTGTCCACCAGTACTAACCAGTGTTAACTGTGTGTCCACCAGTACTAACCAGTGTTAACTGTGTCCACCAGTACTAACCAGTGTTAACTGTGTGTCCACCAGTACTAACCAGTGTTAACCGTGTCCACCAGTACTAACCAGTGTTAACTGTGTGTCCACCAGTACTAACCAGTGTTAACTGTGTGTCCACCAGTACTAACCAGTGTTAACCGTGTCCACCAGTACTAACCAGTGTTAACTGTGTGTCCACCAGTACTAACCAGTGTTAACTGTGTGTCCACCAGTACTAACCAGTGTTAACTGTGTGTCCACCAGTACTAACCAGTGTTAACCGTGTCCCCACCAGTACTAACCAGTGTTAACTGTGTGTCCACCAGTACTAACCAGTGTTAACCGTGTCCACCAGTACTAACCAGTGTTAACCGTGTCCACCAGTACTAACCAGTGTTAACCGTGTCCACCAGTACTAACCAGTGTTAACTGTGTGTCCACCAGTACTAACCAGTGTTAACTGTGTGTCCACCAGTACTAACCAGTGTTAACTGTGTGTCCACCAGTACTAACCAGTGTTAACCGTGTCCACCAGTACTAACCAGTGTTAACTGTGTGTCCACCAGTACTAACCAGTGTTAACTGTGTGTCCACCAGTACTAACCAGTGTTAACTGTGTGTCCACCAGTACTAACCAGTGTTAACTGTGTGTCCACCAGTACTAACCAGTGTTAACCGTGTCCACCAGTACTAACCAGTGTTAACTGTGTGTCCACCAGTACTAACCAGTGTTAACTGTGTGTCCACCAGTACTAACCAGTGTTAACCGTGTCCACCAGTACTAACCAGTGTTAACTGTGTGTCCACCAGTACTAACCAGTGTTAACTGTGTGTCCACCAGTACTAACCAGTGTTAACCGTGTCCACCAGTACTAACCAGTGTTAACTGTGTGTCCACCAGTACTAACCAGTGTTAACTGTGTGTCCACCAGTACTAACCAGTGTTAACCGTGTCCACCAGTACTAACCAGTGTTAACTGTGTGTCCACCAGTACTAACCAGTGTTAACTGTGTGTCCACCAGTACTAACCAGTGTTAACTGTGTGTCCACCAGTACTAACCAGTGTTAACTGTGTGTCCACCAGTACTAACCAGTGTTAACTGTGTCCACCAGTACTAACCAGTGTTAACTGTGTGTCCACCAGTACTAACCAGTGTTAACCGTGTCCACCAGTACTAACCAGTGTTAACTGTGTGTCCACCAGTACTAACCAGTGTTAACTGTGTGTCCACCAGTACTAACCAGTGTTAACTGTGTGTCCACCAGTACTAACCAGTGTTAACCGTGTCCCCACCAGTACTAACCAGTGTTAACCGTGTCCCCACCAGTACTAACCAGTGTTAACCGTGTGTCCACCAGTACTAACCAGTGTTAACTGTGTGTCTACCAGTACTAACCAGTGTTAACCGTGTCCACCAGTACTAACCAGTGCGTTGTGTTCTCTTCCAGTACCACAGGTACATAGAGATAGCCATTAAGCAGTGCCGTAGCTCTGGTATCGACTGTAAGATCCACGGCCTGGGCATCGTGGGACGGATCAGAGCGGAGGATGAAGACCTGGCCACCGTGCCGTTCCTGGCTTCGGACAACGAGGAAGAGGAGGATGAGAAGACGCCTACTGGCAGGTGAGGAAGGATACTGTGTTTAAAGTAGTGCCACAATCCCAAATCAACCCCTAGGCCCTAGACCGTACGCCCTACGCACTTGTGAAGAGCAGAAAGGATTTGATTGGTGTTCTCCTGTTTCTTTACTATGTTTGAAGTAGTGTGTGTCTGGATCGTAGCAGCCGAGTATCATCTGTTTGTCTATTCAGCTTCCATCAGGAAGGTTTACAGCCTGGCTCTGCCCGTGTTCAGACCTTTCCCCTGTTTATTACTGTATATTCATGCTGGGCCTTGACCTTTCCCCTGTTTATTACTGTATATTCATACTGGGCCTTGACCTTTCCCCTGTTTATTACTGTATATTCATACTGGGCCTTGACCTTTCCCCTGTTTATTACTGTATATTCATGCTGGGCCTTGACCTTTCCCCTGTTTATTACTGTATATTCATGATGGGCCTTGACCTTTCCCCTGTTTATTACTGTATATTCATACTGGGCCTTGACCTTTCCCCTGTTTATTACTGTATATTCATGCTGGGCCTTGACCTTTCCCCTGTTTATTACTGTATATTCATGCTGGGCCTTGACCTTTCCCCTGTTTATTACTGTATATTCATGCTGGGCCTTGACCTTTCCCCTGTTTATTACTGTATATTCATGCTGGGCCTTGACCTTTCCCCTGTTTATTACTATATATTCATGCTGGGCCTTGACCTTTCCCCTGTTTCTTACTGTATATTCATGCTGGGCCTTGACCTTTCCCCTGTTTATTACTGTATATTCATGCTGGGCCTTGACCTTTCCCCTGTTTATTACTGTATATTCATGCTGGGCCTTGACCTTTCCCCTGTTTATTACTGTATATTCATGCTGGGCCTTGACCTTTCCCCTGTTTATTACTGTATATTCATGCTGGGCCTTGACCTTTCCCCTGTTTATTACTGTATATTAATGCTGGGCCTTGACCTTTCCCCTGTTTATTACTGTATATTCATGCTGGGCCTTGACCTTTCCCCTGTTTATTACTGTATATTCATGCTGGGCCTTGACCTTTCCCCTGTTTATTACTGTATATTCATGCTGGGCCTTGACCTTTCCCCTGTTTATTACTGTATATTCATGCTGGGCCTTGACCTTTCCCCTGTTTATTACTGTATATTCATGCTGGGCCTTGACCTTTCCCCTGTTTATTACTGTATATTCATGCTGGGCCTTGACCTTTCCCCTGTTTATTACTGTATTTCAGCCTGTTTATTACTGTATATTCATGCTGGGCCTTGACCTTTCCCCTGTTTATTACTGTATATTCATACTGGGCCTTGACCTTTCCCCTGTTTATTACTGTATATTCATACTGGGCCTTGACCTTTCCCCTGTTTATTACTGTATATTCATGCTGGGCCTTGACCTTTCCCCTGTTTATTACTGTATATTCATGATGGGCCTTGACCTTTCCCCTGTTTATTACTGTATATTCATACTGGGCCTTGACCTTTCCCCTGTTTATTACTGTATATTCATGCTGGGCCTTGACCTTTCCCCTGTTTATTACTGTATATTCATGCTGGGCCTTGACCTTTCCCCTGTTTATTACTGTATATTCATGCTGGGCCTTGACCTTTCCCCTGTTTATTACTATATATTCATGCTGGGCCTTGACCTTTCCCCTGTTTCTTACTGTATATTCATGCTGGGCCTTGACCTTTCCCCTGTTTATTACTGTATATTCATGCTGGGCCTTGACCTTTCCCCTGTTTCTTACTGTATATTCATGCTGGGCCTTGACCTTTCCCCTGTTTATTACTGTATATTCATGCTGGGCCTTATTACAGATTCCTGTCTTTCTGTTCTCCTAGTCTGGCCCGTAAGAAGTCGTCAGGTCTGGAGTCAGCTGCCACCATCAGGACCAAGGTGTTTGTCTGGGGACTCAATGACAAAGACCAGCTGGGAGGACTGAAGGGATCCAAGGTACTGCATGGCCTGCTTTGGTTAGCAACGCGCATGCCCCGCCAAACCTGAGGATCTGGCTTTTTCAGCCAGCTGTTTCCTGTGTCTGAGGGGTGCAAAAATCAACCTGTCACTTACAGTAAATCTCGCTGGATTGATTGCTTTCATTTTACTCCCGTGACTCTTTCATACTCGTTTTGTCCTGTTAATGTTACGACCACATAAAAGTTAGTAATACCTGTCAAACACACCACGGTAATGGCTGAAATGGGATCAATGGAGTACTTGGTCTATAAGAACGTTAGAGCTTCGTGTGGGATTGAACGCATCGTCTCGACGCTGCCAGAAAGAGACGAGGAAAATAACTGTTCATTTGTTGTGGACTTGAAGAAAGCAATAACTTAATACAGTTGAAAGTTTACAGATGAGATGCGCTGAAATGATAACTTCTGAAAAGGAAAACTCAGATTATAGGGATATTATGTCTGATCTGGCAAACAATGGAAAGTCTGTTTAGAGGTGTAATCTAGAACCAAGCTGTTGATTTGTAATATGAGGGTTCCCTGCTATTGACACACTTGTTGAATTATGCAACAGAACGTGACAACAGTAATTAATGAGGTGGTCTAGACAGAGCAGGTGAGTACAGGTAGGGTAGACAGAGCAGGTGAGTTCAGGTAGGGTAGACAGAGCAGGTGAGGACAGGTACGGTAGACAGAGCAGGTGAGGACAGGTAGGGTAGACAGAGCAGGTGAGGACAGGTAGGGTAGACAGAGCAGGTGAGGACAGGTAGGGTAGACAGAGCAGGTGAGGACAGGTAGGGTAGACAGAGCAGGTGAGGACAGGTAGGGTAGACAGAGCAGGTGAGGACAGGTAGGGTAGACAGAGCAGGTGAGGACAGGTAGGGTAGACAGAGCAGGTGAGTACAGGTAGGGTAGACAGAGCAGGTGAGTACAGGTAGGGTAGACAGAGCAGGTGAGGACAGGTAGGGTAGACAGAGCAGGTGAGGACAGGTAGGGTGGACAGAGCAGGTGAGGACAGGTAGGGTAGACAGAGCAGGTGAGGACAGGTAGGGTAGACAGAGCAGGTGAGGACAGGTAGGGTAGACAGAGCAGGTGAGGACAGGTAGGGTAGACAGAGCAGGTGAGTACAGGTACGGTAGACAGAGCAGGTGAGGACAGGTAGGGTAGACAGAGCAGGTGAGGACAGGTAGGGTAGACAGAGCAGGTGAGGACAGGTAGGGTAGACAGAGCAGGTGAGTACAGGTAGGGCAGACAGAGCAGGTGAGGACAGGTAGGGTAGACAGAGCAGGTGAGGACAGGTAGGGTAGACAGAGCAGGTGAGTAAAGGTAGGGTAGACAGAGCAGGTGAGTACAGGTAGGGTAGACAGAGCAGGTGAGGACAGGTAGGGTAGACAGAGCAGGTGAGTACAGGTAGGGTAGACAGAGCAGGTGAGTACAGGTAGGGTAGACAGAGCAGGTGAGGACAGGTAGGGTAGACAGAGCAGGTGAGGACAGGTACGGTAGACAGAGCAGGTGAGGACAGGTAGGGTAGATAGAGCAGGTGAGGACAGGTAGGGTAGACAGAGCAGGTGAGGACAGGTACGGTAGACAGAGCAGGTGAGGACAGGTAGGGTAGACAGAGCAGGTGAGGACAGGTAGGGTAGACAGAGCAGGTGAGTACAGGTAGGGTAGATAGAGCAGGTGAGTACAGGTAGGGTAGACAGACAAAGCAAGGTTTTAGTGGTTGCAGCCCTGTCCCACCCATTTATGTGAATGTTTTATATTCTGAACAAAAATATAAACGCAGCTCATGAAACATGGGACCAACACTTTACATGTTGCATTTATATTTTTGTTCAGTATATATGCAAATAAAACGAGTGTATTTATGCAAATGAGGCACATATCATTTTCTTTATTTTAACACAAAATATATTTAAAAAAATACCTGATACCATTTTAAATGTATATATGAGTGCATTCTAAGAAAATAAAAAGTGAAATTTTACAATAAATTGAATACCTGAATTCCCACCAAAATCCAATCATTATTTGTCTGTGCCAGTAAAAATGATGTGCTATTATTCAGTCAATATCGGATGGATTAAAAAAATCTAAAAGTTTGGAGGATCTTCATCCATTGTCCAACTGTTGCATTTATTAGAATCGTTTTTTACATGTACTGTACAAAACAAATATTAAATAGATGGGAAGTGCTGCAGTTGAACGTTAACAGCTGTCTAATTCTTTAGTGTGATCCACTGCATGTTTGTGCTCTTCCTACTCAGATCAAGGTCCCGTCCTTCTCTGAAACCCTCTCAGCCCTCAACGTGGTGCAGGTGGCCGGCGGGTCCAAGAGTCTGTTTGCAGGTCGGTAAAGATGCACATGAGAACAGTTGTGAGACGTGAGAGGGAAATGTCTGCTGTTAGTGTTGTCTATGTTTCTGTTGAGAAAGGGATTCTTGCAAGTAGTGTGTATGTGTGTGTGTGTGTGTGTGTTACCCGTAATGTTCAAGTGACTGACGAGGGGAAGGTGTGTGTGTGTGTGTGTGTGCGAGCAACTGACTTACCTGTGTTGTTCCAGTGACGTCCGAGGGGAAGGTGTATGCGTGTGGGGAGGCCACTAACGGGCGTCTGGGCCTGGGTCTGTCCAGCGGTACCATCCCTATACCCCGCCACGTCACTGCTCTCACTAACTACGTCGTGAAGAAGGTTGCAGTGCATTCTGGGGGACGCCACGCCATGGCCCTCACTGTGGATGGGAAGGTGTTCTCCTGGGGAGAGGGAGATGACGGGAAACTGGGGCACTTCAGCAGGATGTAAGTTATATCTTCTACATCCCAAATGGCACCCTATTCCCTATGTAGTGCACGACTTTAGACCAGAGAATGGCACCCTATTCCCTATATAGTGCACTACTTTAGACCAGAGAATGGTACCCTATTCCCTATATAGTGCACTACTTTAGACCAGAGAATGGCACCCTATTCCCTATATAGTGCTCTACTTTAGACCAGAGAATGGTACCCTATTCCCTATATAGTGCACTACTTTAGACCAGAGAATGGCACCCTATTCCCTATATAGTGCACTACTTTAGACCAGAGAATGGCACCCTATTCCCTATATAGTGCACTACTTTAGACCAGAGAATGGCACCCTATTCCCTATGTAGTGCACGACTTTAGACCAGAGAATGGCACCCTATTCCCTATATAGTGCACTACTTTAGACCAGAGAATGGCACCCTATTCCCTATGTAGTGCACGACTTTAGACCAGAGAATGGCACCCTATTCCCTATATAGTGCACTACTTTAGACCAGAGAACGGCACCCTATTCCCTATGTAGTGCACGACTTTAGACCAGAGAATGGCACCCTATTCCCTATGTAGTGCACTACTTTAGACCAGGGCCCAGAGGTACACCTAAGCAGAATGTAAGTCCTCTAATCATCACACCCTACATTGGATTAGGAAGCATTAGATCGATAGCATTTCATTGTACTGTTTTCACTACGCTGTATCCTATGCATATGGTAACTGAATGTTGATTTTATTAACTCGTACTGTTATGGATTTGAGGTACTAATGGCCTTTATTCAGAAGAAATACAGTATATAGAAAAATGCTAAATAATACAGTGAAAACGCAGTACATCAAGACAAATCTTTTGCCCTTTTAAAATGCGTCTCTTCCTCCCTGTAGGAACTGTGACAAGCCGCGTCTCATTGAGGCCCTGAAGACCAAGCGGATCCGGGACATCGCCTGTGGCTCGTCCCACAGTGCTGCCATCACCTCCAGTGGAGAGCTGTATAGCTGGGGTCTGGGGGAGTACGGACGCCTGGGGCACGGAGACAACACCACACAGCTACGACCCAAACTGGTACGTACTAGAGACAACACCACACAGCTACGACCCAAACTGGTACGTACTAGAGACAACACCACACAGCTACGACCCAAACTGGTACGTACTAGAGACAACACTACACAGCTACGACCCAAACTGGTACGTACTAGAGACAACACCACACAGCTAAGACCCAAACTGGTACGTACTAGAGACAACACCACACAGCTACGACCCAAACTGGTACGTACTAGAGACAACACCACACAGCTAAGACCCAAACTGGTACATACTAGAGACACCACCACACAGCTAAGACCCAAACTGGTACGTACTAGAGACAACACCACACAGCTACGACCCAAACTGGTACGTACTAGAGACAACACCACACAGCTAAGACCCAAACTGGTACGTACTAGAGACAACACCACACAGCTAAAACCCAAACTGGTACGTACTATAGACACCACCACACAGCTACGACCCAAACTGGTACGTACTAGAGACAACACCACACAGCTACGACCCAAACTGGTACGTACTAGAGACAACACCACACAGCTAAGACCCAAACTGGTACATACTATAGACACCACCACACAGCTACGACCCAAACTGGTACGTACTAGAGACAACACCACACAGCTACGACCCAAACTGGTACATACTAGAGACAACACCACACAGCTACGACTGGTACATACTAGAGACACCACCACACAGCTAAGACCCAAACTGGTACGTACTAGAGACAACACCACACAGCTAAGACCCAAACTGGTACGTGCTAGAGACACCACCACACAGCTAAGACCCAAACTGGTACGTACTAGAGACAACACCACACAGCTAAGACCCAAACTGGTACGTACTAGAGACAACACCACACAGCTAAGACCCAAACTGGTACGTACTAGAGACAACACCACACAGCTAAGACCCAAACTGGTACGTACTAGAGACAACACCACACAGCTAAGACCCAAACTGGTACGTACTAGAGACAACACCACACAGCTAAGACCCAAACTGGTACGTACTAGAGACAACACCACACATCTAAGACCCAAACTGGTACGTACTAGAGACAACACCACACAGCTACGACCCAAACTGGTACGTACTAGAGACAACACCACACAGCTACGACCCAAACTGGTACGTACTAGAGACAACACCACACAGCTAAGACCCAAACTGGTACGTACTAGAGACACCACCACACAGCTAAGACCCAAACTGGTACGTACTAGAGACAACACCACACAGCTAAGACCCAAACTGGTACGTACTAGAGACAACACCACACAGCTACGACCCAAACTGGTACATACTAGAGACAACACCACACAGCTACGACTGGTACATACTAGAGACACCACCACACAGCTACGACTGGTACATACTGGCACTACCTCTCTGTGGATACGCTACACACTTAGACTCTCCTGATACTATAATAATGTACTATAATAATGTAGTTTTCTGAGACTCCTGAAACTATAATAATGTACTATAATAATGTAGTTTTCTGAGACTCCTGAAACTATAATAATGTACTATAATAATGTAGTTTTCTGAGACTCCTGAAACTATAATAATGTACTATACTTGTGGTTTTAGATTGGCTATAGAACTGTTAGATGTTGTGTATCTGATTTGTGTGTTTGATACAGGTGAAGGTGCTTCTGGGTCATCGTGTGGTCCAGGTGGCTTGTGGGAGTAGAGATGCTCAAACTCTAGCCCTGACAGATGAAGGTACTTGTGTGTCTGTATTTGCGCTGTGTCCGTCGCTGAATAGTTAGCCATGTCCGTCGCTGAATAGTTAGCCATGTCCGTCGCTGAATAGTTAGCCATGTCCGTCGCTGAATAGTTAGCCATGTCCGTCGCTGAATAGATAGCCATGTCCGTCGCTGAATAGTTAGCCATGTCCGTCGCTGAATAGTTAGCCATGTCCGTCGCTGAATAGTTAGCCATGTGTCCTTACACTGCAATGCTCTGAGCTGTACCTCTCTTCCTCCCTCCTCAGGCCTGGTGTTCTCCTGGGGCGATGGGGACTTTGGGAAGCTGGGTCGTGGGGGCAGCGAAGGCTGTAATATCCCTCAGAACATCGAGAGGCTGAATGGGCAGGGAGTCTGTCAGATAGAGTGTGGGGCTCAGTTCTCCCTGGCTCTCACCAAGTCTGGAGTGGTCTGGACGTGGTAAGATCAAATCACATTGTATTGGTCACATACACATATTTAGCAGATGTTATTGCGGGTGTAGTGAAATGCTTGTGGACAGCTGTGTAGGATTACGAAACATCCAGAAAACTTTTTTAAAAATCCCATTTGGAGGATTTCTGGAATCAGCAGGGAATAAGCTGCAAGGGAATCCTCCAACCTGCAATTCTTTAACTGGGATTGCTTCAAGAAAGCTTCAAGAAAGTTTCAGGAATTTTACAACCCTACAGCTGATGACATAAGCTGTGTTCGAATACCCATGCTAATATACTGTATACTACACAATTAATTAGTATATACTACATACTATAAACTATTAGTTCATTTTAGCATACTGTAAACTAATAGTATCCTTTCAGTTGAGTGTACTAGCACTTCGCCTGTCTACTGGAAGTTGATGCTGTTGCTATGCAACCTCTTGCTAGCTTGTTAGCATAACAAATTACTAGCTAGACATCTTACGACTTCATTAGCAATGTCCATTGAGAACGCACAATGACTATACCACTTAGCTAAGCTAAGAATGACGTGAATAATCAAGTCAATAAACGTTGGGCAGTTAGTTAGATAGCATATAGTTAATATACTGGCAAGTTCCATGTATTAGTAGCCAACTAACGTTAGGTAGCTAGCTAACATACCGGTACATACAAGCAACTGCTGTAATCATATGCTATGCGGTTTGTAAGGCTAGCGTAGCTAACAAATTGTCAGCCAACATAGCGTGTAATGTTTTTTTTTTTATTACATTGCTCAACATGTTCTTAACATTTGTCATAATTAGTTAAAGCAATGAATATTTACTTTTTGTACTTACATTTGTATCCGCTCTCGTCGGACTTCGGCTGCATATTTTCCGCCATTTTCTTCAAATCTGAAAAATGTGTGAAGCCACGGCCATTTTCTGAAGTATTGCATTATGGGCCCAAAATTCACAGAAATAGTGTCCACTGCTTGTATACTTCGAATTTTGGCTAATGTAGTACGACATCCGGGAACTTTTGTCATACTAACTATATCCATACTATGACCAATAGGCATACTACATACTCAATTTACCTCACAAATAGTAGGGTTAGTGCGGATGTGATGGTACTATTCTACCTCAGGCGAGCAATACCTCGAGACTTCTTTAATATTAGACATCGCGCACAAGCAGTTATTGACAAATGGACACACACCCCCGCCCCTCGTCTTACCAGATGTAGCTGCTCTGTCCTGATGAAGCCAGCCAGCTCCGTAATATCCGTGTCGTCGTTCAGCCACGTCTCGTGAAACATAAGATATTACAGTTTTTAACGTCCCGTTGGTGGGATAGTCTTGATCATAGATCTTCCAGTTTGTTTTCCAATGTTTGCACGTTGGCCAATAATACGGAGGGAAGTGGTGGTTTGCCCCGCCCTCCTCCCCATTTTCCTTCATCTTTTCTTCGCGCTGATGACGGGGATTTGGGCCTTGTCTTGACAAAGCAGTATATCCTTCGCGTCAGACTCATTAAATAAAAAATCTTCGTCCAGTTCAAATGAGTTACAAACAAAGTAGCACAGTTGGTTAGGAGCCCGTAAAACGGCAGCCATCCCCTCCTGCGCCATTAACTCTGTTCACAACGTTGACATCAGCAAACTGCTCGCCCACACGACGCCATACACATGGTCTGCGGTTGTGAGGCCGGTTGGATGTACTGCCAAATTCTCTAAAACGACATTGGAGGAGGCTTAGAGAAATTAACATTGATTTATCTGGCAACAGCTCTGGTGGACATTCCTGCAGTCAGTATGCCAATTGTACGCTCCCTAAAAACTTGAGACATCTGTGGCATTGTGTCGTGTGACAAAACTGCACATTTTAGAGTTGCCTTTTATTGTCCTCAGCACAAGGTGCACCTGTGTAATGATCATGCTGTTTAATCAGCTTCTTGATATGCCACACCTGTCAGGTGGATGGATTATCTTGGCAAAGAGAAATGCTCACTAACAGGGATGTAAACAAATTTGTGCACAGCATTTGAGAGAAATAAGGTTTTTGTGCATGTGGAACATTTCTGGGATCTTTTATTTCAGCTCATGTTGTGTTTTTATTTTTGTTCAGTGTAACATAACGTTTGATTTAGATTTAGAACACCAGGTGGGTGCAATTAATGATCAGGTAGACAGAAAAGCAGCAGGCTACGGACTTTGTAGGGTCAGAGTTGAATAACCCTGGTTAATGTGATGTTTCTACCCAGGGATAAAGGTGAATAACTGTCTGTTTCTCAACCAGGGGTAAAGGGGACTATTTCCGTCTGGGCCACGGGACAGACGTCCATGTGCGTAAGCCCCAGATGGTGGAGGGGCTGAGGGGGAAGAAGATCATCCACGTGGCCGTGGGGGCGCTGCACTGCCTGGCTGTCACCGAGACTGGACAGGTGGGTGCTGGCCTCCGTGCCTCATGGCTGTCACCAGATTAGTTTTTGCTGCCTTGCCAACTTCTATGGTCTTGTCAAGACACACGTGACAGCACACAGGAGATCTAGCGAGGCCTCGTCCAGTAGAGCGCATCAGACACCAGGTCATTTATTCACATGGCATCTTTCCAAGTATTTAACTAAATGTGTAACTGTAGTGATACTGGAGATATACTACGGGTAGCTCTGTCCACATTACATATCAGCACTTCATCTCTGTCAGGTTTTTAATATGTATCCACTTCTTCTAGAATAATTGTTCGAAGTCTTCACTAAGTTTCTCTGTATTCTACCAGGTGTTTGCATAACTGTTTCTCTCTGTGTGTGTGTGTGAGTGAGATTACACAGACCCACAAAGAATTTGAAATCAAATCCAATTTAGATAAACTCCTATATCTATTGGGTGAAATATCACAGCAGGAAGATTTTGTTACCTGTTGCCACAATGCATTCGGAAAGTATTCAGACCCATTTACTTTTTCCACATTTTGTTACGTTATTCTAAAATGGATTAAATAAAACATTTTCCTCAGCAATCTATACACAATACCCCGTAATGACAAAGCGAAAACAGGTTTCTATACATTTTTGCAAATTTATTACAAATAAAAAACAGATACCTTATTTTCATAAGTATTCAGACCCTTTGCTATGAGACTCGAAATTGAGCTCAGGTGCATCCTGTTTCCATTGATCATCCTTGATGTTTTTACTACTTGATTGGAGTCCACCTGTGGTAAATTCAATTGATTGGACATGATTTGGAAAGGCACACATCTGTCTATATAAGGTCCCACAGTTGACAGTGCATATCAAAGCAAAAACCAAGCCATGAGGTCGAAGAAATTGTTCGTAGAGCTCCGAGACAGAATTGTGTTGATGCACAGATCGGGGAAGGGTACCAAAAAATGTCTGCAGCATTGAAGGTCCCCAAGAACACAGTGGCCTCCATCATTCTTAAATGGAAGAAGTTTGGAACCACCAAGACTCTTCCTAGAGCTGGCCGCCTGGCCAAACGGAGCAATCGGGGGAGAAGGGCCTTGGTCAGTGAGGTGACCAAGAACCCGATGGTCACTCTGACAGAGCTCCAGAGTTCCTCTGTGGAGATAGGAGAACCTTCCAGAAGGACAACCATCTCTGCAGCACTCCACCAATCAGGCCTTTATGGTAGAGTGGCCAGACGGAAGTCACTCCTCAGTAAAAGGCACATGACAGCCTGCTCAGAGTTTGCCAAAAGGCACCTAAAGGACTCTGACCATGAGGAGCAAGATTCTCTGGTCTGATGAAACCAAGATTGAACACTTTGGCCTGAATGCCATGCGTCACGTCTGGAGCATGTTGGTGGCAGCATCATGCTGTGGGAATGATTTTCAGCAGCAGGGACTGGGAGACTAGTCAGGATTGAGGGAAAGATGAACGGAGCAAAGTAAAGAGAGATCCTTGATGAAAACCTGCTCCAGAGTGCTCAGGACCTCAGACTGGGGCGAAGGTTCACCTTCCAACAGGACAACGACCCAAAGCACACAGCCAAGACAACGCAGGAGTGTCTTCGGGACAAGTCTCTGAATGTCCTTGAGTGGCCCAGCCAGAGCCCGGACTTGAACCCGATCGAAATTCTCTGAAGAGACCTGAAAATAGTTGTGCAGCAACGCTCCCCATCCAACCTGACAGAGCTTGAGAGGATCTGCAGAGAAGAATGGGAGAAACTCCCCAAATACAGGTGTGCCAAGCTTGTAGCGTCATACATAAGAATACTCGAGGCTGTAATCGCTGCCAAAGGTGCTTCAACAAAGTACTGAGTAAAGGGTCTGAATATATATGTAAATGTGATTTTAAAAAAAAGTTTATTTTATAAATTAGCAAAAATGTCTGAACCTGTTTTTGCTTTGTCATTATGGGGTATTGTGTGTAGATGGATGAGGTCAATTTCATCAATTTTAAATAAGGCTGTAACGTAACAAAATGTGGTAAAAGTCAAGGGGTCTGAATACTTTCCGAATGCACTATACAACCCATATTTATGTTGATTTATTTTCCCTTTTGTACTTTAACTATTTGCACATTGTTACAACACTGTATATGGACATAATATGACATTTGAAATGTCTTTATTCTTTTGAAACTTCTGAGTGTAATGTTTACTGTTAATATTTATTGTTTATTTAACTTTTGTTTATTATCCATTTCACTTGCTTTGGCAACGTTAACATATGTTTCCCATGCCAATAAAGCCCTTTGATTTGAATTGAATTGAATTGAGAGAGAGAGCGAGCGAGAGAGATGTTTGAAGGGGAGAGAGAGCTGACCTTAATGTCTGTGAGTTCTTAGAAAGAGAGAGGCTGAAATTCAAACCGAGCACTCGATATGCATATTCATGAGTCAATCGAGTCTGTCCTGAGCTCGCTGGTTGATACAATGTTTCATGTTTACTAGCGTGAGCTTCGGGCCGGACCCGGATGATAGTTGATACAATATTTCAAATTCGTTGCAGACAGGTGGAATAGAGAGATGAATGCGATTGACATTATTATAATTGAAATGAAGCTGTTCCACGAAAATGTGCGTATGAAAATCATAACATCGGTAGAAAATGTAAATCAATTGGCATTCCACGTGAAGCAGGTTTCCGACTCCTGGTGTAGCCTATTACCGGAAGCTTCAGGAGCGTAACGGCTGAATCAGCGAAGGCCTGCAGGAGGAGGTCGGGAACAGGTTTTTAAATTCTGGTTATCTTGATCTCTGGCTCTCTCAAGTCATTAGTTGTCTTAATTATTTCATCATACATCAGACAAGCTCAGTGCAAATAGTTGATTTTATTAAAACACATAGTTTTACATTTACGTCAGTTAGCAGACGCTCTTATCCAGAGCGACTTACAAATTGGTGCATTCACCTTATAGCCAGTGGGATAACCACTTTACAATTTTTTTTTTTTTTTTTTTGGGGGGGGGGTAGAAGGATTACTTTATCCTATCCCAGGTATTCCTTAAAGAGGTAGGGTTTCAAGTGTCTCCGGAAGGTGGTGAGTAACTCCGCTGTCCTGGCGTCGTGAGGGAGCTTGTTCCACCATTGGGGTGCCAGAGCAGCGAACAGTTTTGACTGGGCTGAGTGGGAACTGTGCTTCCGCAGAGGTAGGGGAGCCAGCAGGCCAGAGGTGGATGAACGCAATGCCCTCGTTTGGGTGTAGGGACTGATCAGAGCCTGAAGGTACGGAGGTGCCGTTCCCCTCACAGCTCCGTAGGCAAGCACCATATGTGTGACACATAATGTGTGTCTATATATGGAAAAATACCCGTTTAGAAATTGAGGAAGAACAGACTACTCTCGGTCAACCAAGATGTATTTTTTGTCGGGGACAGCCGTAATATACTTGTGCAGTAGAGATGTTGATTGGTTCCTCTATCAGTTTCATGCTACAAGACGCGTCGCGGGAGACGATGCGCGCAAATGGATTTAGAATTGTAGAATATTGATAAGTGGCAGTTAGGACGTCAATTGTCTCAATGTCTCAATGTTCATTTTGACCAAAACACCTGCAGACTGATCACTTTTGAACACATCAGCAAGTGGCCACTCGATAAAGGGCTTAGGGGCCACGTGTTCCTGTTTGAGATTCAGCCATAGAGATGTGAGAGAGGGATACAGAGGTGTGTTTAGTAGCTGTAAGTGTGTCTGTACTGCTCCACCAGGTGTTTGCGTGGGGAGACAACGACCACGGCCAGCAGGGGAACGGGACCACCACGGTGAACAGGAAGCCCACCCTGGTTCAGGGTTTAGAGGGACAGAAGATCACCCGTGTGGCCTGTGGCTCCTCCCACAGCGTTGCCTGGACCACCGTAGACGTCACCACCCCCTCTGTCCACGAGCCTGTCCTCTTCCAGACTGCCAGGGACTCTCTAGGGGCCTCATACCTAGGTAACCCTAACCTCTATACAGCTAGTAACCCTAACACTAAGTCTAACCCTCTTCATACCTAGGTAACCTAACAACAGTCACATTTAATATAGTATATAGTATAATATATACTTTTACAGCATGAAAAAACAACTGGAACGTAGTAGGTGATTTGTCAATTAAATAATATGTATTTCAAAAACCCAACACAAACACTATCTTCAACTCAAATTATGCTTCAGAAATAAATATAACCCCCACAAATAATATAATGTCAACGCATTTTACAAAAACAAATATTCAATAACCATCACAATGTCCCAATAACCTTATTGAACCGTTTTGTTTTGGTTAAGTTCAAATTCAGTTTCGGCTATATTGGGACGCGCCAAGGAAATGATTTGTCTATAAGTCCCGTCTTTCTTTTCCCATTTCGATTCCCTTTACTTTATTCAGTTCAAGTTCAGTTCATAGTAGTTTCGCATTCAAATCAAATTTCCCCCGTAAAAGAAAAGGTGATCTCTAGAAACTGTAAAGAAAACAGGATGGATCTCACCGGAGTTTGGAAGGCGCGTCCGTGTTCATTAAACTTTTTCCGCGATCGGTTTTCCACAACAAGGAAATAATCGGACCGGTCAGGAACACGATCACAGTGCCAACAGAAAATCCAAACCATGGAAGGCACGGACTGCGCTTAGCAGGCTGCAGTTTTCTTCTCGCAATTTGAAACTGGTGCCGCTAAGGTTTACCGGTGTGTTCGAATCACAGGTAGGCTATAGCAAAACACACCTCTCTGGATGACCACCAAGCAACCTCCAAGATGCGAAGAAGAGTCTTCAGCCATCCAAGATGGCCGCCCAGTGGAAGGTCATGAAAGGAATCCAGAAAACAGCAGACAAGGCCCTTGGGTACCAGAGGTTGATATTTATTGCCTTCTCCTTTAACAGGGATCCTCCTGTACAGGATTCCTTGGAGTACTTTGAATCCAATTCAATCTGGACGCTCGCTGGAAGCTTCTTTGTCACTGACCTCCTGGTCCTGAGCTTGAGAGCTGGCAAGGATGGAAAGGCTGTGAGTGGTGGTGACAGCAACATATGCTACATGGCTTGCTGATGGAGCCACTGCTCTGGACAGAGCATCAATGTTCTGATGGCCTTTCCGGTAATGCACTCTGAACTGAAGGGGCAACGTCCAGCGTGTGAGCCTGGAAGATGTCTTGGGGCTGTTGAAAACCCATGTAAGTGCTGAGTGATCAGTAAATACATCAAGTCAATCCCCTTTTCCATTGCCCACACCACTACCCACACTGCTTTTCCCTTGTTGAGTAGTTGCATTCAGCTCCTTTAATGCCAGTGATGCATATGCAATGCTTCCTTCTCCACCTTCCGTCTGTTGAGTGAAGACTTGGAATGCCTGCGATAGGTCTGTCTGAGCCAACAAGAGCCTGCTGCAACTGCTCAAAACTGTTCTGTCCGTTCCCAGAATTATATCATTTGGTGATTGGCTGTGGAGGCTATTTGGTGATTGGCTGTGGAGGCTATTTGGTGATTGGCTGTGGAGGCTATTTGGCCATTGGCTATTTGACATGCGTTCAGTTAAACCCTGAAGTTTAGGCTTATGCAGTAATACCAGATAACCTCAAATAATTTACATTTACGTCATTTAGCAGACGCTCTTATCCAGAGCGACTTACAAATTGGTGCATTCACCTTATAGCCAGTGGGATAACCACTTTACAATTTATTTTTTATTTTTTTGAAATAATGAAAGAAAAACCTCAATGTAGCCTTTTATAAATTGCACAATAATTACAGTGCATTCGAAAAGTATTCAGACCCCTTGATTTTTTCCACATTTGGTTACGTTACAGCCTTATTCTAAAATTGATTAAATTGTTTTTTTCCCCTCATCAATCTACACACAATACCCCAAAATGACAAAGCAAAAACAGGTTTTTAGACAGTTGTGCAAAATGTATAAAAAAACAAACAACTTAAATATCACATTTACATGAAAACTGAAATCACATTTTCATAAGTATTCAGACCCTTTACTCAGTAATTTGTTGAAGCACCTTTGGCAGCGATTACAGCCTCGAGTCTTCTTAGGTATGACGCTACAAGCTTGGCACACCTGTATTTGGGGAGTTTCTCCCGTTCTTCTCTGCAGATCCTCTGAACCGAAGAGCGGTACCTGGTTTCCTCCAGACGTGACGCTTGGCATTCAGGCCAAAGAGTTCAATCTTGGTTTCATCAGACCAGGGAATCTTGTTTCTCATGGTCAGAGTCTTTTAGGTGCCTTTTAGCAAACTCAGAGCGGGCTGTCATGTGCCTTTTACTGAGGAGTGGCTTCCGTCTGGCCACTCTACCATAAAGGCCTGATTGGTGGAGTGCTGCAGAGATGATTGTCCTTCTGGAAGGTTCTCTCATCTCCACAGAGGAACTCTGGAGCTCTGTCAGAGTGACCATCGGGTTCTTGGTAACCTCCCTGACCAAGGCCCTTCTCCACCGATTGCTCAGTTTGGCCTTGCAGCCAGCTGTTTCATTTAAGAATGATGGAGGCCACTGTGTTCTTGGGGACCTTCAATGCTGCAGAAAGTTTTTGGTACCCTTCCCCAGATCTGTGCCTCGACACAATCTTGTCTAGGAGCTCTACAGACAATTCCTTCGACCTCATGGCTTGCATGCTCTGACATGCACTGTCAACTGTGGGACCTTATATAGACAGGTGTGTGCCTTTCCAAATCATGTCCAATCAAATGAATTTACCACAGGTGGACTCCAATCAAGTTGTAGAAACATCTCAAGGATAATCAATGGAAACAGGATGCACCTGAGCTCAATTTCGAGTCTCATGGCAAAGGGTCTGAATACTTATGTAAATAAGGAGTAATAGTTGAGGGTTTGATCAAGGGTCTAGATGAGTAGATTTAGGGCTCATTTCTCTCTACATCCAGTAGCCCAGGTCTGACTTGGATTAGGGTTAGACAAAGACTCAGGATGAGGCTGGGGTTTGGTGAAATACCACTTTTTGCGTTAAGTGATGAATATGAAATATTGACATTTTTGTCCGTGTGTCCTGTGTATTCCAGGTGTCCAGTCAGACAGTGACTCCTCGGCGGTGACCAATAAACTGATTGGCCACAGTAATGGGGTTAGACCCAACCGCCCCTCTCTGGCTAAGATACTGCTGTCTCTGGATGGGAACCAGGCCAAGCAACAGGCCCTGTCCCATGTCCTCTCAGCTCTACAGATCATGTATGCCAGGTAAGACTCCTCTCAGTCTCTACAGATCATGTATGCCAGGTAAGACTCCTCTCAGCCCTACAGATCATGTATGCCAGGTAAGACTCCTCTCAGCCCTACAGATCATGTATGCCAGGTAAGACTGCCCTGTCCGATGTGCTAGTGTATGCCAGGTGATGTCAGAGATGCTGTGGTTGGTGTCCTGATTTAATGTGTGTTGTATTGGTGATGTCAGAGATGCTGTGGTTGGTGCCCTGATTTAATGTGTGTTGTATTGGTGATGTCAGGGATGCTGTGGTTGGTGCCCTGATGCCAGCTTGTATGATGGTCCCCATGGAGTGCCCCCCCCCTGACTCCTCCTCAGCATCCAGCCCCGCTGAGGCAGAGGGGCCCCCTGTGCCCCCAGAGGTGGAGGAGAGGGTCAGCCCTAACCCCTGGCAGACAGACAAGAAGGGAGAGGTGAGGAACATCAGCCCAAAATCTCAAATCAACCCCTAGCCCGACCCCCTAGTCCCGACCCCCTAGTCCCTAACCCCTATCCCAACCCCCTAGTCCCTAACCCCTAGCCCGACCCCCTAGTCCCTACCCCCTAGTCCCTAACCCCTAGTCCCTACCCCCTAGTCCCTACCCCCTAGTCCCTAACCCCTAGTCCCTAACCCCTAGCCCGACCCCCTAGTCCCTAACCCCTATCCCTACCCCCTAGTCCCCTAACCCCTATCCCGACCCCCTAGTCCCTACCCCCTAGTCCCTAACCCCTATCCCTACCCCCTAGTCCCTAACCCCTATCCCTACCCCCTAGTCCCTAACCCCTATCCCGACCCCCTAGTCCCTAACCCCTATCCCTACCCCCTAGTCCCTAACCCCTAGTCCCTAACCCCCTAGTCCCTAACCCCTATCCCGACCCCCCTAGTCCCTAGTCCCTAACCCCTATCCTGACCCCCTAGTCCCTATCCCTAGTCCCTAACCCCTATCCCGACCCCCTAGTCCCTAACCCCTAACCCCTAGTCCCTAACCCCTAGTCCCGACCCCCTAGTCCCAACCCCCTAGTCCCTAACCCCTATCCCGACCCCCTAGTCCCTAACCCCTATCCCAACCCCCTAGTCCCTAACCCCTATCCCGACCCCCTAGTCCCTAACCCCTAGCCCGACCCCCTAGTCCCTAACCCCTAACCCTAGTCCCTAACCCCTAGTCCCTATCCCTAGTCCCTACCCCCCTAGTCCCTAACCCCTATCCCTACCCCCTAGTCCCCTAACCCCTATCCCAACCCCCTAGTCCCTAACCCCTATCCCGACCCCCTAGTCCCTAACCCCTAGCCCGACCCCCTAGTCCCTAACCCCTAGTCCCTAACCCCTAGTCCCTACCCCCTAGTCCCTAACCCCTAGCCCCGACCCCCTAGTCCCTAACCCCTAGTCCCTAACCCCCTAGCCCACCCCCTAGCCCTACCCCCCTAGTCCCTAACCCCTAGTCCCTACCCCCTAGTCCCTACCCCTAGTCCCTAACCCCTAGTCCCTAACCCCTATCCCGACCCCCTAGTCCCTAACCCCTAGTCCCTAACCCCTATCCCCGACCCCTAGTCCCTAACCCCTAGTCCCTAACCCCTAGTCCCTACCCCTATCCCGACCCCCTAGTCCCAACCCTAGTCCCTAACCCCTATCCCCGACCCCCTAGTCCCTAACCCCTAGTCCCTAACCCCTAGTCCCTAACCCTATCCCGACCCCCTAGTCCCTAACCCCTAGTCCCTAACCCCTATCCCGACCCCCTAGTCCCTAACCCCTATCCCGACCCCCTAGTCCCTAACCCCTAGTCCCTAACCCCTATCCCGACCCCCTAGTCCCTAACCCCTAGTCCCTAACCCCTAGTCCCTAACCCCCTATCCCGACCCCCTAGTCCCTAACCCCTAGTCCCTAACCCCTAGTCCCTAACCCCTATCCCCGACCCCCTAGTCCCCTAACCCCTAGTCCCTAACCCCTAGTCCCTAACCCCTAGTCCCTACCCCCTAGTCCCTAACCCCTAGTCCCTAGCCCCTAGTCCCTAACCCCTAGTCCCTAACCCCTAGTCCCTAACCCCTATCCCCGACCCCCTAGTCCCTAACCCCTAGTCCCTAACCCCTATCCCGACCCCCTAGTCCCTAACCCCTAGTCCCTAACCCCTATCCCGACCCCCTAGTCCCTAACCCCTAGTCCCTAACCCCTATCCCCGACCCCCTAGTCCCTAACCCCTAGTCCCTAACCCCTAGTCCCTAACCCCTATCCCGACCCCCTAGTCCCTAACCCCTAGTCCCGACCCCCTAGTCCCTACCCCCTAGTCCCTAACCCCTAGTCCCTAACCCCTATCCCGACCCCCTAGTCCCTAACCCCTAGTCCCTAACCCCGACCCCCTAGTCCCTAACCCCTAGTCCCTAACCCCTAGCCCGACCCCCTAGTCCCTAACCCCTATCCCCTACCCCCTAGTCCCTAACCCCTATCCCGACCCCCTAGTCCCTAACCCCTAGTCCCTAACCCCTAGTCCCTAACCCCTATCCCGACCCCCTAGTCCCTAACCCCTAGTCCCTAACCCCTAGTCCCTAACCCCTAGTCCCTAACCCCTATCCCCAACCCCCTAGTCCCTAACCCCTAGTCCCTAACCCCTAGTCCCTACCCCCTAGTCCCTAACCCCTAGCCCCTAGTCCCTAACCCCTAGTCCCTAACCCCTAGTCCCTAACCCCTATCCCGACCCCCTAGTCCCTAACCCCTAGTCCCTAACCCCTATCCCCGACCCCCTAGTCCCTAACCCCTAGTCCCTAACCCCTAGTCCCTAACCCCTATCCCGACCCCCTAGTCCCTAACCCCTAGTCCCGACCCCCTAGTCCCTACCCCCTAGTCCCTAACCCCTAGTCCCTAACCCCTATCCCGACCCCCTAGTCCCTAACCCCTAGTCCCTAACCCCTAGTCCCTAACCCCGACCCCCTAGTCCCTAACCCCTAGTCCCTAACCCCTAGTCCCTAACCCCTAGTCCCTAACCCCTAACCCCTAGCCCTACCCCCTAGTCCCTAACCCCTAGCCCTACCCCCTAGTCCCTAACCCCTATCCCGACCCCCTAGTCCCTAACCCCTATCCCTACCCCAGGATTTCCCACACTTTTTTGGCCCACCACCCCATTTTGGTATTATTTGACACCATGTAAAGAAAGTGATGTGATTAACGGCCAGTGTTAACTTTTTTTAAGTGGGACTATGCCAGTCTACTACATACACCATATATACAGCCGTATGTGGACACCCCTTCACTATATATATACAGCCGTATGAGGACACCCCTTCACTATATATATACAGCCGTATGTGGACACCCCTTCACTATATATATACAGCCGTATGTGGACACCCCTTCACTATATATATACAGCCGTATGTGGACACCCCTTCACCATATATTCAGCCGTATGTGGACACCCCTTCACTATATATATACAGCCGTATGTGGACACCCCTTCACTATATATATACAGCCGTATGTGGACACCCCTTCACTATATATATACAGCCGTATGGGGACACCCCTTCACTATATATATACAGCCGTATGTGGACACCCCTTCACTATATATATACAGCCGTATGGGGACACCCCTTCACTATATATATACAGCCGTATGTGGACACCCCTTCACTATATATATACAGCAGTATGTGGACACCCCTTCACTATATATATACGCAGTATGTGGGACACCCCTTCACTATATATATATACAGCCGTATGTGGACCACCCCTTCACTATATATATACAGCCGTATGAGGACAACCCCTTCACTATATATATACAGCCGTATGTGGACACCCCCTTCACTATATATATACAGCCGTATGAGGACACCCCTTCACTATATATATACAGCCGTATGTGGACACCCCTTCACTATATATATACAGCCGTATGTGGACACCCCTTCACTATATATATACAGCCGTATGTGGACACCCCTTCACTATATATATACAGCCGTATGTGGACACCCCTTCACCATATATTCAGCCGTATGTGGACACCCCTTCACTATATATATACAGCCGTATGTGGGACACCCCTTCACTATATATATACAGCCGTATGTGGACACCCCTTCACTATATATATACAGCGTATGGGGACACCCCTTCACTATATAATATCACGCCGTATGTGGACACCCCTTCACTATATATATACAGCCGTATGTGGACACCCCTTCACTATATATATACAGCAGTATGTGGACACCCCTTCACTATATATATACAGCAGTATGTGGACACCCCTTCACTATATATATACAGCCGTATGTGGACACCCCTTCACTATATATATACAGCCGTATGTGGACACCCCTTCACTATATATATACAGCCGTATGTGGACACCCCTTCACTATATATATACAGCTGTATGTGGACACCCCTTCACTATATATATATACAGCCGTATGTGGACACCCCTTCACTATATATATACAGCCGTATGTGGACACCCCTTCACTATATATATACAGCCGTATGTGGACACCCCTTCACCATATATACAGCCGTATGTGGACACCCCTTCACTATATATATACAGCCGTATGTGGACACCCCTTCACTATATATATATACAGCCGTATGTGGACACCCCTTCACTGTATATATACAGCCGTATGTGGACACCCCTTCACTATATATATACAGCCGTATGTGGACACCCCTTCACTATATATATACAGCCGTATGTGGACACCCCTTCACTATATATATACAGCCGTATGTGGACACCCCTTCACTATATATATACAGCAGTATGTGGACACCCCTTCACTATATATACAGCAGTATGTGGACACCCCTTCACTATATATATACAGCCGTATGTGGACACCCCTTCACTATATATATACAGCCGTATGTGGACACCCCTTCACTATATATATACAGCCGTATGTGGACACCCCTTCACTATATATATACAGCTGTATGTGGACACCCCTTCACTATATATATATACAGCCGTATGTGGACACCCCTTCACTATATATATACAGCCGTATGTGGACACCCCTTCACTATATATATACAGCCGTATGTGGACACCCCTTCACCATATATACAGCCGTATGTGGACACCCCTTCACTATATATATACAGCCGTATGTGGACACCCCTTCACTATATATATACAGCCGTATGTGGACACCCCTTCACTGTATATATACAGCCGTATGTGGACACCCCTTCACTATATATATACAGCCGTATGTGGACACCCCTTCACTATATATATACAGCCGTATGTGGACACCCCTTCACTATATATATACAGCCGTATGTGGACACCCCTTCACTATATATATACAGCTGTATGTGGACACCCCTTCACTATATATATATACAGCCGTATGTGGACACCCCTTCACTATATATATACAGCCGTATGTGGACACCCCTTCACTATATATATACAGCCGTATGTGGACACCCCTTCACCATATATACAGCCGTATGTGGACACCCCTTCACTATATATATACAGCCGTATGTGGACACCCCTTCACTATATATATATACAGCCGTATGTGGACACCCCTTCACTGTATATATACAGCCGTATGTGGACACCCCTTCACTATATATATACAGCCGTATGTGGACACCCCTTCACTATATATATACAGCCGTATGTGGACACCCCTTCACCATATATACAGCAGCATGTGGACACCCCTTCAAATTAGTGGATTCGGATATTTCAGCCACACCCGTTGCTGACAGGTGTAGAAAATCAAGCACACAGCCATGCAATCTCCATAGACAAACATTGGCAGTAGAATGGCCTTACTGAAGAGCTCAGTGACTTTCAACGTGGCACCGTCATAGGATGCCACCTTTCCAACAAGTCAGTTTGTCAAATTTCTGCCCTGCTAGAGCTGCCCCGGGTCAACTGTAAGTGCTGTTATTGTGAAGTGGAAACGTCTAGGAGCAACAACGGCTCAGCCGCAAAGTGGTAGGCCACACAAGCTCACAGAACGGGACCACCGAGTGCTGAAGCGCGTAGCGCGTAAAAATAATCTGTCCTCGGTAGGACTGATCGATTGTTTGGTTGATAGGCTGTTGGTCGACCAATATTTATTTTAGTCGAGCAGTGGCAAAAAAAATTAACTAATCCATTGCGGAGGCAGAGGGGACAACAACCAGTATCACCAGTAGTATATTTACCCTTAATTACCATCGTTAATCATTTACGATGTTTGTTTGGTTACGGTCATTTCTGTTGATGCATTCAATATATTATTATTCCAGTCTGACCGTTGTCATTGTAGGAGTGGACACGTTGTTTGCAGAGCCACAACCTAGGCTACACTTGTGAGAAACTAGTTGTCAATTAATTAATTGTCTTTTGTTTGGAGCGCTCCTGTCAATCTTGAGTAAGGACACGCACCTGATTACGGATGGAAGTAGTCCTGGGCTACCTGGCCTGCGTATAAATGAGCCCATTTGGAGATCTGATACTATTTCTGACTGTCTGAACTCACCATCACTGTGGAGCTTCTCAAAGTAATCTTTTCTTCACCTCAAACACCAAGTAAACAAAGTCTGTTTTTACATCCATTGAGAATGACAATAGTTCCTCAACGAAGCCTATTTGCAAAATCTTTCCAGTTCTCTTCCTTCCGATAACCACTCAGCATGAAAGGGAAAAATGTAATGGTCTGATCCGATGGAAACGTCATAAAATAGCCCTACCTGATTACTTCTTATCCCTTGCAAATAGCCGACAGCTGTGTCTGTTTGGAGCTCACTGGCACAGGAAACTCTGAGGGCCCAGAATATTTAAGCACATTTTTACTCCTGAATTTATTTAGGCCATAACAAACGGTTGAATACTTATTGACTCAAGACTTTTCAGCTTTTCATTTTTAA